>CM022706.1:67081596-67594096 GCA_012295165.1 Asparagus setaceus | reverse complement strand
GCTCAATGTAAATATTAAGATGATGATTGGTAATTATGGTGATTAAATGGATAATTGGTGGCTATTTATTAGGGACTTAGTGGTGATGGCCGGGTGTTTAAGGAATGTATGTGTTTTAATGCATGTATGTGTTTTATCATGAAGATAACTAAAATTACATGGATATCCATAATATTACAAACGACACTTTACATTATGTATATATAATTGGAGGTCATTTTTGGGAAAAAAAAGTTTTAACATCCTTCACACTTTTAGAATAGTACTAGTATAGTGTACGTGCCTTGCACGTAGTCATGCTTGTCGTCTTTCTTTTACTAAAGGATCACAATACATTTAAAATATAGAACTTTTCTACAAATTAAAAGAAATTTCAAAATTTAAGTTTTAACCGATTTCGGATGGAAATAAGGCCTAGTGATTTTTTTAGTATTTGATCATTTCAATCATGTTAGTGCTTTTTTTTGCATGAGTTTCTAGAAATCTATGACTTTTTATTTATAAAAATGACACAAAGTGTGATAACTTTAAACAATTTAAAGCAAAATGCTACTTTTGGATGATATATATTTAAAAAGCCAAATATTAAAGAATGAGAGGATGAGATACACTTCATGAAATAAACAAAATAATTGTTTGAGCTCGTAGTATAAGTGATATGCAAATTTGAAGGGTGTTCCAGCGTTAAAATTTTTCTTCTCTTAAATTTCTTCATAAACACATATTCGTTCTTCCTCCTTTACAAATTATATTGCTTTTTTTTCTTAGTTTGAACTACTTAATGATAATTGCATAGAAGGTACAACATATTTAAGAGAATTTGAAAAATTAATGCATATTTAGGGAATTTTATTTTCTGGAGTCTAAAATGAGAATTTCAAAATGGGCTAACATGCCCAAAGAAAAACTTCTAATTGTAAATATGTACCACATTAGCTTCTATACCGAAAGTACAAAATACAAACCAAGGATACATAGACATTCATATTTGCATTCATATCTGAAGAAGAAATAGCAAAATTTCTCAAAATTATAGTCAAAACCAGCATGAGTTAACTAATCATGCATACGTAATGTATTCATATTTGACAATGCATGATAAATGCATTCATATTCTTATTTTTTGGAAATAGACCAAACTAAGGGTAAACATAAATTTTTAAAAAAATCTGCATGTATTGATATGCTTAGTTTGCTTCTAAAAAATACATCAATAGTTATGCAATTCACGCGATTGATAGCGCCTTTGAGGTCCTGGACAGAGGTAGTCGAAGATGCTTATATAGGTTTGGAGGAGCAAATTGATATGCTCTCAAGCGCTGAGTTCCATTTGTGAGAGAAATGGACTTGATTCTTGTGGGTTGTGAGATGTGTAGGTTTGGCTTCTTTCTTCCTCATCTAAATTTTGATTATGAATGGAAGGTTTGGCTTCTTTCTTCCTCATCTAAATTTTGATTATGAATGGAATTTTAGTTGGTGAAATTTGATTAGATTTTATTGTTATTTATAGTGATTGGTGGGAGATGAATAGTTCTAACATTTATAGATTAGTATTAACTTAGTAAAATTGTAGTAAAGGCTCCTATAAATGCTCAGTGTAATTTCTTTTTTTTTAATTGCACCTTTGACGCACACAGGAATCTAACCCAGCCCCTCTACGAGGGAGCAACATGGCTTTGTCATGTGACCTGCTAGACTGCCCATCAGATTAGTTTCTTTTTTTTGAAGAATAGGGCAAGATGCCCTATCAAAAGTATATTATATCTCTCAAAATTTAGTATATACAGATAATATCTGAGGGTGATTTCAATGGAGACCCCCAGGTGGTAGAGGAGCGGACCTTTGTCATCACTTTATACAACATGAGAGAATCAAAAGAAAGAACTCATAGATATCAGAGAAGACTATACAAAAGGAGTAAAATATATGAGTAGACGAAAGTTAACAAATACATCAATTAGGAAAAATTGGAGTTTATATCCATCCCAAAAAGGCTAATGGGGAAGTTGGCTAAGGATCAGCCCCGGCATCATTGCTGACCTCGCTGGAAGAAAAGAGCTCTGAGATGCCCTTTGTAGGCGTTAAAAATTGCCTATAAGTCCCCGACACGACTCGTGATGATGAGCTGACAATCGACGAGCCATCCGATGACATAACGGCAAACCGTTGACGACGTAACAACAAGTGACCGCAACGCAAATGCATAAAGCGAGTCGACGAAATGCATGAAGCGAGTCGACAAAGCGTGCAAGTCAACGAAGCGACGAATCGCATGCGAGCGATGGGATAAACCTAATTCTGAAGCTTCAGATCAGCAAATATCGACGGGATCAATCAAGTCGGACTCGGAAGCGACGAAAAAAAGTCCCGGAAGCACCCTTAGGGGCTCGGCGAAAGCCGAGCCACCCAAGGGTGACTCGGCCAAAACCGAGCCACCCATGGGTGGCTCGGTGGTTGAGCCACCCTAGGAGGTGGCTGAGCCACCTCCTAGTGGCTCGGCCAAGGCCGAGCCACCTCTTGGTGGCTCGACCAAAGCCGAGCCACCAAGAGGTGGCTAGGCGGGCTTTTTCCGACCCGAACCGCTTCATCCGCTTTTCAAGGCTATAAATAGAGGAGGGGGTCTCATTTTGGGGGATCTGGATTTTTAACAAGAAGCTGAAGCTCTGCCGGATCGAGATCTGGACTTTTGATAAAAAGGAGGGACTTTTGGACGAGAGATCTGAACTTTGCATGAGATCAAGATTTCGCAAACCCGTCAAGATAAAGCGAAGGAGTTTGAGAGATTTTAGATCCGATCTACCGTGATTCCTCCGAATCAAACTTTATTTTGATCAGAAGAGTGGTGATCTCGCAGTCGATTTCACTCACTTGATTATTTCCTTCGTGAAATAATCCCCTTGATCGTGTAAATCTCTCACCGGATCATATTGTTCACGAGAAAAGTTGGTTTCTCGATCTTCATTGTCATTGAGCTCATTACACCTTTATGGAATTACAAATGAATTCAAAATTTAAAAAGGTCGTCTTTTTATAAGACTTACAATGAAAGTCAAAACAAAGATTACAACTTTCCACCTCAACAAACGCGGGATCCATTTATCGGCTCCTCACTTACGTGGGATCTTTGCCTGTGCCGGGGACTCTATTACGTCCGTGGACCACCACGTGATTGTGATCCAAAGTTAGATCTAACACGATCGAGGGGATTATCTCACGAAAGAAATAATCGCCTAAGTAAGTGAAATCGACTAAAGATCACTACTCTTCTCGAGATCAAAATAAAGAACTCATAGATATCGAGAGAAGACTATACAAAAGGAGTAAAATATATGAGTAGACGAAAGTTAACAAATACATCAATTAGGAAAAATTGGAGTTTATATCCATCCCAAAAAGGCTAATGGGGAAGTTGGCTAAGGATCAGCCCCGGCATCATTGCTGACCTCGCTGGAAGAAAAGAGCTCTGAGATGCCCTTTGTAGGCGTTAAAAATTGCCTATAAGTCCCCGACACGACTCGTGATGATGAGCTGACAATCGACGAGCCATCCGATGACATAACGGCAAACCGTTGACGACGTAACAACAAGTGACCGCAACGCAAATGCATAAAGCGAGTCGACGAAATGCATGAAGCGAGTCGGCAAAGCGTGCAAGTCAATGAAGCAACGAATCACATGCGAGCGATGGGATAAACCTAATTCTGAAGCTTCAGATCAGCAAATATCGACGGGATCAATCAAGTCGGACTCGAAAGCGACGAAAAAAAGTCCCGAAAGCACCCTTAGGGGCTCGGCGAAAGCCGAGCCACCTAAGGGTGACTCAGCCAAAACCGAGCCACCCATGGGTGGCTCGGTGGTTGAGCCACCTAGGAGGTGGTGAGCCACCTCCTAGTGGCTGCCAAGGCCGAAGCCACCTCTTGGTGGCTCGACCAAAGCCGAGCCACCAAGAGGTGGCTAGGCGGGCTTTTTCCGACCCGAACCGCTTCATCCGCTTTTCAAGGCTATAAATAGAGGAGGGGGTCTCATTTTGGGGGATCTGGATTTTTAACAAGAAGCTGAAGCTCTGCCGGATCGAGATCTGGACTTTTGATAAAAAAGGAGGGACTTTTGGACGAGAGATCTGAACTTTTGCATGAGATCCAAGATTTCGGCAAACCCGTCAGCATAAAGCGAAGGAGTTTGAGAGATTTTAGATCCGATCTACACGTGATTCCTCCGAATCAAACTTTATTTTGATCCCGAGAAGAGTGGTGATCTCGCTTGGTCGATTTCACTCACTTCGGCGATTATTTCCTTCGTGAAATAATCCCCTTGATCGTGTAAATCTCTCACCGGATCATATTGTTCACGAGAAAAGTTGGTTTCTCGATCTTCATTGTCATTGAGCTCATTACACCTTTATGGAATTACAAATGAATTCAAAATTTAAAAAGGTCGTCTTTTTATAAGACTTACAATGAAAGTCAAAACAAAGATTACAACTTTCCACCTCAACAAACGCGGGATCCATTTATCGGCTCCTCACTTACGTGGGATCTTTGCCTGTGCCGGGGACTCTATTACGTCCGTGGACCACCACGTGATTGTGATCCAAAGTTAGATCTAACACGATCGAGGGGATTATCTCACGAAAGAAATAATCGCCTAAGTAAGTGAAATCGACTAAGCGAGATCACTACTCTTCTCGAGATCAAAATAAAGTTTAATCTCGAGGAAATCGTGTAGATCTGATCTAAGACCTCTCGAACTTTCTTGGAGGATTATTTCATGAAGGAAATAATCACCAATGGTTTCACTAAGATCTCAGATTTAGTTGTCGAAGTTGATCGTCTCCCCAAAAGTTAGATCTCGATCCGGCAGAGCTTCGGCTTTTTCTCCAAAATTTCGGCCCTCAAAAATGAACCCCCACCTCCTCTATTTATAGCCTCGGAAAGTGGATGACGGGTCAAGCGGGTAAAAAGCCCACCTAGCCACCTAGGAGGTGGCTCGGCCACCTCTTAAGGCGGCTCGGCTTTCGGTCTTTTTCGCTGTTGTTTTTCCGGTACTTTCCGTGTCCGATTCCATTGATCCGAGTCCGATTTGGTTCGGGGTTATTGGTTTCGCTGATTCGAAGCTTCAGAATTAGGTTTATCCCATCGCTTAGATACGATTTATCACTTCGTCGACTTGTACGCTTTGCCGATTCGCTTCATGCATTTCGTTGACTCACTTCGCTGACTTGGACATTTCGTCGACTCGCTTTATGCGTTGGCGTCGCTTTGTGTTGTCAAAGGTCCGTCGTTATGTCGTCGGATGGCTCATCGATCGTTCTCTCATCGTCACGAGCTACGTTCGGGGATTTATAGGAAATTTTTAACGCTTACAGATACCCCCTCCAAAGTGTTTCGATCTCGCTCTTTTATAGAAGAAGCCGAAATACTTTGCATATGATAGGCCCAAACCTTCAGTCGGTATAACAGGACCTAAAAATGGCTTCGAATCTTGACTTCTCCAATTCTTTCGGACTATCCAGTATTTTGTAGGATGACTGAAAGTGTCGCGGTGCTGCATTTATTGTCTGACCGCTGTCGAAATCTTAACCCGAAGCTGATGAATGAATTTTTTTACTTTAGCTCGTGTTGGTGAGTTGTCGTCGAACTGGCCATCCAACTTCTTGAATTTTAACCTTTAATCGGTGAATTCTCCATTGCGATGCTTATCGTAGAACTGACCAAAGCGGGAGGAAATTGGGGGTTGTCGAGTTATCCTTAAGAATATTTTTATAAAAATATTCTCCAGGAACTTCTTGACAAAAATAGGAAACAGTTTAGACTCGTATACCTTTTCAGAGTCTACACAGTTTAAGCTCTTAAGGCGTTGGAGCTGGGAGAATCAGTTTATACTCGTATACTCCTGGGAGTGTCGGGGGTTCGTTTATCCTCATATACCCGTTTAAGGTTGTCGAGTTATCCTTAAGAATATTTTATAAAAATATTCTCCAGGAACTTGTCAACAAAATAGAAAATAGTTTAGACTCATATATCTTTTTGGAGTAAATATGAGGCTCGCATAATTCGAACCAGGTGAGAATTTACCCTCAATAAATATCCGGGGCCTCTCCTCCTTTGATTGGGTTTGGCCAAATCCCCCTCTAACTGGGTTTCCCCCTTTCCTTCTTTTTTTTTCCTTTTTTTTCCTTGTTCTTTCTTTTTCTCTCCTCCTCCTATTTGGTTTGGGCCAAATCAACCTTTCTTCTTCTATTTATAGGACCGGCCTACCCACCTTTTTCTTTTTTTTAGTATTTTATTTATTTTTTAAAAAATTCGCCCTCCCTTAGGGTTTTAGTGAACCCTCCCCTTAGGGTTTCAGTGAACCCTCTCTCTCTCTCTCTCTCTCTCTCTCTCTCTCTCTCTTTTCTCTTTTTTGCTTTTTCTTTTTGCCTCGTCTTCTCCAAACCCTAAAAGCATACAGGGTCCAAGTTTCCTCCACGTCTCGAACCCAAGAATTCCCTCAAATCCTCGCGCTTTTTTTTGGTCTCTCAGGCCCCTCGAGCGCTCGATTGAATCTTCTTTCAGGTTCAGGTCTTCGAAGTTTTCTTCAGGTAAATCCCCCACAACTCCTGCATATTATTTCATCATACAAATCAGATGGTAGATATGCAAGGAATTAGGGTTTTGATTTCACGCCTTGAATTATGTTTTTTGAAGGCAAAATTGCATGAAATCTGAGGGGTTTTGGTCATGAAAAGGAGGGCTGAAATTTGAGGGATTTTATTGCGAAATTAGGCTGTAATTTGGGGGGTTGATGCGCCAATGATCGCTAGAAACTTTAGGGTTTTGGTGTTGGCCGAAATTTGGGGGGGCTTATGTGCAAAAAGTGGCTGAAATTTTGGGTTAAATCGCAAAAAGGGCTGAAATTCAGGGGGGTTTTATGCAAAAACAGCCCAAAACTTCGGATTCGAGGGTGATTTGAGTGGTTGGGAATTTTGGGCTTGAAAGTGATTTAGATGTCCGAAATTCCAACCTGATCCCATGGGTATTTTGGTCATTTTATGGCCAAATTTGATTAGGAGAGGTTTTCGAGCGAATATTGAACCCGACCTCGGCGTATGTGGACCCTGTAGGTTTAACTAGACTTTAACCGTAAAATCCCTTATTTCTTGTAGGATCTTGGTTAAAATTCATAGTCTCCCTTTATATTTCGGATCTGACCCGTTCGGTTCTTTTTGCAGGTAGATATGTCATCGGGAGATTGCAGCTCAGAGGCCGACCGGCTACCCACTTGCGAAGTCGCGCCGTCACTTCGGTGAGCTTTTTCTAATTCTGAATGCATTCAAAATCTGCATACAGCATACTGCATCCCCGCTTTGTTCTCCTTTGTGAGGCAATTGGGAAGAGCCACGATTCTCCTTTGTGAGGGTCGCTGCTTAAAAGATAGGTTTTGCTTGGTCAACACCTATCTCGAGGGGGTGATTCCATGCTGCATTATGTTCCATAGGATGGGGTGTATCGTCACTTTATTTGCGCGATGGTATACATTGTCTTATGGGTACACAGTGCAGCTAGAATCGTCTCACCCATTACAAGACCGTGACTCTATCTCGTAAGTTTGCGAGATGAGTTCTTCTTGGCCGAGTCTAATGAATATTAATTCCTATTTCTCAGTTGAGTATCCCTCCGGAGCGTTCCCCTCTTATGTGATTGACGGACGCCGCGACGAGCACATGCTACTTTCGATGATTCTTCGCCCGTTTTGGTTACTCCTCAGTTTGCACCGGGTACATCAGCGGAGACCATTCAGGTGGTATGTGAAGGAGCCCTCGTGTTCTTCGGCTGTTGATTACCGATGCGCCACTTGTGAGGGATACCAGTTCCACTCAATCTTTGAGGAAAACAGATTACCTGTTCGGCGATTCCGTTGAGGATCCAGACACAGCTTTTCTCGCCAGTGAGCAATGGTTGCACAAAGATGATGGCGGGCACTTATACCTCCCCTGGATACCTCGCCATCGCTCGTTGACGGAGCTGAGGTGTCAGGCCGTGACACGGGAAATGTCGTGGTGCTTGACGGATGAGCATGACCGCATACATTGCGGATACATTACCCACCAGGTGGTTCCGGGTTCGAGTAGGAGTCGTGTTGTTGGATTACGTCCTGGTGTGTTGGGATTAGACACGCCACCCCGTGATGAGCTATTCACTATTGCTCGTACCTTGAAGAATCGTCTTGCGGGATTGGGGCGAGAGCTGCCTGCGATTGGTCACAGATTTTACGGCTGGCTTCATTCTTCAGACAAGCATTGGTGGGCTCGTATGACGAACTATGTCCTCAGCCGATGGGGCGAAGAGCTACACGCCCGTGGTTTATACGCAGCAATCCGCGCTACCATGTATGGACTGCCGATCAGTGCCAATCACTTCTTCGCCTTGGCAGAGCTCTACACCCAGGATTCGAATACTTTTTTGACCAGACACGGGAGCTAGGGTTAGCTCTCCATGAGATGCATCAGGTCTCTGGCTTGCCTATGGGGAAGATGTTATACCAGTAGTACTTTCCTTCGAATCGCGAGTTGAGTCAACTGAAAGAGCGCATGCCCGGACGCTATGACACTTTATGGGATCTTACTTGCCACTATCATGTTGCTTTGGCACGGGCCGAGCTACTAGCCAAGAGGACCAAGTCATAAGTGAGCCTGAAGCAGTTTGCGAGCTATTTGTTCAAGCATCTGGAAAGCAATTCTGGCGAGGCGATTTGCGAGTTGGCAACGCTCACTCCTTTAGAGGTCAACGAGCTGATCAAGAAGTCCAGTGCTCGCTCTTATACCACCAGTAGCACCGAGGGTGACTTTCCTGCAGGGACTAAGTTCGGGACATTTTTGTGACATGCAGTGAAGCCGATTCAGCCGATGACTCTCCTAGCTGGTTACCTCGCGATCTGGTTGAAGAAATGCGTGGTACCGTATCAGTCTGGCGATGCTTTGCCTTTAGAGGTGCTTTATCCTGCAGTTCAGCTTGCTCACAAGAAGGAACTTTCTCTTCTTCCGGTGATGGTGGCTAACATCCATCGTGGGCTTCGGCAGATAGTCAGTGCCTCCACTCAGGTAGAGGGTGGGCCGTCGGCTCGGATTCCTCTTGCAAAGGTGGAGCTTCCCTACACTTACCTGATGTCCTAGTTTGTCCTTCACCGCTCGGATATGATGACAGCGCCGAGCACTGCAGATCCATCCATCCCCTTTCTACAGTTATTAGAAAATTGCAGATGGAAGGGGCGAGTATTCTCAGAGATAAGGAAGCAGTTGCAGATTCACAAGGGTTGGGTTTTCTCCAGGTGCTTCCCACGGTTTTCTGGCCAGTACGGCGAGTCCTTGCTTGATGAGGAGAGGCCGAGGGCGAGTCGGATCTCTCTTGATGTTGGCTACTTCAATTGGCTGATGAACATCAGATCATAATCTGAGTATCACCCTCACATAAGGCATCTTTAGGTATTTACAAAGCAAGTTCTTGCTGACTATCATGTTTGTTATATGCCAAATACATCAATGATCTATATCAGTCTCTCTTGTGCTTTGATTTGGGGTTGTTATATTGTGAAGCATGCACGTACGAGTTATGAAACTAGACACCAGTTTGGTTATTGGATTACAGCTGATCCATGGTTAGCCTATTGTTCGAAAAGATTTGTTTTATGTGATTGTTAATAGGAATTTGGGTTACTCTTTTGTGGGTTTTTTGCACTTTATTAGTCCAAATTTCACCCTTCTTTAACTTTGATACGTGAAGCTTTATTTTGACAATTTAACTCGCAAAGTTTTCAAAGTGATGTAAAGTTATCAATGTGATATGATACCCCAAAGCCCCTAACTTTGTTCTCACTTTCCCAACTCAGAAACTGTAATGTGGTAATAAAAAAATAATAAAAAATCCATTCACTTTTCTATGCTGACATTCAAACAAACTTAGCGCCAACTTCTTTGCACTTTGTGGTGTCAAATTGTCAAAATATAACTTCATGTATAAAAGTTATAGGCAAATGGTGAAATTTTGGGGTATCATGTTAGATTTAAATCTAATTAAATCTATTTGTGGGCACATATGTTAAATTAATGTGTAAATCTATCACTTAAGGAAACCCACTAAAGTGATCAATTAAGTTGGGTTATCGGGTATTTATATATTGTCATGGGCTAAATGTGCAGATACCAGGTTGTAATTACAATTTGATGAGGGGCCAAATTGTAAAAGTGCAACACCTATATATATGGGGTTATGGTCCCTAATCTAGGGTTAACACAAGAATTCTCATCTCTTTTACCCCCATCTAAAAAGAGATCTAAGGAAGAGAAGAAACCCTAAGATTAGAAGATCCATCAATCCACTCAAGATCCAAACCATGGATTCAGGTATAATTCCGCTTTAGTTTTTTATCAATCTCTTTGAGGTAATCAAGTCTTATTAAAGATCTTACAAGTGGTATCAGAGCCTCTTTATTAACTCTTAGAGATTTTTTTTTGAGTTTCTATGGTTTTTCTGTGGATTTATGAATAAAGATCAAATCTTTTTCGGATTTTTGGGTTCTGATGAACAAAGAAATGGTTTTGGTCGATGAACAAGAAAGTTTTTCTTTTCTGATGAACAAGAAGGTTTGATCTCTGATTAACAAGAATTTATGTTCTGATGAACAAGAAATGAAATAATTAGCGATGAACAAGAAAATTTTTTGAACAAGAACTTTTTCGATTTTTGTTAAATTTTCTATGATTTTAGAAAATTAATATAAGGTTTGATCCGATTGAGTTTTAAAAAAAAATTTGGTTTTGTGACGGCGGCACCATCATGAATAAACCTAATGGGTTCAAAAGCCTAAGCGGCTTTGGCGGTTGAGATCTAAACCCTAAGGGGTTCCTCAGAGTTCGACGAGATTCGAGGTTCATTTTGGCGAACCTCGCCTTTTGGCGAACCTCGCTTTTGGCGAACCTCGTGTTCATTCGGTCGAACCTTGTGTTCACTTGGCGAACCTCGATTAGGCGAACCTCGGTTCATTTTGGCGAACCTCGCTTTTGGCGAACCTCGCGACTTTGGCGAACCTCGCCTTTTGGCGAACCTCGCACTTTGGCGAACCTCGTGTTCATTCAGTCGAACCTTGTGTTCACTTTGGCGAACCTCGTGTTCATTCAGTCGAACCTTGTGTTCACTTGGCGAACCTCATATTTTAGCGAACCTCGGTTCATTTTGGCGAACCTCGCTTTTGGCGAACCTCGTGTTCATTCGGTCGAACCTTGTGTTCACTTGGCGAACCTCGGTTCATTTTGGCGAACCTCGCACTTTGGCGAACCTCGGTTCATTTTGGCGAACCTCGCACTTTGGCGAACCTCGTGTTCATTCGGTCGAACCTTGTGTTCACTTGGCGAACCTCGCTTTTGGCGAACTCGCGACTTTGGCGAACCTCGTGTTCATTCAGCTTGAACCTTGTGTTCACTTGGCGAACCTCGCACTTTGGCGAACCTCGGTTCATTTTGGCGAACCTCGCACTTTGGCGAACCTCGCACTTTGGCGAACCTCGTGTTCATTCAGCTTGAACCTTGTGTTCACTTGGCGAACCTCGTGTTCATTCGGTTGAACCTTGTGTTCACTTGGCGAACCTCGTGTTCATTCAGTTGAACCTTGTGTTCACTTGGCGAACCTCGCGACTTTGGCGAACCTCGTGTTCATTCGGTTGAACCTTGTGTTCACTTGGCGAACCTCGCTTTTGGCGAACCTCGCTTTTGGCGAACCTCGTGTTCATTCGGTTGAACCTTGTGTTCACTTGGCGAACCTCGTGTTCATTCAGTTGAACCTTGTGTTCACTTGGCGAACCTCATATTTTAGCGAACCTCGGTTCATTTTGGCGAACCTCGGTTCATTTTGGCGAACCTCGTGTTCATTCGGTCGAACCTTGTGTTCACTTTGGCGAACCTCGGTTCATTTTGGCGAACCTCGTGTTCATTCAGCTTGAACCTTGTGTTCACTTTGGCGAACCTCGCACTTTGGCGAACCTCGGTTCATTTTGGCGAACCTCGCCTTTTGGCGAACCTCGCCTTTTGGCGAACCTCGCTTTTGGCGAACCTCGGTTCATTTTGGCGAACCTCGCACTTTGGCGAACCTCGGTTCATTTTGGCGAACCTCGCACTTTGGCGAACCTCGGTTCATTTTGGCGAACCTCGTGTTCATTCAGCTTGAACCTTGTGTTCACTTTGGCGAACCTCGTGTTCATTCGATCGAACCTTGTGTTCACTTTGGCGAACCTCGGTTCATTTTGGCGAACCTCGCACTTTGGCGAACCTCGGTTCATTTTGGCGAACCTCGTGTTCATTCGATCGAACCTTGTGTTCACTTTGGCGAACCTCGCTTTTGGCGAACCTCGCCTTTTGGCGAACCTCGTGTTCATTCAGTTGAACCTTGTGTTCACTTTGGCGAACCTCGTGTTCATTCGATCGAACCTTGTGTTCACTTTGGCGAACCTCGGTTCATTTTGGCGAACCTCGCCTTTTGGCGAACCTCGTGTTCATTCAGCTTGAACCTTGTGTTCACTTTGGCGAACCTCGTGTTCATTCGATCGAACCTTGTGTTCACTTTGGCGAACCTCGTGTTCATTCGATCGAACCTTGTGTTCACTTTGGCGAACCTCGTGTTCATTCGATCGAACCTTGTGTTCACTTTGGCGAACCTCGCTTTTGGCGAACCTCGTGTTCATTCGGTCGAACCTTGTGTTCACTTTGGCGAACCTCGTGTTCATTCAGTTGAACCTTGTGTTCACTTGGCGAACCTCATATTTTAGCGAACCTCGGTTCATTTTGGCGAACCTCGTGTTCATTCAGTTGAACCTTGTGTTCACTTTGGCGAACCTCGTGTTCATTCAGTTGAACCTTGTGTTCACTTTGGCGAACCTCGTGTTCATTCAGTTGAACCTTGTGTTCACTTTGGCGAACCTCGCTTTTGGCGAACCTCGTGTTCATTCGGTTGAACCTTGTGTTCACTTTGGC
Source organism: Asparagus setaceus (assembly GCA_012295165.1). NCBI lineage: Eukaryota > Viridiplantae > Streptophyta > Magnoliopsida > Asparagales > Asparagaceae > Asparagus > Asparagus setaceus. The sequence goes on along the minus strand of CM022706.1, from coordinate 67,581,099 downwards.
GAACCTCGCGACTTTGGCGAACCTCGTGTTCATTCGATCGAACCTTGTGTTCACTTTGGCGAACCTCGTGTTCATTCGATCGAACCTTGTGTTCACTTTGGCGAACCTCGCACTTTGGCGAACCTCGCCTTTTGGCGAACCTCGCCTTTTGGCGAACCTCGGTTCATTTTGGCGAACCTCGCACTTTGGCGAACCTCGCACTTTGGCGAACCTCGCACTTTGGCGAACCTCGCACTTTGGCGAACCTCGCTTTTGGCGAACCTCGCACTTTGGCGAACCTCGTGTTCATTCGATCGAACCTTGTGTTCACTTTGGCGAACCTCGCCTTTTGGCGAACCTCGTGTTCATTCGGTCGAACCTTGTGTTCACTTTGGCGAACCTCGCACTTTGGCGAACCTCGCACTTTGGCGAACCTCGCTTTTGGCGAACCTCGTGTTCATTCAGTTGAACCTTGTGTTCACTTTGGCGAACCTCGCTTTTGGCGAACCTCGCTTTTGGCGAACCTCGTGTTCATTCGATCGAACCTTGTGTTCACTTTGGCGAACCTCGCACTTTGGCGAACCTCGCCTTTTGGCGAACCTCGGTTCATTTTGGCGAACCTCGTGTTCATTCAGTTGAACCTTGTGTTCACTTTGGCGAACCTCGCGACTTTGGCGAACCTCGTGTTCATTCGATCGAACCTTGTGTTCACTTTGGCGAACCTCGGTTCATTTTGGCGAACCTCGTGTTCATTCAGTTGAACCTTGTGTTCACTTTGGCGAACCTCGGTTCATTTTGGCGAACCTCGCACTTTGGCGAACCTCGCACTTTGGCGAACCTCGGTTCATTTTGGCGAACCTCGTGTTCATTCAGTTGAACCTTGTGTTCACTTTGGCGAACCTCGTGTTCATTCGATCGAACCTTGTGTTCACTTTGGCGAACCTCGCTTTTGGCGAACCTCGCCTTTTGGCGAACCTCGCTTTTGGCGAACCTCGTGTTCATTCGATCGAACCTTGTGTTCACTTTGGCGAACCTCGTGTTCATTCAGTTGAACCTTGTGTTCACTTTGGCGAACCTCGGTTCATTTTGGCGAACCTCGTGTTCATTCGGTTGAACCTTGTGTTCACTTTGGCGAACCTCGCCTTTTGGCGAACCTCGGTTCATTTTGGCGAACCTCGCGCTGGCGAACCTCGGTTCATTTTGGCGAACCTCGCCTTTTGGCGAACCTCGCACTTTGGCGAACCTCGCGACTTTGGCGAACCTCGGTTCATTTTGGCGAACCTCGTGTTCATTCAGTTGAACCTTGTGTTCACTTTGGCGAACCTCGGTTCATTTTGGCGAACCTCGCTTTTGGCGAACCTCGTGTTCATTCGATCGAACCTTGTGTTCACTTTGGCGAACCTCGCGCTGGCGAACCTCGGTTCATTTTGGCGAACCTCGCGACTTTGGCGAACCTCGCGACTTTGGCGAACCTCGGTTCCTTTTGGCGAACCTCGTGTTCATTCGGTTGAACCTTGTGTTCACTTTGGCGAACCTCGCACTTTGGCGAACCTCGCACTTTGGCGAACCTCGTGTTCATTCGGTTGAACCTTGTGTTCACTTTGGCGAACCTCGCCTTTTGGCGAACCTCGGTTCCTTTTGGCGAACCTCGCTTTTGGCGAACCTCGTGTTCATTCGATCGAACCTTGTGTTCACTTTGGCGAACCTCGTGTTCATTCAACGAACCTTGTGTTCACTTTGGCGAACCTCGGTTCATTTTGGCGATGTTTGATCATTGCAACAAGATATCACTTGCGCTAATATTACCGCCCAAAGACTTGATATTAATGTTGTACAAGATATCTTGGATGGGGATATGTCATTATTTGAATTTTATTAATTAATAATTACAGCTATTAATGTGAAAATCTTTTGTCAACTCAATTCCCATGCTAAATGGGTCTAATTTCAAGATTTGAAAAGAGAACATTCTAATTGTTCTTGGTGCATGGATCTAGACCTTGCATTAAGGATGAACAACCTCAACCTCTCATCATGAAAGCACTCCGATGCAAAGAAGGAGTATGAGAGGTGGGAGCGCTCAAATCGCATGAGTCTCATGATCATCAAGCGGCATTAGGAAGCCTTTAGGGCACGTAATCCGAAGGGATTACTAAAGCCAAAGATTTCCTTGCCGAATTGAGAAACGCTTTGCTAAAACGATAGTAGAAACAAGCACGCTATTAGCTCGCTTGATTTCAATGAAGTATAAAGGCAAAGGAAATATCGTGGAGTACATTATGGAAATGTCTCATATTGCTTCAAAATTTAAGACACTGAAACTCGATCTATGTGACGAGTTACTAGTGCATCTGGTTCTGCTGTCTCTTCCTGCACAATTCAATCAATTTAAGGTCAGTTATAACTGTCAAAAGGAGAAATGGACTCTGAATGAGCTCATTTTATACTGTGTGCAAGAAGAAGACAGATTGAAGCAAGATAAGACTGAAAGTGCTCATTTGGCTTATGCCCCTAAGGATAAGGGCAAGAAAAGAAAGAATGATAAAGAAGCTGCTAAGGGTCCAGTTCAAAAGAAACAACATAAGGATAATCAGGGTTGTTTTTTTTGTCATAAGGATGGACACGCAAAGAAGGATTGTACCAAATATCACGAGCGTGTCAAAAGTGCGTTCCTTACTTTGGTCCGCTCGAGGTTAATTTAGTCTCAGTACCTAGAAACACTTGGTGGTTAGATTCGGCTTCTACTACTCACATAAGTGTTTCTATGCAGGGTTGCCTGAGCTACCGAAAGCCAAGTGATGGTGAAAGACACATCTTTGTGGGTGATGGACAATCGGTAGATGTGGAAGCAATTGGGCACTTTAGGTTATTGTTAGGAACTGGTTCCCATTTGGATTTGAAAGATACTTTTGTAGTCCTGTCTTTTAGACGGAATTTGGTTTCTATTCTTTTATTGGACAAATCAGGTTATTATTGTTCATTTGGAAATAACCGGGCTAGCTTATCTTTAAATTTAAATATTGTGGAACCGGTTTCTTGAGTACTTTTGATAACCTATATTTGCTTGATACGCTTGCTTCTTATAATGAAACCACGAATGTGGAATCACGTGGTACTAAACGTAAATTAAATAAGGAAAATTCACATCATTATGACACAAGCTTGGGTCATATCTCAAAAGGTAGAGTTGAGCCGCCTTGTGTCCGATGGTATTTTGGATTCCCTTGATTTTGAGACTTTGATGTATGCATTGGTATCAAGGAAAACAGACTAAAGTTAAGAGATTAGGTGCCAACAGATCTTCGTGACGCCTTAGAATTGATACATACAGATATTTGTGGGCCATTCCCTACGGCATCCTGGAATGGTCAACAATATTTTATATCACTCATAGACGATTACTCACGTTATGGATACCTATATCTCATTAAAGAAAAATCTGAGTCTCTGGACGTATTCAAAGCTTTTAAGGCTGAAGTTGAGAACCAACTCAATAAAAAGATTAAAACCGTTAGATCTGATCGTGGTGGTGAGTACTACGGCAGATATGATGGTTCAGGTGAACAACGTCCAGGACCATTTGCTAGATACCTAGAGAAATTCGGTATCGTCCCACAGTATACCATGCCAGGATCACCTAGCATGAATGGTGTAGCTGAAAGACGAAATAGGACTCTTAAGGATATGGTAAGAAGTATGATTGCTCATTCTTCTTTACCAGAGTCATTCTGGGGAGAAGCACTAAAGACTGCAGCTTACATTCTTAACAGAGTACCAAGTAAAGCAGTTGCTAAAACACCTTATGAGCTTTGGACTGGTCGAAAGCCCAGTCTATATTTGGGGATGTCCAGCTGAGGCAAGGCCTTATAGGCCAAATGAAGAGAAATTGGACTCCAAAACAGTTAGCAGCTACTTTATTGGGTATTCTGAACGATCCAGGGGCTATAAGTTTTATGATCCCACACTCAGGAATATTTTTGAGACGGGAACAACAACATTCTTTGAGGATGTTGAGTTTGGGGGGAGAAATAAGGTTAGAGACATTGCCTTTGAGGAGGAATTGGCTTTAAATCCAATCCATACAGTCATTTCTGACAATATTCAAGTACCTATACCTGTTATTGTTCAAGAAATGAATCCGGAACCTCAAGAAGGCAATATTGAACAACTCCCTGTTCCAGAAGAACAAACTCAACAACCTCAAGAACCAGTGCCATTAAGGAGATCCACGAGAGAAAGGAGAAATGCTATTCCGGATGATTATATTGTATTTCTTCAAGAACATGAGGAAAGTAATGGAATGATGGAAGATGATCCAATCAACTTCCTTCGTGCCATGAAAAGTTCTAACTCTCAAAAGTGGATTGATGCCATGAATGAGGAGTACAAGTCTATGCAAGACAATAAGGTTTGGGAACTTGTCCCATTGCGGAAGGTGCAAAACCAATTGGTTGTAAATGGATATTTAAAACCAAGCCGGATGCAAATGGTAATGTGGAAAAGTATAAAGCACGTCTTGTAGCTAAAGGCTATACTCGAAGGAAGGCATTGACTATCTGAGACTTTCTCTCGGTTTCATCGAAAGACTCTTCGGGACTATCATGGCACTTGTTGCTCATTTCAATCTTGAGTTACATCAAATGGATGTTAAGATGCATTTTCTCATGGAGACATTGATGAGATGATCTATATGGTACAACCCAGAAAATTTTGTGTCAGGAGACCCAAAGAATATGGTTTATAAACTAAGGAAATCCATTTATGGACTCAAGCAAGCTCCTCGTCAATGGTACCACAAGTTTCAACAAATAATTATCTCGTTTGGTTTTGAGATGAATATTGTTGATGATTGTGTATATCAAAAATTCAGTGGGAGTAAGTATATTTTTCTGGTTCTGTATGTGGATGACATTTTGCTTGCCACTAATGATATAGGCCTGTTGCACGAAACCAAGAGATTTCTATCAAAGAATTTTGAGATGAAAGATCTTGGGGGCGCCTCTTTATATTAGGAATCGGATACATCGAGATCGTTCTCGAGGTATACTTGGATTATCACAAAAGAGCTATATCAATAAAGTACTCATAAGGTTTGGCATGCAAAATTGCACTGTGTGATACCCTGTTTCTAAAGGAGACAAGTTTAGTCTCAATCAATGCCCTAAAGGTAACCTTGAAATTCAGAAATGCGAAGATTCCTATGCTTGGTGTAGGAGTCTAATGTATGCTTTCAGTATGTCTGCGTCCGGATATTGCGTACATTGTTGGGATGTTAGGCGATACTTAAGCAACCACAGGATGGATCATTGGATCGCGATCAAAAGGGTTATCGCGGTATCTTGAGAAAACAAAAGATTATATGCTCACATACGAAATCGTCGGTTGGAGGTCATTGGGTACTCGATTCGATTTTGTCGATGCCAAGACGCCAGAAAGTCTACTTCAGCTACATTTATATGTTAGCGGAGGAGCTATATCATGGAAAAGTGTCAAACAGACACTTGTAGCTTCCTCCACTATGGCGCAGAATTTATAGCTTGTCATGAGGCATCCAATCATAGAATATGGCTGCGAAATTTTATCAGCAGTGCGTATTCGGAAAATATTGAAAGACCACTAAAGTTATTTTGTGACAATAAATCATGATCATGTATTCCAACAACAACGAAGCTCAACTAAGTCAAAACATATTGACATTAAGTTCCTAGTTGTGAAAGAAAGAGTACAGAGTGGACAGATATCCATAGAGCATATTGGGACAAACTCCATGATAGCGATCCTCTTACTAAAGGATTACCACCCAAAATTTTTCAAGAGCACACCGCTCATATGGGGTGGTAATATTTGAGGATATCATGTTTTAGTGGGAGTTTGTGATTTTATTGCTTTATGAGTATTTTGGACCTATTAGGGCTTTGGTTATTTTTCGTCGAGAATAAAGTATTGATTAACCACTCTGTTACATTATGATTAAAGTTGACCTCACTAAAGTTTGGTAGGACCGGTTGAAAAATAGGCATGCACGAGATCACATTGCATGTAATTTTTCATCTTTGTACATCCATGATTGATCTATGTCATTTGGTACTAGTATATGTGACCATTGATGGGTTTAGTCACGATAAATGTGACGAAAACCGCTTTGATCCTATATTGATATGGTCAATGGACGAGATTGTTTAGAAATACCCTTGTATGTGATAGAGATTTTGAGCTCATAAGGTAATACACATTTTAAGGATACATATGGTGTCCAAGTGGGAGATTGTTAGATTTAAATCTAATTAAATCTATTTGTGGGCACATATGTTAAATTAATGTGTAAATCTATCACTTAAGGAAATCCATTAAAGTGATCAATTAAGTTGGGTTATCGGGTATTTATATATTGTCATGGGCTAAATGTGCAGATACCAGGTTGTAATTACAATTTGATGAGGGGCCAAATTGTAAAAGTGCAACACCTATATATATGGGGTTATGGTCCCTAATCTAGGGTTAACACAAGAATTCTCATCTCTTTTACCCCCATCTAAAAAAGAGATCTAAGGAAGAGAAGAAGCCCTAAGATTAGAAGATCCATCAATCCACTCAAGATCCAAACCATAGATTCAGGTATAATTCCGCTTTAGTTTTTTATCAATCTCTTTGAGGTAATCAAGTCTTATTAAAGATCTTACATATCAAAGTGCAAGTAACTCTTCTTTTAGAGAACTATAAGAATTGAGAGACTGGATAATGGAGATACCTTTAAATGCCAACTACGTCTATAAAGACTGTAATCTTAAATTATGTTGATAGATTACCTGAAAATGACCAATTGTTTCATATAAGGCAAAGTTTTGAGGTAAATTGAATATTGAAAATTTTATTTTCCCAAGGAGAGATTTAGTGGGTTAAAATAAACGCTTTTGTTTAATTTCATATCAGGACTTACTCACCACCTGTTAATATGCATCAGACATTACAGTGAGTTCAGGCAAATCCTACTTGCAAGTGGACTTTAAATGTACAAGTAGCAAATATAAATACATGACATTTTGGACAGTTTAGGCATGTATTAGAAATTTCAAACAGCTTCAGATAGTTTAGGCAATGTTTACACATGTTTCAGACATTTCAAATAGTTGTCATGTATCAGACATTTTAGAAGGTTTCAGACAGGGTTCCCTTTTATAATTTTTTCGAAGAAATTTTGTTTCGTTTGGGTTAGCTATCATTTTAATCATGTTCCCAACATACATATGAAATATCTGATTAATATTACTTTACAAATGAAATCCAAAGTTCGCTCACTTGCTGTCACTTCTTTCCATCATGATCCCTCGTATTGCAACATAACTTTTAAAGAAATGTCTGATACATATGAAATCCCTAGGTTGGAGAGTAATGCTACACATCAGATTTCAAAAATTAAAAAATAATGAAAAATAAATAAATAAATAAATAATAATAATAATAAAGGAATAATGCTTCACTAAGTGGTAACAGCTTAGGTGCAATCATTATTGTTTAGATTGTTTTGTCATCCGTCGAGATGCTCAAGGGTAACTCAAACTATATTAATGAATCTCAGGTTCTGTATTGTTGAACAACTATTTACTTGAACTAAGTGGCAATTTAACCTTGTGTTCAGTTTTCATGTAGTTTCTGTGTATTTGAGTAATTCACCACATTTTAACCTAAATCCAGCTACAAATACTGCCAGATCTATATTATTATTCTTTGGGTTTTCAATAGCGTGCCCTTAGGGACATGTTACGAAGCATTAAATAGTTCCCAACTACTTTCACTATCATAACGATTGAGTACAATTTAATGGTTTTGCTTTATTTTTATTAAAATAATATTAATTTTTGCACGTAATGATTGGAGTTATCAATTTTACGAAAACATAATCATTAAACTCTACACATCTTCATATGATAATGGAGGTAGTTGGGGACATGTAATGTTTCTCAACATATGCGCTAACGGCACATTATAGAAAACTATTACTCATTAGATCTTAATTTTCTGCTCATATATAAGTGTACTGTCATATACGTAGTCTGTTTGTTCTGTTATGTAAAATAAATGTAATTTATCTATAAAGCATTCTCTATTACTGTAAACCTGTCAAATTTACTATCCTCATATCAGTACTTACTCACCACCTGTTAATATGCATCAGACATTACAGTGAGTTCAGGCAAATCCTACTTGCAAGTGGACTTTAAATGTACAAGTAGCAAATATAAATACATGACATTTTGGACAGTTTAGGCATGTATTAGAAATTTCAAACAGCTTCAGATAGTTTAGGCAATGTTTACACATGTTTCAGACATTTCAAATAGTTGTCATGTATCAGACATTTTAGAAGGTTTCAGACAGGGTTCCCTTTTATAATTTTTTCGAAGAAATTTTGTTTCGTTTGGGTTAGCTATCATTTTAATCATGTTCCCAACATACATATGAAATATCTGATTAATATTACTTTACAAATGAAATCCAAAGTTCGCTCACTTGCTGTCACTTCTTTCCATCATGATCCCTCGTATTGCAACATAACTTTTAAAGAAATGTCTGATACATATGAAATCCCTAGGTTGGAGAGTAATGCTACACATCAGATTTCAAAAATTAAAAAATAATGAAAAATAAATAAATAAATAAATAATAATAATAATAAAGGAATAATGCTTCACTAAGTGGTAACAGCTTAGGTGCAATCATTATTGTTTAGATTGTTTTGTCATCCGTCGAGATGCTCAAGGGTAACTCAAACTATATTAATGAATCTCAGGTTCTGTATTGTTGAACAACTATTTACTTGAACTAAGTGGCAATTTAACCTTGTGTTCAGTTTTCATGTAGTTTCTGTGTATTTGAGTAATTCACCACATTTTAACCTAAATCCAGCTACAAATACTGCCAGATCTATATTATTATTCTTTGGGTTTTTCAATAGCGTGCCCTTAGGGACATGTTACGAAGCATTAAATAGTTCCCAACTACTTTCACTATCATAACGATTGAGTACAATTTAATGGTTTTGCTTTATTTTTATTAAAATAATATTAATTTTTGCACGTAATGATTGGAGTTATCAATTTTACGAAAACATAATCATTAAACTCTACACATCTTCATATGATAATGGAGGTAGTTGGGGACATGTAATGTTTCTCAACATATGCGCTAACGGCACATTATAGAAAACTATTACTCATTAGATCTTAATTTTCTGCTCATATATAAGTGTACTGTCATATACGTAGTCTGTTTGTTCTGTTATGTAAAAATAAATGTAATTTATCTATAAAGCATTCTCTATTACTGTAAACCTGTCAAATTTACTATCCTCATATCAGTATCTATATTTTCTTTCCATCATCAGATCAGTATATTTATTATCTCTTTGTTTTGAGCTTATTTTAGTTAAAGGCTAACTTATAAGGATACTCATCCAAAGTCTAGGTTAAAATTGCCGCTTATGTCAATTCTAACAAATTGAACATGCTTGAAATGTTTATGTACTGCCGTTCCTGACTAACATATACAAAGTTATACTCTACTTCAACTTTATAGACGAATGCCTTTACATTTCAATTTTCATTCTTTATGAAGGTTAGACAATAATGAATAGATATGTGCCTGTAATTTCAGACATTTCAAACAGTTTTACCTCACATATACGTCACAGCCATCGTGAGATGAGTTCACCTCGTCTTTTTCAGCACATTCGAGCAGAGAATCTTTTGAATAGAGAATATGAGAGAGAGGTAGGAAACTTAAAAGCAATAACATATTTAAAATCCCTGCTATATTTTATTGATAATTTACTTAGTTATGCGCCAAAATTTCTGTGTATTACTGATATCACACATGTATACTATTTTTAAAATTGTGTAAGATCTTTTTCCTGCGATACTCTGTTAGTTTTTTTTCCCCCTTCAATGATCAGATAATTGACCATGAAGTGTTATTAATTTTCTTTGACCTTCTTCTTTATTTATCTTAGTTTTCATTATAGCTTGTTTTAGTAATTGTTTACTGTATCTCTCATGGTTTCGTAAATTTCCTTGGTTGTTCTTTAACTTGATAAGGATTTCCTTTGGATTTTTTTGTTCTGAAATCTACACTAACTCTATTTTTGCTTTTTTTTTTCCAGCTGTAATTACTGAATTGGTATCTGAATATTTTCCCACTGGCTGGCTTCTCATGGCTAATCAGCTAATCTCGCCATGTCTTCCCGATGATATCATATTCAAAAACATCCTCCCATGTCTTCCCTCCAAATCTCCCGGCCAATTCAAATCTGTATGCAAGAAGTCATACTATGAAATCTCTCAATTCTCGCATCAGGGATGGGTCTTCGTCAAGGATCGGCATCTAGCATTCTTTACTATGCTCCAGGATCAAATTCACACCCTCGACCCTTTCCTTGGTTTTGTATCTGAGCCTGTTATTTCTCTCTGTGGGTCCACCAAGGGTCTCATTTGCCTTCGTCTTCAGAAGTGCTTGTATGTATGCAATCCTGTGACGAGACAAGGCGATAGAATCCCTGATAGTGCATCCAAGCAGTTTGTTGGCCTTATATTTTGAGCCATCGATCTCTCCTGACCGGTACAAGATAGTCTGTGCCATCAAAGATTTGGTGCGACAAGTGACATTTCAGCTACATGTCTTCTCATCCTGCAACAAAAGATGGGTAAAATCAGACAAGAAAGTGACCGTCCCTGCCTTCTCAAGGCATCATCCCAAATCCGTATCGGTAAAAAGGGATCGCATATTGGACCTGGAAAGACTACCTGTTGTGGTTCGACTGCGATAATGATCTCGCAGGCTACATTTCTTTCCTACCAAATTTGGTTTGGTACGATGAACAGGATATTGGGATATGGGAGGAGCGTGTATCATGCATTCGAGTGGCCTCAGGAACTATGAAGATATGGGCGTTGGCCGGTACTGACAGCAACGGTGGCAAGTGGGATACAATATATCAAGTATCGTTACCTCCTCTTCCCAGCTTAATAGAAAATGTGCCACATCTTTTACCCAAACATTTAGTAGGTAGTCGATCGTGCATATACCCGTTGCCTTTCGGAGGAGCGGGGAAGGTATTCTTGATAGTGATGCCGAAATGGGATGAGGAAGGAGAGGAGAGCATTCTGTCCTTGGATTTGGAGACAGAGCAGGTGAATGAGGTTTTCAAGGGTCAATTGCTTGGACTAAGTTGTCCATATGGTTATGATAACAGTTTCTTACTCTCTTTAAGGAATAGGGAGGGTAGTTTTGTTCTCACCAATCCATCTTACAGTGTTACTGTTACAAAGTATGCAATTTTTTCAATTCCCATGTATCAGTCCGCTACCGCTTTGGTGTTTGCCTTTTTTTTTTTTTAATTATTGTTGTTGAGGAATCTGAATGATTCTATTACATAGCATCCATAATAATTTGATTACAGATATGGTCTGGACCATCTGATGAGTTAGAAAAAGAGGTACATTTATATTTGTAAGTATAATGAGCTAATTTATGCACACAAACATTCTCCGAACGACGAACATGGCTAGCATAGGAGAAGTTGAAAGTTCTAAAAAGAGACTGACAATTGCCGAAGGAATCCGATAGATGATGTGGGTGGGCAACTGCGCCATGCAACATTAGAACAAGATTCAAACACTCATGATAGCCAATTGGAGACCAGCAAGGGGTGCGCAAAGTTCACTCTTCAGAGGAGGCCAGGGAGGACCAAAGGAGCAGATCAGGTGGTGAGCTACGTGTCGCGCGCAATGCCCCCCACGGCAGAGCAATCGAAGAAGGAGCCGGCATCAACATTAATTTTAACAATATTCGGAGGAGGTCGGGACCATAGGCTAGGTGAGGCTAGAAGAAGTCGAACCAGTTGAATGTAGCCTCAAAAGACCTAAGCAAGAGTAAGTGTGGTTATTGGGGTCAATTCAGCGTTGAACCAAATAGAGCGAGCATAATCACAAGCCGTGAAAAGATGATCTAAAGTCTCATTTTCACCGCACCCAAGTTCAAGGCCCTCCAAATGAACAATTTTACCTGTAGAGGATGACTTTAATCTTAAAGATTTTTCATAGCAATCTTTGACGTAGGTGCAGGGGAATGCCCGAAGGATGATTTTCCAACTAGTGCAGGTTGTAAATGGCTTTGATGAGAAGGTGGGGGTGAAGTTACTATTCCAAACAAGATAATCTGCAAGGGAGTCGTCGGTGTGGTGGCGATGTTGAATATAAATATATGTTATCGATAGGGAGTACTAGAAGTAATATATGTCGAATAGAAATATGTACATTGTCCTTTCATGCTGCATCGATAACAAAATTTCTTGCTCCGCCACTGGGTTGATAGGAAGTATCAGGAGTAAGAAGAAGTATATCAATTCTATTATTCTAAAATTATGACGTAGGGAGTAGCAACAGTACTGTTTTTTTATTTGTTTGCATAAATTTTTGGAAGTAGAGGAAATAATATTTCTTCACTTCATTTACTTTTTGTTTGGTAGCAATTATAAATATTGCTAGTTGAAGAGATAAAGAGAATTTTTTGGGATTTTATTTAGAAAATAGAAAATATTCATACAATAACAAAAATGAATTTATTCCTAAATTGACTCAGATTCAGCTACTTCGGAGGTCTTTCCGAGCCTTTAAGGGAGGAAAAAAATTTACGAAGTAGAGATGACATGTAGGCACTGCATCAGCTTTTATGCAAGTACTAGAAGTAGTTTTTTTTAGAGAAATAAATATATTTTTTTTCTCAGAAGTAGCGGAAATAGCCTCTACATTCTTTATTTTAGCTCCTTCATAGCTACTTCCAAGCAAACAAATAGGCTCTTATAAGCTTTAAAAAAATAGGCTAAAAGGCTAATTTGGTCCATGCACTAAGGCCTCATATTCAAATTGGTCCCCCAATTTTATTATTCTCAACTTAATCCTTGTACCCCTTGTCAGATATAAAGTTAGTCCTTTTTCACTCTTGGTTAAAAGTTCCGTTAAGTAACATTTGAAAGGACATAATTACCCTCACATCCTCAATCTCATCAATTTCTGAAACTCCCTACAAACCAACTTCACCCCTACACCAATCCTTTGCATCCCAGATCCCTCAAACTCCTCTCCCCAAATCAACACGATCCTGATCCTACCACCAACTTCTTCAACCTCCCTCTCTCTATTAGTACAAAATTTTCAGTAACAACACGTTCATATTCAATTGGAGTCCAAATTAACGAGATGCTCAATTCTTCCTTCTCCAATCATTATTTATCACCATCCTTATTATCCTTATTAATAATCAAATCGATTTAAATCTTTCAACACTTAGGTGTTCTCCTCTCTAACCAAACACGGAGACAGAGACCCAACTTCTATACAACCCAATTCCTCAAGGGTCTCATAACTAAATAAAATCTTTGAAGAAAAGAAAATCTCTCGCAAAGAAAACCAAGTTCCAGAAATAGCAACACGACCTCCGATCACTCTACAAGTAAAAATTTTGTGTGTAAGAAGATTTTAAAGATAGATAATATGAGAGTCCATTCTGATGGTAATTCTCATAATCTTTTCTAATTTAAATTGATCATCTGTTATACAAAAATGTAAAAAAATCGTTAATTTCAGTGTTTTGTGATTCATGGAATTATGATTCATGTACTTTTATCCAATGTAAATGTATGAGGATCCTCCACTCTACAGGAAACGCAGTGGCCGCTCCCCACGGAAATTTATCTACCTTAGTTCTCTATGATGTGTATGAGAATATTTTACAGTGAAGATGCCGGTGGTTAGCAAGGAGTTCCACGATGGGATTAGATATTTGAGCATAGTAATATCTTTTTAAGTGTTACTTAACAGAACTTTTAACGAAAAGTTAAAAAAGACTAACTTTTTATCTTACAAGAGGTATGGACACTAAGTTGAGAAAAATATAAGTGGATGGACCAATTTGAGTATGAGGTCTTAGTAGAGGGACCAAATTGGTTGTTTTGCCTTAAAAAAAAGCCCTTCCTATAGGGACCAAATTTGACAATATAGTTTAGGGTTTTTTTCATATCAGTCCCTCAAACGTATCATATTTTGAAACTAGTCCCTCAAGTTATTACTATTAGATCCCAATTCTTTAATTGTTTTGAAATTCGCCCTCAAATCAGGACTTGTAGCAATTAGCGGAATTAATTTACCTCCTCTAATTAAAAATGTTTACTATTTACCTGATAAGTTAATATGTATATTCTTGCCTTTATTTTATTAATATATATGTGAGATATCATCTAGTGTTAGATATTATCTTTTAATTGATACTTTATTTTTATTGTTGTGATATCTAAATTAAGTTTTCTTAACTTCTTAGCTTTTAACTTGGTACTAAAGGATCTATATTGTCAAATTTTTGTCCGCTTTAAATTAGTCTTCTTAACTAATTAGCTTTAGAATTGAGTTTTCCTAACTTTTTAGGATAGTTGAATTGGGTTATGTCGAAGTATTTGTATCGTCAAATTTATGTTGGACAATCTTTTAACTACGAAAAGGAATGATTTTAATTAAGAACAAGATAACTTTATTTCCTCATTTTGCTACACACCCCCTACACCATTGCACTCATACCCATTTAGTTGCAAACTCAAAGCCATTTCAAACCTCATCTTCTCAAATGGCAATAATTCAAATGGACAACAATGCTCATTGCACCCACCACACTGCTTATATTTAACATAATTGGTCTTGCTGCCGGAGTATACATGAATCATTGGGACCATTATTTGCCAAGCTCTTCTTTGCATTATGGATGATATAGTCCACCTCTACCCTCTCCTCCAAGGTCTCATTGGAAGGCAGAAAAGAAACCCGCAGTCGTGTTTCAAAGTAATTCGGAAAGGAGGAGAGGACCCTGGCCGTCACCCCTTCCAGCAAAAAACAAAACCAACAAAACTAGCACATAAAACAGAGAAAACATATAACAGAGGCAGAACAAAAGAATATACATGGTTTGAGCTGATATACGCACGCAGCTCGATAGTCTGATAATCATTGTCCTGAAGATCTTCATCCTTCACTGCTGCCGCTTTGGATTTCTTCAATCCGCTCCTCCTTAATAATTTGCTTCACCTTGATGGTGTTCCCCTCAAACTTAGTAAAATGAGTTTTGGGGCCAAACATAGAGGGAGCCGAAGATGAAGGTTGGGGTTGAAATTTAACTAGGAGGTTAATTTCGTAATTACTATCTACGGTAAACCCAATCCCTACCAACCCTTTCGAATAGAATATATGACAGAAGGACCAATTTCAAAATACTTATAAGATTTTTCTTTTTCTCTTTGTTTTTTTTTGGGGCGTTTAATATCAAAATGTTGCATATAGGTAGACTAAGAGGTATTAGCTCTTCAAAATACCTTGGTATTACTAGTATTAGCCTCTAGTTAGTTGGAGTTAAAATAATTTTTTTCTTGAATGAACATCTCTCTCTCTCTCTCTCTATCTCTCTCTCTATCCCCTCCTCCTCCTCCCATGTTATTATTCTTGAATGGTTATGGTGACATTATTAGTGAAGGCGGTGATGGTAGAGGAGGTGAGAATATTGACATAGGAGGTGATAGAGATGGAGGAGATGGTAGTGGCATGGAGGTCGAGGTGATAATACCGATGGTGGTGGAAATGGATAAAGCAATGAGAATAGATGCGGAGGTGGAGATGGTCGTGGTGGAGATGAAAGAGGAGGTGAGGACAGTGGTGAAGGAGATGGAGGAGGAGGTGTGAGAGAGAGGGATGTGTAATAAGATAATTACATATCTATTGTTAGTCTACACTCTACCATATTTTGAGTATTTAACAGTTAGCTGATGGAAGTACTAATATTAAGATGATTTTCGATAACTAATATCAAAATACCCAAGATTTAAGAGTCTAAAAACTCAAAATTATATGTATCGAAACATCACATACAAATAATTTGAACAACTGTGCTCTTTGGATTCTAGTTAAAAAACACTTGTTTCGTACGTGCGTTCTCTATAGAGTTGTCAAAAATATTTAAGAGCCTAAAAACTCAAAGTTATATTTATCGAAACATCACATACAAATATTTTGATCAACTTTTTGGATGCTAGTTAAAAAGCACGTGTTTTGAAATATTGAGGGTGTTAATTGGAAATTTTAAATTCTTCGATAGTTGCTTTTAATTTCCAAATTTCGTGTTTGTTATTTTAAGTTTTGAAATTTTAGGGTGTTTTATTACTTTTGAGTTCAGTATTTTGTGCAAGTTTTGAATTTTTGGGGTTTTAGTACTTCATATGTTATAGTATGTTAGCTATGTATGATTTCTTTACCTAACAAACTAATACCGTGAAACTATTTTATGTATTTTATTAATCTTATTTTGTTTACCAATACCATGACACTAATTCAAATGGACAACAATGCTCATTGCACCCACCACACTGCTTATATTTAACATAATTGGTCTTGCTGCCGGAGTATACATGAATCATTGGGACCATTATTTGCCAAGCTCTTCTTTGCATTATGGATGATATAGTCCACCTCTACCCTCTCCTCCAAGGTCTCATTGGAAGGCAGAAAAGAAACCCGCAGTCGTGTTTCAAAGTAATTCGGAAAGGAGGAGAGGACCCTGGCCGTCACCCCTTCCAGCAAAAAACAAAACCAACAAAACTAGCACATAAAACAGAGAAAACATATAACAGAGGCAGAACAAAAGAATATACATGGTTTGAGCTGATATACGCACGCAGCTCGATAGTCTGATAATCATTGTCCTGAAGATCTTCATCCTTCACTGCTGCCGCTTTGGATTTCTTCAATCCGCTCCTCCTTAATAATTTGCTTCACCTTGATGGTGTTCCCCTCAAACTTAGTAAAATGAGTTTTGGGGCCAAACATAGAGGGGGAGCCGAAGATGAGAGGTTGGGGTTGAAATTTAACTAGGAGGTTAATTTCGTAATTACTATCTACGGTAAACCCAATCCCTACCAACCCTTTCGAATAGAATATATGACAGAAGGACCAATTTCAAAATACTTATAAGATTTTTCTTTTCTCTTTGTTTTTTTTGGGGCGTTTAATATCAAAATGTTGCATATAGGTAGACTAAGAGGTATTAGCTCTTCAAAATACCTTGGTATTACTAGTATTAGCCTCTAGTTAGTTGGAGTTAAAATAATTTTTTCTTGAATGAACATCTCTCTCTCTCTCTCTATCCCCCCTCCCTCCCTCCTCCCTCCCATGTTATTATTCTTGAATGGTTATGGTGACATTATTAGTGAAGGCGGTGATGGTAGAGGAGGTGAGAATATTGACATAGGAGGTGATAGAGATGGAGGAGATGGTAGTGGCATGGAGGTCGAGGTGATAATACCGATGGTGGTGGAAATGGATAAAGCAATGAGAATAGATGCGGAGGTGGAGATGGTCGTGGTGGAGATGAAAGAGGAGGTGAGGACAGTGGTGAAGGAGATGGAGGAGGAGGTGTGAGAGAGGGATGTGTAATAAGATAATTACATATCTATTGTTAGTCTACACTCTACCATATTTTGAGTATTTAACAGTTAGCTGATGGAAGTACTAATATTAAGATGATTTTCGATAACTAATATCAAAATACCCAAGATTTAAGAGTCTAAAAACTCAAAATTATATGTATCGAAACATCACATACAAATAATTTGAACAACTGTGCTCTTTGGATTCTAGTTAAAAAAAAACACTTGTTTCGTACGTGCGTTCTCTATAGAGTTGTCAAAATATTTAAGAGCCTAAAAACTCAAAGTTATATTTATCGAAACATCACATACAAATATTTTGATCAACTTTTTGGATGCTAGTTAAAAAGCACGTGTTTTGAAATATTGAGGGTGTTAATTGGAAATTTTAAATTCTTCGATAGTTGCTTTTAATTTCCAAATTTCGTGTTTGTTATTTTAAGTTTTGAAATTTTAGGGTGTTTTGCGTACTTTTGGGCGTTCAGGGTATTTTGTGCAAGTTTTGAATTTTTGGGGTTTTAGTACTTCATATGTTATAGTATGTTAGCTATGTATGATTTCTTTACCTAACAAACTAATACCGTGAAACTATTTTATGTATTTTATTAATCTTATTTTGTTTACCAATACCATGACACTATTCCATGTATTTTATTAATCTTATTTTTTAAATAGTTATTTCATATATTTTATTAATCTTTTTTAATTGTTGAGCTATAGGTAATTCACGATTAATATAGGATATACTTAGGATTAGGATATATTAAGATTTAAATGAAATATTCAAAATAATGAAGTATAATATTGACCATAGAAAGTTTTTCTCAAATTAGTGCTTTTAAAGGTAGTATATATGATATGATATGATCAATATGATTAATTAACTTAATTATATATTAAAAACTTAATTATCAAATACACTATCAATCAGGATAATAGTTTCATATACATATGAGAATGATGTATATGAGGTGGCGGCTCATTCTGCTAAATGAGCTACCATAGGGGTGCATTCGGTTTGGATACGGCTCGGATATGATGTTTACCATATCCATATCCGCTTACCCATCTCGGATACGGATACGGATACGGTTATACCTCGGTAAAGAAAATTCATAACCATATCCGCTAAAATCGGATCTGATTCTGGATATACATCTTGGATATATAGCGGATACATGCGGATACAAAACGGATATGAGAAAAGTAGATAATATTGAGAAAAACATAGTTCATGTGATAAAAAAGAGTTTGTTAATATGTTCATTATAACTAAAAAGCTAAGATTAGACATCTTGATCATCAAAATTGACGACAAATCCATAATCTAAGAATTAAAACTATTGTAAGAGTATGACTAATATGTATTCGGATATTTCGGATACGGATACGGATACGGATCTGAATATTTCACTACAAAACCATATCCGTAATCATATCCTATCGGTTATAGATTTGAGTAACCATATCCGTAATCATATCCTATCGGTTATAGATTTGAGTAACCATATCCGTAATCATATCCTATCGGTTATAGATTTGAGTAACCATATCCGTAATCATATCCTATCGGTTATAGATTTGAGTAACCATATCCGTAATCATATCCTATCGGTTATAGATTTGAGTAACCATATCCGTAATCATATCCTATCGGTTATAGATTTGAGTAACCATATCCGTAATCATATCCTATCGGTTATAGATTTGAGTAACCATATCCGTAATCATATCCTATCGGTTATAGATTTGAGTAACCATATCCGTAATCATATCCTATCGGTTATAGATTTGAGTAACCATATCCGTAATCATATCCTATCGGTTATAGATTTGAGTAACCATATCCGTAATCATATCCTATCGGTTATAGATTTGAGTAACCATATCCGTAATCATATCCTATCGGTTATAGATTTGAGTAACCATATCCGTAATCATATCCTATCGGTTATAGATTTGAGTAACCATATCCGTAATCATATCCTATCGGTTATAGATTTGAGTAACCATATCCGTAATCATATCCTATCGGTTATAGATTTGAGTAACCATATCCGTAATCATATCCTATCGGTTATAGATTTGAGTAACCATATCCGTAATCATATCCTATCGGTTATAGATTTGAGTAACCATATCCGTAATCATATCCTATCGGTTATAGATTTGAGTAACCATATCCGTAATCATATCCTATCGGTTATAGATTTGAGTAACCATATCCGTAATCATATC
This sequence comes from Asparagus setaceus, assembly GCA_012295165.1. NCBI lineage: Eukaryota > Viridiplantae > Streptophyta > Magnoliopsida > Asparagales > Asparagaceae > Asparagus > Asparagus setaceus. The sequence continues at coordinate 67,561,373 of CM022706.1, read as the reverse complement.
CTATCGGTTATAGATTTGAGTAACCATATCCGTAATCATATCCTATCGGTTATAGATTTGAGTAACCATATCCGTAATCATATCCTATCGGTTATAGATTTGAGTAACCATATCCGTAATCATATCCTATCGGTTATAGATTTGAGTAACCATATCCGTAATCATATCCTATCGGTTATAGATTTGAGTAACCATATCCGTAATCATATCCTATCGGTTATAGATTTGAGTAACCATATCCGTAATCATATCCTATCGGTTATAGATTTGAGTAACCATATCCGTAATCATATCCTATCGGTTATAGATTTGAGTAACCATATCCGTAATCATATCCTATCGGTTATAGATTTGAGTAACCATATCCGTAATCATATCCTATCGGTTATAGATTTGAGTAACCATATCCGTAATCATATCCTATCGGTTATAGATTTGAGTAACCATATCCGTAATCATATCCTATCGGTTATAGATTTGAGTAACCATATCCGTAATCATATCCTATCGGTTATAGATTTGAGTAACCATATCCGTAATCATATCCTATCGGTTATAGATTTGAGTAACCATATCCGTAATCATATCCTATCGGTTATAGATTTGAGTAACCATATCCGTAATCATATCCTATCGGTTATAGATTTGAGTAACCATATCCGTAATCATATCCTATCGGTTATAGATTTGAGTAACCATATCCGTAATCATATCCTATCGGTTATAGATTTGAGTAACCATATCCGTAATCATATCCTATCGGTTATAGATTTGAGTAACCATATCCGTAATCATATCCTATCGGTTATAGATTTGAGTAACCATATCCGTAATCATATCCTATCGGTTATAGATTTGAGTAACCATATCCGTAATCATATCCTATCGGTTATAGATTTGAGTAACCATATCCGTAATCATATCCTATCGGTTATAGATTTGAGTAACCATATCCGTAATCATATCCTATCGGTTATAGATTTGAGTAACCATATCCGTAATCATATCCTATCGGTTATAGATTTGAGTAACCATATCCGTAATCATATCCTATCGGTTATAGATTTGAGTAACCATATCCGTAATCATATCCTATCGGTTATAGATTTGAGTAACCATATCCGTAATCATATCCTATCGGTTATAGATTTGAGTAACCATATCCGTAATCATATCCTATCGGTTATAGATTTGAGTAACCATATCCGTAATCATATCCTATCGGTTATAGATTTGAGTAACCATATCCGTAATCATATCCTATCGGTTATAGATTTGAGTAACCATATCCGTAATCATATCCTATCGGTTATAGATTTGAGTAACCATATCCGTAATCATATCCTATCGGTTATAGATTTGAGTAACCATATCCGTAATCATATCCTATCGGTTATAGATTTGAGTAACCATATCCGTAATCATATCCTATCGGTTATAGATTTGAGTAACCATATCCGTAATCATATCCTATCGGTTATAGATTTGAGTAACCATATCCGTAATCATATCCTATCGGTTATAGATTTGAGTAACCATATCCGTAATCATATCCTATCGGTTATAGATTTGAGTAACCATATCCGTAATCATATCCTATCGGTTATAGATTTGAGGTCGGCCGTCGAGTCTGCTCGCAGGGCTGTGTCGATTTCCCCGAGGTCGGTCGAGTTCGCGCATTTCTATGCTAATCTTTTGTATGAAGCTGCGGCTGTTGACTCCAGCGGCCGGGGGTATGAAGAGGTGGTGCAGGAGTGCGAGCGGGCGCTGTCGATACCCGACCCGATCGATCCTGCGATAGAGAGTCTACAGGATGATGCACAGCAGAAGAGCTCGACGCCGGAGGCGAGGATTGCCCACGTTCATCAGGAGCTTAGAGCTCTGATTCAGAAGTCCAGCATTGCTTCGATTTCGAACTGGATGAAGAATCTGGGAGGCAATGGTGGTGGAGAGGAGAAGTTCAGGTTGATTCCGATGAGAAGACTGACCTCGTCGAACGAGGATCCGATGGAGGTCAGGCTTGTTCAGTATCCTCGGCGCCCAAACGATATCAAGAAAGCCACAAAGACGGAGGAGGATTGCAGGAAGGAGATCGAGGTACGTGTCGCTGCGGCAAGGATCTTGCAGCGGAAAAATTCGGAGTCTCCGCCGAACAGTATCAAGGAGGGGTTGGGGCCCACCGAACCGTCATCGTCGCTGCAGCGGATTGGAGAGCGACGGAAGCTGATGAATTCGAAGAAGTTAAGCGAGAGGATGGAGCAAGTTAGGGCTTATTGGAACTCGATGAGTGTTGAGAAGAGGTTAGGGTTTATGGTGGTGAATGCGGAGGATGTTAGGGCACATTATCATAGTTCTGATGTGTTGTTGGAGGCATTAGGATTTGTCGAGGGCAATGAGGGTTCTTGGAACTTTTGGGTTTGTTGTCGCTGCGATGAGAACTTTAGTGACAGTGATTTGCATTTGCAGCATTTGGTGAAGGAGCATATGGGTAGCCTTTCAGATAATCTGAGGACTGTATTGCCTCAACAGGTCGATGGGGAGTGGGTTGAGTTGCTTCTTAAAGGAAATATTTGGCAACCTCTTGATGTCGTTGCTGCTTTGAGAATGCTTGGACATGATGAAGAGGCTCAAGAACAATGTCAGTTGGGAGACAATACTGATAAGGTTTCGGGATATAAAGATTGTGTTATTATCAATAGTAATGGCAATGGATCCAATGGATTTGCGGCTGAATGGAAAGTCCGTAGCTCTCAAAGATGGCCTGTGGCTGACGATTCAGAAAGAAGCAATCTCTTGGAGAGAATCCAAGGCAAGTTCCAGTTACTTGTGAAGCACAAGAGTCTGTCTGTAGGTCATCTGAACAAGGCGATACAGTTTGCCATGGACGAGATTCGAGCTCTCCAGTCAAGTAGCTTACTACTGAACCATGCAAGGGTGGACAAGTCGCCGGATTGTATCTGCTTCTTGAATGCTTCCCAACTTCGGAAAATTCTCAAATTCTTGCAGGAGCTGTCACAATCATGTGGGTTAAGCCAATACTCCTCTACTGAGAAGGATTCTGATGCAAATGGGGCTGTTTCAGTTAGTGAAGGGAGTGACTTCTTATTGAATGGGGTGAGTCTTGCTTATCATCCACCTTCAAGTCTTGTTGTTGGTGGCCATGGATTCTATGGAAAGAAGAATGATATCGAAGGTGGGGTGCCTGATACAGATGCTGTTGTCTCCTGGTTATTTGCTGGCCCATCAAGTGGAGAAGAGCTGATGTCATGGAGACGAACGAGAGAGGAAAAATCTCATCAGGGTATGGAAATCCTACAGATGCTTGACAAGGAATTTGGGGCAATGCAGTCAATGTGTGAAAAGAAATGCGAGCATCTGAGGTATGAAGAGTCTCTGCAAAGTGTTGAAAACCTTTGTTTAGAGGAATTCAAGAGAAGGGAGAAGCAGGACGAGAAGCCCCTTGCACATCAGAGCTACGAGGCTCTTGTGAGGAAGCGGCAAGAAGAGCTTCTTGAGAGGGAGAATGACATTGTGATGTCAGATATATCTAGGCTTGAGCTCGAAGTTGTCTCCAATGTTCTTAAGGAGGCACAAGCGCTGAATGTTTCACAGTTTGGATATGATGAAGCCATACCTGATTTGGAATGTGGTGAAGGCGATGTGTGGAGGGTTCATGACTTTGTGCAGCAAGGAGATACCTGCGTAGAGATAGCAATCCAGAAACAGAAGGAACAGTTATCTTTGGAGGTCTGGTCATTTTTTTAGTTTGTTCCAAATATTCATCATAAAACTAGTTAATTAATTTTAAGGTTAATTGCAGATAGACCATCTGTGTATTGCTAAATATGCGGATAAGACTCCGTCTAGTTCTATTGTTGCAGATAGACCCCCTGAGGGAAATTTTTTGACTCTTTTGCTCCCATAGAAAGAGAAAATTATTTTTTGACAAATAGATGTCCTGAGGGTAAAAGAGTCAAAAAAATTTCATTCAAGCAGTCTATTTGCAGTTGGGCAATAATACAGGTGGTTTATCCGCACCAATAGAAGTGTAGAACTACAGAGGGTCTATCCACAATTGGGCGATAGTATAGTTGGTCTATTTAAACTTAACCCTTAATTTTATGATAAATTGTATGCTGATTGTAACTTCTGCTTCCAGCTTAACAAGATCGATGCGAAGATCATGAGGAATACTAATGACATGCAGCAGCTGGAGCTTAAACTTGGGTCTGCGTCTGCTTTTGATTATCGTTCAATTATTCTACCTCTTGTGAAGTCTTTCCTTCGGGTATGGTTTTTTTTTAATACTTTTATATATTCTTTCCTTGTACAGGTAGTTCAGCATAGACTAATTAACCTTTTGATTTATGATTTTGTTGGCAGATCCGTTTGGAGGAGCTAGTAGATAAAGATGCTGCAGAGAAGGCTGAGGCTGCAAGGGAGGCCCTATTAGCTGAACTTGCACTTGCTGAGAAAAAAAATATCAGTAGACGAGGTGAATCAAAAGCATCACAAGAGAAGTCGAAGGATAAGAAAAAGAACAAGGATAATAGAAAAACGAAAGAAATGAAGGTAGAAAATCTTGCATTTCGCTCACTTTTGTATATTGAAATTTTCATTCCTAAATTGTAGTGTCTTTCTAGCCTGTAGGTTCCGGTGAGCAACTTGCCTTTCATCAAGAAGTTTCAGAACAGTCGTAAGCCTTTCCATTTAGCCACTTTATTTGAGGTTGTTTAGTTATGAAGCCTACTTATGAATTAAGTTGTTTTTTAGTATTTGATGCTGTCTACTGCTGACTTGTCTCTATAAATAGGAATTGGGGTCTGTACTTTCGATGAGACAATGAATAAATTTATTTTTTTGTTCCAGATATTTAGTTTCGCATCGTGGCAATATATTTTTACATCCAACATTTTCTGTTCAGGTAGGACAAAACTATTCCTGCAACAACACTAAATTTTGAGAATTACAGATTTGGGGATTGAAAATAGAGCAATCTTACTTATGGAACTGCAATCAGCCATCCTAATGTCTGTTTCCTGTCTTATCATCCCTGATGTCTTGTCATCTTCCATATACCTCCTGCGAAGTGTTTTGCCCACCTTGTTTATTGGCTTTATAGTGAGGAATAAAATGAGAAAACACAAGGAATCCAAATGACATAATACCACTGCTGAAGTTTCTGGTGGAGTGACTGGTTAAAATTTTGAACTTACTTTATTTAGTTGTAATTAATCTTTAACGTGCCACAGGTCTTGTTAATTTTGCATAGACACTCCTATTCACATAGTCAATATATGTATCTTACAGCTGTTACAGTATACATAACAAAAGAATGTATCTATTGGGTCGATGAGATTCGCAATACAGCTAGTCTATCTTATAATATGACGCATATCACACAACAAAGAATATGTTACAGTAACTTGCCTCAAATTAAAAAAAGAGTTTCAAGCCCATCAAGGAGAACCTTTTAGGTTTAATTACTGGCATGCAAATTTTAAAACACATCTAGTCTTTTCGAGTAGAGAACATCCAAGCTTAGACACATATTTTGTAAATAAAACCATACACAACCCATTCTATGCCCAATTCCTTCCAAATCACCGCTGAGAATGCAATCAATCAATCCTTAATTCTATTTTGATTAAGCAATCTGGATGTTGAGCTTTCTACTAGTATAAGTAGAGAGATTGGTCTCAATAAGTTTGTGGCGTTGATACGTTAGAAGAGGAGACTTATCTGTATTAGATACGTATCTCATACTTGAATAGTTTAAAACTTCAATACTTGACAAATACATGTTGGGCATTCGTTTGATGCATTCTAGGATTTGCAAAACATTCTAGACATGTCCAAGAATTTTTTGGGTGTAGCGGACACTAAAACATCAAGTTTATGAATGATGAGTTCATAAGTCTATTTGATATTTAGATAGTTTAAATAATATGTCAAATTTCTTGATAAAGAATATGATTGCTCATGTAAATGGTTAATATGCACACAATATACTCCTATTACTGTTGTATCATGGTATGTAAGCGTCCTTAATTATTATGACTTGCCTTATCTATCTGGTGATGCCTTCTCCCTTTGGTGTATAAAGTAAGTACTCATGTTTGTACTTTTTGTTGTGTCTATGCCATACACACTACACTGACCTAGTTTTTCGAAAATTTTCAGAGTCATCTGTACCATAATACACCCATATCTCATCTCTGTCCACTGTAACAACTAAGTTCAAATTTCATAGTTAAATAAAAGGTATAACTTGAGATGAGGTAGAAAAAGAAGGAAGAAACTGAAGAGACAGAATGCTCAATTTGGTTATTATGAATGGAATACCGGGATTAATGATGAGTTTACATTCTAGGGAGAAAGGACCTTACTAAAGTAGAGAACTCTTGGATGAAATAGCTATTTGTGATTTGAACTTTTATTATGACCAGGTGGCACTACTTAGAAAGGTAATTGGAGAATGGTATAGCAAGTACTTTCTGATAATTCTAATAATTTAATTCCTATTTCTCTAATTTTTTAGACTACTGAGCAAATCTGTTACACCAATTATTAGATAGAACTTAGGACCTTGAATTTCATTTTGGGAAGGCAGGGAAATGAAGTTAGTTGATAATTTTTATGTGGAATGAAGAAGATGGAGTGAAGATGAGGATGGAGAAAATGAAGATGTCATTCTAGAAGATGATGGTAATGATGGAACTTTATGGGTTGATTGATTGATGTTGGATTGTCTTGTTTTGTTCTTATTGGAAAGGGTTAGTAACTTAGTTCACAAAGTTGTTCATAAAACTGACTACTGTTATTTTTATGTTCATATGATTGAATTATGTGATTTATTTTGATTGTGATTTATTTTGATTAGTGGCCTCATGGCCATCGGACTTGGGTTATTTATATCTTGCACTTTCTGCTACAAGCTTTTAACACTTGTCCTCAGTATCAGTTGCTCTAAGCATACGTTTTAAATTTGTCCATATTCTTGTAATACATGTGCCTGTAAGTTTAATTACTTAACTGTCACTCATTAGTTAAGTTATCTTCCAGTACATCATATGATATGGCACATGATACAATATCTATGGAGAGAGATAGACAAATGTTGTCATTATTTCACAACTTTGCTCTTATCCTCTCGCTCTCTCAAAGTCATCTTCTATTCAACTGATCTGTTTATTTTGCTGCAGTGAATTTTATTCGGTAACCAACGTGAGTCTTCTAGAACCTGATCTCAGTTCAACTGATGATTATTTTAGACAACTAGAAGAGTTTAGACGGAAAGAACTTGAAGCAGAGGAAAAAAAGCTTGAGGAAACATTAGAGTACCAGAGACGTATAGAAGAGGAGGCAAAACAAAAACACCTGGCAGAGCAATTTAAGAATGCCACTGGAGCTTCTTCATACAATCTTGAAGAAGAGTACAATCTTGAAGAAGCAGGTGCTGCTGATTCAAATATAAATGTGGAGTGTCTTGGTCAGCAGGGTTGTTTAACTTATACCAACCAGCCAAGGCTGCATAATATTATCTCTCCAGTGTGTCTAGAGGATATAGAATTTGGTGATTTCCATTTCTCAAAACCTCCATGTGCAAGAGCTATATAAATGTTGAACTTTCTGCTACAAGCTTTTAACACTTGTCCTCAGTATCAGTTGCTCTAAGCATACGTTTTAAATTTGTCCATATTCTTGTAATACATGTGCCTGTAAGTTTAATTACTTAACTGTCACTCATTAGTTAAGTTATCTTCCAGTACATCATATGATATGGCACATGATACAATATCTATGGAGAGAGATAGACAAATGTTGTCATTATTTCACAACTTTGCTCTTATCCTCTCGCTCTCTCAAAGTCATCTTCTATTCAACTGATCTGTTTATTTTGCTGCAGTGAATTTTATTCGGTAACCAACGTGAGTCTTCTAGAACCTGATCTCAGTTCAACTGATGATTATTTTAGACAACTAGAAGAGTTTAGACGGAAAGAACTTGAAGCAGAGGAAAAAAAGCTTGAGGAAACATTAGAGTACCAGAGACGTATAGAAGAGGAGGCAAAACAAAAACACCTGGCAGAGCAATTTAAGAATGCCACTGGAGCTTCTTCATACAATCTTGAAGAAGAGTACAATCTTGAAGAAGCAGGTGCTGCTGATTCAAATATAAATGTGGAGTGTCTTGGTCAGCAGGGTTGTTTAACTTATACCAACCAGCCAAGGCTGCATAATATTATCTCTCCAGTGTGTCTAGAGGATATAGAATTTGGTGATTTCCATTTCTCAAAAACCTCCATGTGCAAGAGCTATATAAATGTTGAACCTTGTCATTCTAAAGACGAATCTGGCACACAGGATATATTGTCAACTTCGGGAGGACGTGAGTTCACTAGTGATGACGTACAACTGTCTGCTAAGATTGCTGTCAAGACAAATAGTCAAGTGGGTTTAAAGGTGAATGGCATAGGGAGGGCTGCAGCTAGTGGAATATCTTCCGCCAGCTCTAGCATCCAAAAGACTAAAACGACAAGTAGTCAGTCCCATTCAAGATGCATGCGAGGTTACCTTTTTACATAATCAAATATCAGCTGGATTTTTTTTCTTTATTTTCATGTAATTTATTCACACATGAATGCATTTGCTGGAACTAGAGTTTGTCTTTCTCACTTTCAGGCATAGGGAGAGACGTGCAAGATAGGTTTGGTTCCTATGAGCATCGAACAACTAGACAATCTAATAAGAAGAATAATTCTATGAAATTAGTTGATGAAAATGCCCGAGCTGTGTCAGTGTCACATGCTAAGGAGAACTCCTTACAAGGGCAGTCAGGACATGATGTTCACTTTTCAGATCAAGATCATCCTATGGCTTATATGCATTATGACAGTGGTATGCATTTCTTTAATCTTGTTACTTACACAAGGCTGCTCAATGTTTATTTGTCCTTTTTGCTATTTTGCTAGGCTTTGAATAACCATTAACTCAGAAGAATCGCAAAATTACTCAAATTTGCAGTATCACATGAGACTTACTAATGAGTTCTGGAGCATGCTTACTTTCGCCTTTTTTATAGGCAAATTATTTTAAGAAAGGATTTATTGAAAAATACTTCACAAAGAAGAATTTCTATGCCACTATTGATAGAGGAACGAGGGTGGGTTATTGGATGCTCAAAGTTCAAGTCTCTATGCCCAAAAAAAATAGAAAAGAAAAAGAGAGAAGAAGTAAAGTACTTAAGTAGCTATGGCATTCCATTTTCTTCTTAAAACTTTTTAGTGCTTATCAATATAGTTCAATTTTTAAATAGATCTCTTTTAGGAAATTCATGTAGGGATGAGTAATAAGAGAGTTTGAATTAGAGTGAACGAAAGAAATAGAGAAAATCTTAAAATGTTGGTCATATTATGGGATTTTATGAAACGATCATTTGAGAGGATGGTAGGAGAAACAGTATAGCTGAGAGGACCTAGGAATCTAGCTTCTCCAGACCACTGGTTATCAACTTTTGCTTTCCAAGAAGAAGAATGGAAGAAAAAGAAGGAAAACAGAAAAGAGAAGAGAGGGAAGAGGGATGGATTTTCAATCCTGGCTGGGTGTTACGATTACTTCCTCCATTTGAACAACTTTGTGTTAATTTATGTTAAAATATAAAATTATAACCCTCAACCCTCACCACAACTTCGGAGTTCTCACCACAACTTCGGAGTTCTGGTGCAGTGGTAAGGACTTTAAGATGATATCAGAGCAACCCAGGTCTGTATCTTGCTGCCCGGGAATGTCTAAATCTGATTAAAAAAAAGTACCACTTGGGAGTCCAAGTTTTTGCCATAAAATGGGCACTCAATCTCTGAAGGCATATTAAAATATAAAACTAGAACCCTCAACCCTCACCATAACTTTGGAGTTTTGATGAAGTGGCAGGGACTTTTAAGAGTTTGTGTTTGAAGTTATCACTTTGACTCAATTGACTTTGTTATTACTGATTTTGTTATGTTCTAAATCAGTTTTAGAAACTGGATATCACTAGTATGAACTCTGTGAAGACTAAGTAAGTTCTTTGAATATTCAATCAGTACATAACGAAGATAAGGTATCAGTTCAATTACAAGTTGAGGATGAAGATGAGGAATTATTCCAAGAAGACCTCAAAAGAGCTGTACGCCAGAGCCTTGGTTAGTAAAATTTCCACAATGCTATAGCGTTTTTTTTTGTTGTTGTTGTGCATTTCGTTAACTTGCCTTATTATGGAACATTCTTATTTGCTGATGCTGTTTGGTTTATGTATGAGGATAGTATATTTGCATTATCTTGTATGGTTTGGATACTGATATTTACATGAATGGATTTGATATTTAATTTTTTGTTACCATTTATCTCAGTCATTCTATAGACTAAAGCAGGATATAATAGTTTTTTTCAAGCTACGTCATCTGTGCTGAAATAATAGCAGAATTAGATTTTCAACTTAATCAAAATAGATATTTTTTAAAATGAAATTAGAATTAGTTGCAGAAAATATTTCTAATGAAAACTAAAACTAGTCATAATTCTTCAATAAACCCTAACATCTTCCGTCTATAACCCCATAGGGAATAGCTTTAGCTGTTGATATCCCTGCTGGTTGATCTAAGGTTTAGAAAGATGAATCCAGGAGTTTTTATCTGGAGCTTAGAGAATCATACAATATAGACAGTATTTAACACGATTAGAAACACGGATAACAGAGAGTGAAATTGGATCATTCTGTTCTCATTAATACTTTATTCTAGTCTTCGATCACAAGTTGGGCAATATTGGATCTTGACCTGGTTTCTTGACCTGACATGGTAACCTGGTTTCTTGACCTGGCATGATTACGGATTTGAAGATGTCCTGGATTAATACGTCATCATCGTCATTATTTAAAAAATGATACAAACTATTTACCTTCCTTTCCAAGCGAGCTCAAGGTGGAGGTCATTTCGCATGGAGGTATGGTGCTCATGAGATGGAGTATTACACGCTAAAGCTTGATATACATTATTATTAACCACGCCCCACTAGCGTATGCTTTTGTAAAGTTTTTGCCAGTAACCATTAATCTTCAGTTGCATATTAATATTAGATTCTCTGCCGATGTTTTTTTGTCAAATAACTTGTATGCTCTAGATACATTTTATTTTCCTATAAAGAATTCCCAGGACTTCTCTCTGTACTGCATGGATTTATTCTGCTTTCATCTTAGTGGTATGTCACTGTACCTGTAATTTTGAAATTGCTAAGTACCTGTGATACTGGTGTGCATTCTGGCTGGTTCCATCCTTAGAATTAGCCCATCCTTTTCTTTAATTTCTAACTTGCATTGTTATAATATTGTTCCTCCTCCATGGGAATATGAGCTATATTTTTGGCAAGCCTTTTGATGTGTATTTTTATTAATCTTCTCAGACACCTTTCAAGCACAGAGAGGTTTACCTGCTGCTTCAGCTTCAAGATTAGGCCAGCAAAGAGACTCATTGGTAGATTGTTACAGCATCTCTACCAGTGAACCTGCAAGAATTTCAAGCAATAAAGTATTGTACGGAACAGGACTTAAAAATGAAGTTGGAGAATATAATTGTTTTTTAAATGTAATTATCCAGGTTAGTTTGCAAGAGTCCTTTATCATGGAAGCTATGATCATCACTTTTTGCCTATTTTGCTGCTTTACTCAGACATTTTTTCCTTCTTTTTCTTGTGAGAATCTAGTCACTTTGGCATTTAAGGAGATTTAGAGATGAGTTCTTGAGAATGACAGCGCAGCATACTCATGTTGGAAATCCTTGTGTTATCTGTGCACTATTTAATATTTTTACTGCTTTGAGCAAAGCACCTTTGAAGGGACAAACAACAACAGTTGCTCCTACTTGCCTTCGGGTTGCTTTGAGCAACTTGTATCCTGATAGCAATTTCTTTCAAGAGGTAATTGAGGAAGCTATGCTGCATAGCTCCTTGAGTGAGTCCTTTTGAGTCTTTTTTCTTTTGAATTATTATTAGTTTCTCTGTCGATGTTTTTGTCAAATAACTTGTATGCTCTAGATACATTTTATTTTCCTATAAAGAATTCCCAGGACTTCTCTCTGTACTGCATGGATTTATTCTGCTTTCATCTTAGTGGTATGTCACTGTACCTGTAATTTTGAAATTGCTAAGTACCTGTGATACTGGTGTGCATTCTGGCTGGTTCCATCCTTAGAATTAGCCCATCCTTTTCTTTAATTTCTAACTTGCATTGTTATAATATTGTTCCTCCTCCATGGGAATATGAGCTATATTTTTGGCAAGCCTTTTGATGTGTATTTTTATTAATCTTCTCAGACACCTTTCAAGCACAGAGAGGTTTACCTGCTGCTTCAGCTTCAAGATTAGGCCAGCAAAGAGACTCATTGGTAGATTGTTACAGCATCTCTACCAGTGAACCTGCAAGAATTTCAAGCAATAAAGTATTGTACGGAACAGGACTTAAAAATGAAGTTGGAGAATATAATTGTTTTTTAAATGTAATTATCCAGGTTAGTTTGCAAGAGTCCTTTATCATGGAAGCTATGATCATCACTTTTTGCCTATTTTGCTGCTTTACTCAGACATTTTTTCCTTCTTTTTCTTGTGAGAATCTAGTCACTTTGGCATTTAAGGAGATTTAGAGATGAGTTCTTGAGAATGACAGCGCAGCATACTCATGTTGGAAATCCTTGTGTTATCTGTGCACTATTTAATATTTTTACTGCTTTGAGCAAAGCACCTTTGAAGGGACAAACAACAACAGTTGCTCCTACTTGCCTTCGGGTTGCTTTGAGCAACTTGTATCCTGATAGCAATTTCTTTCAAGAGGTAATTGAGGAAGCTATGCTGCATAGCTCCTTGAGTGAGTCCTTTTGAGTCTTTTTTTCTTTTCGAATTATTATTAGTTTCCTTTTTTTTCCTTCATAATACTAACTTAAAAACGTCCACTTGCCTTTGACAGGAGCAAATGAATGATGCTTCTGAAGTACTAGCTATGATCTTCAACTGTTTGCATCAATCATTTACATCTTCTGGTGGACGTGAAGTTAATACAGTTAGAAATAATTGTATGGGTACTTGGGACTGTGCATGCAATACTTGTATAGCGCATACCCTGTTCGGCATGGACATATATGAACAGATGAATTGTCATAGCTGTGGTGTGGAATCCAGGCACTTGAAATACACTTCATTTTTTCACAATATAAATGCAAATGCTCTTCGGATGATGAAGGTAATTATCTTATTATCATTGTGTGCATATTACTAGCAGTTAAGTTAGTTCTAACCACTGAAAGTTTTGGTCTTCTTTCAGACTACGCACGGCGATGTCTCTTTTGATGAGCTTCTCAACCTCGTGGAGATGAATCACCAGTTAGCTTGTGACATTGAGGCTGGTGGTTGTGGAAAGCCAAATTATATTCACCATATTCTTTCAGCTGCACCACATGTTTTCACTACTGGTAATGTCAGTAGCATCTTTTCGACTGTTGCAAGTTTATTACTCTCATGGCTACAACTTCATCCAAATCTAAAATGAATTAGTACTATTCAAAATTTCAAATAGTTCTGGATGTGTAGTTCCAATTGTGGAAATACCAAGGATAAAAGGGAAAATGTAATTCCATCTTCATTATCTTTAGTGTTTGTAAATGCTATCCCTGTTATGAACCGGCCTTTTGTTATCTAAAGACACTATCTGGCACTAATGTACATTTTAGGCATGTTAGTCCTCATCCATACTGACTGAATTGCACCACTAAATTTGATTATTCTAGTAAATCTTCTTACTGATGTTTCTCTTTTGCAGTTTTGGGATGGCAGAATATGCATGAAAGTACAGATGACATTTCTGCTACGATGGCAGCCATTTCTACTGAAGTAGACATTGGTTTCTTATACAGTGGTATTGATCGTGGAAGCAAGCATTCCCTTGCTTCAGTGGTATGTCCAAAGATGGAAGCATTAGTTTCTTTTGCTTTTTAAGTTAAGCTGTTAAGACAATTTTTCTATGACCTAAACTATTTTCTTTTGCTTTTTAAGTTGTTAAAAAATTCCCTTGCATACTTTTTGAGGAAGGTTCATTGGAGTCGATATATATATCTATATTATCATATGAAGATTTGTATTCAAATAGTCGAGCATTAATTATGAAATAATATCCAACACATTGCAAGTTGGGCACTATCCCTACTGTAGGTTAACCATTTCTTGCTGACATCCTTTGGCACCAATCCAAGCCTGAACATGCATGTCCATGCTTGAATATGCCTGTTACAAATACTTGCGATTCTTATGAGTTATTGATTTCCGATGGACCATGGAGTTTGAGCCCAAAATTTCAGCTCCACAATTATCATTCAAAGGGTCGAGTATTAAGTATAAAATAATATTCACCGCATTATGAGATGGGCAATCGGCCGACTATACGTTTACTGCTTGTTGGTGGACAACCTTTGGCACTGGTCCATACTTGAACATGCCTGTTGCAATCACTTGTGATTCTTGTGAGTTAGTGATTTCACGATGGACAATGGAGTTTGGGCTCAAATTTCATCTCAATTATTATTCCTTTGTTACCTGTGCTCATGCCATGTGATTGAATATGTTTTGGTAGTGATTGTTTGCCTCAAATGTTTTGTTTAAAAACGTGGACTTAATTGTTTTGTTGGCTTCTTGCCTACACATCTAGAACCGATAAGTGCATGTATAAGTAATGGTGTGCATGTTCTTTTTAGAGTTATGGCTTATAAATATAAAAATTGTGTGGAACCCATCACATCTTTATTTTAGTCATGCAGAACAAGATGAAGTGTGTGATTTTTTTCATATATACATTATTTTTAGGATTCCACTACTCTAGATTGCTGACAGTCATAATAAATTTGGACTATCTCCAAGACAATAAATCATATTCGCTTAGGAGAATAGAAAAACAAGCACCAAGAATAATTTTGTTGAGTCATAATTCATTCATCTTGACACTTTTTCTTTTCCTCCCAAGTACTAGTTAGGCTTAACTTAAGCAATTTCAATACAATGTTTTAAAAGTCATTTGCCTTAAATTCCTTATGATATTTTTATGTGGTATTTGATTTTTTGCACTGTTCAACTTTTTTTGAGTAAAAGTTTGTGAGACCTTTGTTAAAGAGATGACTTGATTTCAGAGAGGGATAGTCATGTTTATTTGTAAGAAAGCAAATACAATCCTATTTTATTATCTTTTAATGTGTAAGTAATCAATGTTTACTAGTTTTGTGTGGACATCTTTAAATGTATGGATGAGAATTGGCCACCTCACTACCAAACCTTGCTACCCAAGACCAGTTTTGTCCTAGGGGCTAAGGATAGTCACTTTTCTCTATATATATGTATTATGTGTACACACACATATCTATATACACATATACGTATATATAAGCTGGGAAAAGTGTTTCTAAGTTGACACCTTAGATTCAATCTAAAGAAGCACCTTCAAAACTACGTTATATGCTCTGTTCATTTCGATCTATATTTCTTGGATTATATATAAACAAAAAATTAGGCATATTGGGTTATATTTACTCATGCATCAAGTGATTGTAAAATTAACGGTTTTATGATAATACAACTAAAGAGACAATGAAAAATATGTGTTAAAAGTATTGAAACATCATGATTTTTGTTTTATTGATGTTTTGAAACATTTAGATCTTGATGAATGAAGCGGATCATGCTTGGAATAGTCTAATCCATGCATCAAGAGGCGCGTCCTTAGATTGAATATAAGATGTCATCTTAAGAACACTTTTCCCATATAAGTAATGCTACTAGTAATAGTATCAACATGCAGATACTATCTACTTCAAATAGAAATTCGATCCTGAAATTGAAAACACAAATAGTTGGATATGAGATACTACCCATGAACTGCCTAACAAACAAAGAATTTTGATGTGTTTTGAATCGTGTATCGAAGGAAAAATTAAGCTACTTATGAAAATTCTGAAACGTAAGTTTGATAACATTATGTTACATGGGCAAGATATTTTTTAGCCAAATTCTAGTAGGCACTTTTCCCTAAGTTTCTACTATTTGTTAGTGATTCTAAACATATTTTATTTATATTTTTATTTGCTTACATTTTATTAAGTATGTTGAAATTACAATTTAGGATATTATATTTTACATGCACCTCATCTGATCTGATCTGATACTGATATTTACTACATATCACCGATATTTCGCAGATAACCGCAATCCAATATGGATTTTGGTCGTTCGATATTTTCTTGGTATTTGATATTTGAAATCTTGGGTATAATCATGTTTGACTTACAATGAAGCAAATAGAATGCAATTACATAAATGTGTGACTAAACAAACTTCTATAATTTCTCTAATGTACTAACTACTGTAATACTTTCCTTTTACCATCTTTTTTCTGCTTTAATAATTTTTTAGAGAATAATGAGTATCCTTGTATATGAGGAGATTCTCTCATATGACGATGATGTGTCTCAGTCCCAACTAAGTGAATTAGGAGAGGGAGGGAGGGAGGGTTGGTTTCAGGTATTTTGACATGATACTTGTTAACCTCTTATTTTTGGCATGTTGATTCATGTGTGTGTGGGTTTCAGGATGTTGTTTACTAAGCCCCTTTTCTTAATGCTGAAAAAAATCATAACTACGATAAATCCCTCCGTATTTATTGATCCTTAATCCCAGAACTTGTTTGTGTGTAATTCAGATCTCTTATCGAAGTTAAATCCCCTTTCTTGTGAAGTCACTCTAATGTTTGTGATACTTTATGAGTTGCATGTTTTTCAATATTCAGGTTTGTTACTATGGACAACATTATCACTGCTTCGCATGTGAGCATGAACAGTGGGTTATGTATGATGACCAGACTGTGAAGGTACATTCTTGATATCCTCTTTTCAGTAACGATCTTAAACGACTTGTTTTATAATCCAGCTAATAATGCATCCAGATTATTGGGTGTTGGGATGATGTTGTTGCTATGTGTGAAAGGGGCCATTTGCAACCTCAAGTCCTTTTCTATGAGGCCACCACTTAGGTTTTCAAATCATCCTCTCCTCTTAAGGCACGAGAGCAACTTGCAGCTCTTAAGGCACGAGAGCAACTTGCAGCAGGTTCAAACGACCATTGTGGATGTCCATAAATTTGCCTTACACCTTCATTATTGATCATTTCACTAACTACATAAACCACCATAAAAACTGCCGAAAATTGGAGTCATCAACGGGGTAAAGTTTGCGTGGATCCATGGTGGACATATTTGGACACCACAAAGCATTTGGAAAATAAACCCCTTGATTACAGCAACTATAGTAAGAAAGTAGAAGAACAGAGATTTTCTCTTAATCTGTTATCTGCACTTTCATTTGAGCGGCAACCTACAGGTATTTTGTTCTCGCCAGGAAGGCGGGTAGCTTCCTGCAGTCTCTAAAGGTGCTTGATTGACTATGTCCAATATTACGAAGACTGAACTGGCAGTTTCTCGTTATGAGAGATGATACCTCGAGTTGTAAGTTGTTTGCAGTGCATAGCTTTTTGTGCCATATTGATGAAGATCCTTTTGACTGATACTGATTCCTCCATTGAGTTGGTATACTAGTGAGAAAATGACCATTTTATTATTTGTTGTGAGAAAAGAGAAGGGGATCAATAGAATAATGTTTTTCATCCCCCTGATTCATACTTTTGTTAATTTGTATAGGAGTCATGTAACTAATACTATGATCAGAGTTAAAGTCAATATTGAATGATGAAAAGCAAGAACAGTCGATATTAATGTTTTGCTCCAAACATCTGCTCGAGTTTTGTGGGCTAGAATCAGTTCTCTCTGTTTAACGGTTTGTAAGCAGTGACATTTTTAGTTGTTTTCAGAAATGTATGTAAAATTACAGTTTTTTCTATTGAGCCATTTTTACCCTGCAAAATCATTATGATCAGAGGATGTTGATGTCAATCAAAAGTTGACTGACCTTTTACAGGTTACTTGTTTCTTCTTCTTTTTTTTCTCCCCCCGAAAATGGTAAATATGCCTGAGTTTCGCATTGGAAACACTGTTTTGTATTTTCTTTTCAATTTTCTGATTGGATAGAATTTGAGAGGTGTCTCTTGTAGCTTTATATCTAATATTTTTCTGGCATGGTTCCCACCTTTCCCTAAGCTTTTGATGTGCATTCAAGCATGTCCAAAGTAACTGGTTGAAGGAGACCAGACATACTTTGAAGGCACTCTGCTGTTGGTGCCGAAAGTTTGTGCATTTGGGTGCAATCTTCTAATTGTCAACTTGCTTGCCGAATTGATGAGAGAATCCATAAATATATCTATTTAGTAACTTAGATGTACCATGTGAGAAAAAAAAGAAACAACTGTATATCACCTTCACACCAATCAGACGGAAGGGAAGCGAGTGGGGGAAAAAAAAGAAAAAGAAAAAAAAAGGCAGAACACGAGCAAATAGGGACATGAAACAACACTTATTGTCGTAAATATTATTATACTTAAAACAAACTCCAAAACTTATTTATTATCCTTAAAACAAACTCCACAACTTGTACGAGGTTCGAACATGCATCCCTGTCCTCTCTTTTACTTTATCAAACTTATCAAGAAAGCAACCTACTAATCGTCAGACTTTATCAAACTAATCAAGAAAGCAACCAACTAATCTTCAGAAATAGGAAGGCCAAAGGTTACATCAGTAGATTATGTAAACATGATCGCAGAGAGAATTCTTGTAACAGAGTTGAATGAATTATAAACAAAGTGGGCAATACACCTCAAAATTCCAGCAAAAAGATCATAGTACTGCAAAGTATCAATATATTTGGATTGAAAACAATAAACATCATAGCTAATAATTTTTATCTCATACCGATATTCATTCATATACACAAGTATTACATTGGAGAAATGTCACTAAAAAGTTCCCAGCCGCTACAATCTTCTTTAAATCTCCGGTTTCTACATGTCCTCTTCGCCATTTCGCCTTGTTAGTGGTTTCACTTGAACCCATCAGCAGCAGTGAGATTTTATAGCACTAAAATTGTTATAAGAATAAAAGGGATCAGAGACATTGCGTTTATTGTTTTTCCCCCTACATACAACTGAGTCATTCCCAAATAACTTGTACAAAAATTAGGGGCATATGAGAGAAGTTAACATAAAGGCCAGTAGGACAGTGCCAATCCAAATAAATGGCCACATATATACATACACAAGAGAGAGGAGTGTTGATCCTGATATGAGCTTCCAGTCCTCAAGGCTTCTGACAGCAGGATTTCCTTTGTGCTGTCAACCAGTTGTTACTGTCATTAGTGCTGCCGATCAGAGCATGCAACAACATTTGAAGCATCTCTCGACAAAACATGCATTTATTCTTGCTAAGCAACAAGGCCCCTCAATCTCTTACCCAGAGAGGTTTGATACTGTAACAAATTTGGATTTCCCCCTCAATCCACCTTTGGAAGATTTCTTCCCTCAAACCATTTCTTAACAATGCTTTCTGCTTACCAGCAGTTTCGAGAACAGCCACTAAAAATTTCAGATTATACTCTAGTCGTTGAAGTCTTCATAGGATGATCCACCAGAAGAGTCACTTTGGAACGGGGAAGTCTCCCTCGGTGATGATGGATGTGACTCATGTTCTTGCAGTGCAGTCCCTGAAGAAAAAGAATAAAAATTATGCAACAGTAAATAGCAAACAAATGATGAGAGAGAACAAGCAGATTTGTTACTAATATAATCATCTACCCTTGGTGATATACAAGACGTACTTGGTACATGTTTGAACAAGAATGCTTGCTGATTCTAGCAAAAACAACTACGGCCGGACAAAGCATATACTAAACCAAAGGGTAAATCACCTCATTTATTAAAAGCAAAGAAAGGTTATAAGAATGGTGTACTAAGGCTTGGACCAGTCATAAAGCAAGCAGGTCCCGAGGTTAAGATTGTTTTATGACCTTTTCCCAAAAAAAGAAAATAGTTAAGGGGAAAAAAAACTATAGGATAAACAGTAGAAAAACTCTCATTGAAAATAAATAAACAGCAGCTCCAGCAACAGAAAAATCCTCTAAGATAAAGACTGGTTGACATGCAAGGGGATCAGGTTATATACCCATGCATAAGAATTCATATAGAAGTTTAACTCAAGGGTGTGAAAGTGAAATATTGTGATCAAAAGAAGTCACCTGAAGTCTTCGGTGCTCTCGAGCGGAACTTCTTTGTGTGCCTCCGTATGAGCTTTTTGGCTTTTGTTATTGTAAGTTGCCTGGCAAATGGCGAATATTCAGTATCACTCTCACTCCACTCACCTTGAAATTCACTGTCTGCCTCTCCTCTCATTGTTCGCAAAACAAATGCCTTAGCTTTGCGGCGCTGAGAATTGAACAGCCCTTTTACTGATGTAACGAATCCATCACCAGCTCCATCTGTTGGACGCTTGGCAAATGTTAAAGGGAATTGATCAGATTTCCCAGGTTGACCACCATCACTATCACTGAGATTGAGGTCAGGTACGACGTCTCCATGTGGCTCCCTCAGACTTTGGGATTTATCTTTGAACTTTTTCCCCTGAAGATTAAGCAGCGGGTCAATTAGATCTTCATTATTACGTTGACATTCAATGGAGAATAAATTGCAACCACAGAAACAACATAAATACAGTGCAACGAGTAACTGCTATAAAAATTGACCTAATTTCTTTTGTAACATGAGCTTGCAATACTTCTGTCACAGGTTGCTGTAACTGCACCAAAAACTCTGAAGTTATGGTGAGGGCTAAGGGCTATAATTTTACATTGTAACATGCTCCCGCAAGTTGAGTGCTTTTTTCATGGGCTGAAAGCTGAACTCATGCAATGGTATCTTTGTTTATTAATCTGTTTTGAATTTGTGGCTGGTGGGCATTGAACACGGGTTGCTCTGATACCATGTCAAAAGACCCTTCCACTACACCAAAACTCCAAAGTGGTGGTGAGGATTGAGGGTTATAATTTTATACATAACAATTTTTAGGACTGAACCAGCAATCAAAATCTGAACTGCCTCCACTGATGAAGGCTTTTATCAGCTGGTCTCCCAGAAATTAAACTGAACATTCAAAATTATCAGGAGAAGAAAAAAATTAGAAGAACCTGATCAGAAAATCAAGATATATCTAAACACCCCACTGGATATAACTGGCAACAGGATGAGGCTTTGTTATGAGATGTCAGAGGTTTGAATCCAGGCCATGACCTTTGTTGAGGGGAAAAAAGGGGAAAAAAGTATTTACTTAAAACACAGTGCATACCAGATACATTTCATATACTACAAAGGAATTACTTATGAAACATCTGAACAGATAACAGCATTGCACATGTCTTAACTTCTGTCTTCTACAGGAAATAATAATGTAGACAACAGTTTAAAGTTGCAGTAGTTAGTAAAATATGGCTGGGTATTTGTAGGTGCATTCTACTTGCCTGCATTCCTGTTACGGACTTTAGAACTCCCCATATTATGTGTTTTTTAACTCGTGAAAATAGCCTCCGCCAGGTGCCTATGAAATCATCACGATGAAATGAATCCATCAGCAGCCTTAAGTCACTGACTGCGAACCTTGAACCCTCGTAAGTAACCAGCAACTCGACCTATGATGTTTGCATAAGTAATGATCACTATGCATATTTGGAAAAGCTACATTATCCACATACATGAGATATAATGTTAAAGAAAAACCTGGCTGATTTTTATATTATGGAATTCCATCAGCTTCCTAGACTTCACTCTTTTCTCATCCTGAGCCTTCCCAACCTTCTTTTCTTCGTGAGATAAACGACCTGGTCTGACTGGCTTGGAATCTTTCGTTCTACCTTTAGATGTCTCCTCATTGACTGCCTGTTGGTTTTCTGGAGCAGAACTCAGAGGACCACTTTTTGCAGCAAAGCTTTGTAAAACAAGTTCATTAGCCACCGACTCTGCTACAGTGTCTTCCCATGATCTGTCAAATGATGATGTCCGTCGAAGCTCTGGATTGGAACCAGATACACTAGTTCCTTTCATATGTGGTACTTTTGACACCTGCATGAAGAATCCACCACTTCAGGAAGAGGTATTTAACAAATTTAGTCCAGATGAATTGACTGTGATTAACAAATCTCGGAGTATTTGCATAGTGCCATCTTGTTAGGCTAATTCCAATGTGCATGCATGATTATCCTTGCAAATAACTTCATCAGTTGATAATTTACTGATCTATGAAGCTTTCATTGTTATGAATTCAAAGTTTTCTGCTTTCATGTTTCTCTAATCATTCAAAATATATTTCAGAATTGTAGTCCCTTAATGCATACAAAATTTCAAGTTTTCAGTAGAACTCACATGAGAAGAGTCAGCATGACTGGAAGTACTAGTTGTCAAGGTCGTACAACTAGCACCTGCTTTCCTAGGAATCTCGGATTCTCTAGTGGGTTGGCTACTTGATGCAGTTGTATCAGAGCCCGATAAGCTTTTCCTTACCCGTCTTGCACCAGCACTGGTTGAAACTTTCCATACCTCCTAATTATGTATTTAGGAAGAGAAATGAACAAAAGGTTAGAGGGAAGACAGTAAACATACCCCTAAAAAACACCAAAAGCATTAAACTAACCTGCCGTCGCTGTGAATCTTGTTCTTCTTCTGGGAAGAAGTATTCCCACATCATCCTATACATTGTTTCAGCCAAATGTATCTTCAGTGGATATATATCTACCTGTCATTGTCAATTAGTAGTGAGTTTCATGAAGCAAAAATACGCCAATCAAATATCTATTGAGAAGTCCTCTGCAGTACTTATATAGCACATAAGTGATCGTCCAGTTCGAAGCTAATAACAAGACCTTCTAGTTCAACCAAAAATTAAAAAATAAAAATAAAAAATAAAAGTCCAGATTTCTCTGTTTGATGTCAGTCAATCTGGCTTAAGGTGTAAGCTCAAGTCCGGAAAAAAATTTAGTTCCGATTCTTATTTGATAAGTTTCTCAAATATTTTAAATTTTTGTTGCCTTATTACAGAGGCATGTATATTTAGAACAAGATTACTAATTATTATTTATGGATTAGTTTCTAAGAGGTCAACTAAGGGTCTGATCCTATGGCCTTTATAATAAAAAGGATTCATGCTTCCTCATATAGAAAATTTGAATTTTATGCAATACCTTGTGATTTCCTTCATATTACTTAGTCTCTTTTTTTTTCTTTTTTGCACGCACGCGTAATGTGAAGCACATTTGATGTGAAATTCTAATCAGCGAGTATAAATTCTTTTATCTATAAATTCTCTTGCTCTTCTTTCGCCTTTCTTTTCAAATTCTTCTGTTCGTTGGTTTGCTTTAAACCCTAAACCCAAATACCTCAAAACCTTTTCCAAAATTGTCCCCTATTATCAGGTTGTGGACAAGGAAGACTGACCAATACTTGATTTACTTGCATCCGTCATGATTTCCAACGAATCAACTCAATACAATAGTGATATTATTCTCATTTAAGTGTCAACATTAGATTATACGTGGAATATGCATTTTTTCCGAAGATATTTTGCTTCAATGTTCACAAGATGCAAAAGAAGTAACACAGATATTTTTTTCAATCAAAATTTCAATGAATGAAATTGACAAAATGATGAGACAATTTTCTATACGCAAGCACTATTGATTTGGAGTAATTATACTGAATCATTTGGCATTATATCATTCATTGAGCCATATTAAGAGTCATATTGCTGGATGTTTTGGAAATAACTTTGGAGGATATTTGGGTTCATATGGAAGAGATTTTGAGGATCTACAGACGAGGGGTAGAAGGAGAGAACCTCATCACAGAATGTAACAGTAATTTGTTACAGCAGCATGCAAACAGTAAGTCTTCTTAAAAGGATAAACTTATGATTTTATCTTTGACGAACGGATATGAGAGATCATTTAAGTTTTCTCTAATAGGTTAAACCTAGAAAAGGTCAAGTCAAGTCTATAAAAAGGGCAGGTCAGTTAAAACTGTAATCATCACAACGTGTTTGGAAATTTTGAGATAAGCCATGATCACAATTTTAACTGACATAGCCTTTGTATAGGTAGTAGCCCTATACAGACACCAATTAAAAAAAGGTGATAAAAGATCAGATCTCCAATCATTTTGACATGTCTCTCCGGTCATCAATTGAAGTAAATATGTTTTGAGCAACTCACATCTGCTTTCAAGTTTCTATTCAAATTTTCAGGTATTGCCTGCAAGTTTAAAAACTGATAAGGTCTTCAACTTACTGATTCTAAACAATCTACTTCAATCATGAAGCCATAAGATGATACAAACATAAGTAAAGGGTTAATTGTGAATAAACCCCTTGTAGTATCACCTAATTGTGAATAGACCCCCTGTAGTTCTATTTCTGGCGAATAGACCCCCAGTAGTGTTAGTCCAGGTGCAAGTACACCCCTTAGTGAACTTTTTTGACTCTTTTAAAAGTACAAAGAATTAGCGATTGGGGGTCTATCCTCACTAATAGAACTATAGGGTGTCTATCCGCCTCATCAAAACCTTTTTAACGAATTTAAGAGTCAAAAAGGATTTTCCAGGGTTTTATTCACAAAAGTAGAACTACAGCAGGTCTATTCGAATTGGATAATACTACAGGGGGTCTGTTCGCAATTAACCCCGAATAAAAAGACAGACCCTAAACTCAGCCCTAACGTTTTGAAACTACTGCAGGATGACTGAAATTATCATACATGTTAACATTACTAGTGACAAGCATAATTGAGGTACACACATACACGATAAAGCAATGACTCTGGAACAGTTATACGATTATATACGCGGTCAAGAACTCAGAACTATTCGATGTACAAAAGCTATCTTTTGAACATATTTCCAACCTGACTTTCAGTGTGTATACACACATAAATACACGTGAATACATGCATATAGATATATGCATGTATATGCATACATACATATATATACATGCATCTGGATATATGTATCGTATATGTATATGTATACATACATACATATATATACATGCATCTGGATATATGTATCGTATATGTATATGTATACATACATACACACACATGTTTGCATGTATGTGTATATGTACGTATGCATGCATGCATGTATGTATGTACACACAGGCGTAATTGAAGAAAAACCGAAATGGAAAAAAAAATCTGTTGAAGTGACCTGGAAAAGTTCCAGCAGTGAATTTCCATCCTTTGGAGCTCCCTGTTTTGCGTTAACACGAAGCATAACATTTCTGCACTCGAATAATGAAGTTCTCCAGTAAGAGATTTTCTTTTTCTTTTGAACAAAACGTATAAGACTTTTATGTTGAAGAAAAGCAAAATATCCGCATATTAACACATGAAATGTGAAGAGAGAAAAATAACAGAGAGTAAAAAAAAAAGATGTGATGACCGAAGCAAGCAAAATCAACAATGTGGATAACACAAATAAGTTCCACAATCTTAGAGAAAAGGTACAATATATGTCTGAATATGCTTGGTTTTGATGTTCACATGGTTATTGGACTTTCCAAGGTCTATAAACAACAGCATAACTGCTACAACCTACATGGACCGCAAAAACAATCCAAAAGTTTATCAAATTTGAGCATTGGTTCCTAGAGGCACACGACACACACATTAGATTCTGTTGTATCCTGAGAACTACCAAGTATAATAAGCCCTTAAAAGTTGGCCACATGTCATATTAACGGGCCGAGTCCTATAATCTGAAAGCCCAACCCGGGTGTGAGCATTGCTAATCTCTCTAACAATCCGAGTCCGAGACGAAAGATGTCTTCAAGCTAGGATCTATTATAGGAATCCGAGTCCAAGACGAAAGACGTCCTCCACTTGGACTTCACTAGAGAATATCTTGAACGACGGAATTAACTATCAGCCCCACAACGTCATTCGCATTTAATGCATGGCCAGTCGGCGCCCATACTTTACCGTCCAGTCGCCATAGCATTTAATGCATGGCTAGAGTCATTATGACTTCTCGAGCCGAAGTCATAATGACCCCTCGAACGACACCAGCGCTTCCTCCATTCTGTCACTATCGCATTAAACGCAAAGATGACTCATTCTACAGACCTCCAACACGTGCAAAGTGCACTCTAATCGACCGATTGCACCGACCCGGTCAAATTACCAACGTGCCCCCATGAATTCTCTATAAATAGTGGATAGTCCAACCACACCAAGGTACTCTGAATAAAACTCTGAAACTAGATTCTGCGTTGTACTAGCTTGCTTAATCAATCACTGACTTGAACATCGGAGGGCATGCCCGGAAGAACCTCTCCCGCCCTCTAACAAGTGTTACCTATGTAGGAATCCGCTTCCTCCTGATTAATCAGCCATTAGAAAAGATAAGGGACCCTAAACTCCTCCAAATATCCATTTGCTCATACAATTAACTTTCTGACATAAACTGATTATGTACTAAAAGTAACATATAGATCTAATCTAGCATCTATATCAATCTATACTATACTAACAAAATACCTGCCAATGGTTGCAAACTTGCAATGCTTCGCACTCAAGTAGACATGTATTTTCCATCTTCCTTGATATTATTGTATTCCTTTTTCATATGCCTTATTTCTTCTTCTCTATGTTCTCTACATTTAAAATGAATTTGAAACCTTCCAATTTCCTTGACATCAATGATTCATCAATAATTGTAATTATGAGTGCAACAACATGATAGTTGTCAGCTTGTGCACTGCATATGGGTTAACACTAGTAGACTGCTAAATTATAAAACAAGGCTGAAACATTTGATGATACTGCTGCACAAGTAAAGAATAAAACAGTAAATCTAAAACCAATTCCTTTTGTCTCTCAAGGCTCAAGCTTTTTTTATTTATAATTTGGTCCAATTTTTTCAAGTGACTTCTTAAGTAAAATAATAACATTCGTACACCATTTTTAATTGTTTCAATAAAAACCATGGATTAGTCTATGCTTGTTGAGAAGCGTGTTCCTTATGACTATATCCTAAGCAAGGGGAGAAAGGGGAAGAAGATCATAATACTCCTACCTCAGAAAATTAATTTCACATGTCCAAACCTATCCTCATCGTATCCTCAATTCCGTCTATAAGTTGACAGATGTGTTCATTTATGATTCCATCTTCACTCTTACAGGTTATTGCTCAATTCACAGATGTATCATTTCTCATTCCATCTTCTCTTTTACAGACTATATATATATATATATATATATATATATATATATATATATATATATATATATATATATATATATAGCAAGGCTCCTATGAACTTAAGTTCATAATGAATAGTGGTGCACCAACTTTTCTAACCACTCATCTTGCTTTGGGATCCGTGAAAGATATAAAGGCCGCTTTGAGATTTGTGCATCACAAATGTCAAGGCAAGATGAGTGGATAAAAAAGTTAGTGCACCACTATTCATTATAAACTTAAGTTCATAGGAGCCTTGCTATATATATATATATAGTAAAGCTCCTATAAATTTAAGTGGATAGGAGCACTTTGTCCACCAACTTTTTTATCCATTGATTTTGCATAGAGATTTGTGCTAGCATGTAATACAAATAAAGGCACAAATCTCAAAGATAGTATTGATGTGTAGCACAAATCTCAAAGCATAATGAATAGATAAAAAGTTTGGTGGACAAGTGCTCCTATCCACTTAAGTTTATAGGAGCTTTACTATATATATATATATATATATATATATATATATATATATATATATATAATGAGACAGATAATATCCCATGATATGCCAATACTTCAGGTGGAAGGATAAAAATCTTATGTAAATATTAAAAAGTCGAGTTAAAAGATAAACTACTACTACTTTAAAATAAAGATTATCTAACTCTAAAGTTATTTGAGGCATGGTCTTACTTTAATTGTGCATTTCAAATACCTGATAAATGAAAATTTTCATTACTGTTATAACATATACTTTTTCTTTCATGCAAGAAGGCACAATGTTAGAATATAGATCATCGTGTTAAAGAACACTTTAAGGCAGAAATTCAGCTGCAACTAGCTATAGAAAAATTATCTACAATACGAGTCACAAAGTCAAGTACGAGAGAGATTTAGGAGACAAACATACTTTCCCCATTCAGGAGGTGCATTCCAGGCAGATAATAGCATATCAGACTTCGAGTTTGGCAGGCAGTTTCTCACAACAAAAGATTTCGTAGTGAACAGACAAACACCAATATCTTTGTAATCGCGATCAAAATCAAAGATCTGTTGACAGATGTACAATAAAAACACCTCAAAGTTAAGAAGCAAAACATAAATCCAACACATGGACCAAGTTAGGAAGCAAATCATAACAAGGACTAAATTAAGAAGCAATAAAATCCAACATGTGAAGGACAATGTGCGACGTAAGTTTTTAATATGACATTCCTTGAGCATACATAGTATTACTGCTTTCTAGAAAAAAGAAAAAGAAAAAAGAACTATATTCAATTTCTGTAAAGTGAAGCTTGAGAGCTATGTTTAAGTAGTGGTTTAATTACTTAAAAAAACTTTTTCTCAAGTTAAGTAAATTTCTCAACAAAATAGGACATTTTTAAAGTCAAATACAAGCTAATATACTACTTACAAACAATTGTGATTGGTGCATTAGGATTGGCTCTCAAGCCTAGCCATATGTAAGGGTAGCGTTTTCATTTATGCACCTCGATAACCGTTATAAGCTTGAAATCTGCGCTTGGACTTAGGACTAATTGTCATGGATTTCAGATGAATAAGACATGGGGGGTCAGACACACTGTTGTCTAAAAATAGTGACGAAAAAAAGAGTACACTTCATTCTCATGAATATACAGAACTTGTACAATATTTTAGTGGGTTATTACTTATATTACAAGACCCTAATTCAGTTAATAAAGAACAATTAGCTTTTGTCCATAGGGACATAATACACTTCATCCTATAAGTATTTTTTTGAGTGCAGCACAAGAGCAATGTTAAAAATATGTTTTAAATATCGGCCGATAATCCGATATTATCGGCGACTTATCGGTTTTGGGGGCCTTCCGCCATGATAAGTTCAATTCTAAATCGGTTATCGTTTTTGGATGTTTATCGCCGATAATGCGGCGATAAAGTGAGTCATCAGCCGATATTGTCGGCCCAAAAATCGGAATTATCGGCCTTTGGTTTGAGTTTTGATTTCGGGCAACGGGCACCTGTTCAATGCACTTTAAACCCGACCCGACCCGAGTTTCTACCATTGGTTAGTGATCCTAAACATAATTATTTACAGTTTGGTATGTTTATATTTCATTAAGTATGGTTAGATTACATTTTAGAATATTATATTATGTATATCACCATCCAGTAATGTCACTCCGATAAATACTACTTATCCCCGATATATCCCCGATATCCGCTATCCGATATGGATTTTGACCATCCGATAAATCCCCGAAAACCGATATTTAAAACCTTGATTAAAATAACCGAATCTCAGCTACATCAAAAACTTATTCTTGAATTAACTAAATTTCTCAACAAAATAAAGCATTTGCAAAGTCAAATACAAGCGAATATACTGCTTATAAACTGTACTGTGTTAGGATTGGTTCTCAAGCCCAACCATATGTAGGGTTGGGTTTTCAGTTATGGATCTTGATAGCTATTATAAACTTAAAATCGAAGCTTGGACTTAAGATTTATCGTCACAGGTGTTGCACATCGATCCAGACATGGGGTGTCAGACAAATAGTTGTCTAAAATCTAGACGCGAAGAAATGACTGTATATTTATTTCCCTGAAGATACATAATTTATGAAAATATATCTCCAACGGGTTATTACTTATATACAAGAAACTAAGTTAAAAAATTTAAGGAACAGTTCGCTTCTATATGTGGGAGCTTAATAGTCCTAGAAATATGTTTTTAAGTATACACTGAAAAGATTATCACAGATTAAATGCATCTTGTGTCCAGCCGTATCCAATGTGCCAATGTTTAAATGAAGAAAGTGCCGTACAAATGGTTAGCAATAAGATTAGTTCTAATGCATTAACATTTAATACACCTAGGTTGTTTTCCATCTGCCAATCTGTAGGAGCACCTTTATCATATTTTAACGCAGTGATAAAATACTAATACCTTAATAATTTGAAACTGAATGTTCCCACTTTCTAAATGGCCTAATTACACATAATGCTCTTGGACATGAAATTGGATGCATAGGTATTTACAACTAACAATGAACAGACCCCAGGAGTATCAGCTCGATTAAAAGAGAAGTAAACAGGTAAAGAGTGCAGTCTTATCAAAGACCTTGTAATCTATATGTAACATCCAACCCCAGTATTCAGAATCACTCACTGAAAACTGGAAACACCACTAAAATAACAAGATCAGCCAATTCTTCACACAAAAGTATTATGAGGATAACGTTTTAGAGAAATCTCCTGTATAATTTAATTTAAGAACTTGATTCAGTTTAGTATCGAAACCGGATTCAAAACAAGGAAATGCATATTACATGAACACTTCCATAAAGGGTTTCTACTTTTTAAATGACCTAGTCACTTCAAAGTAAACAAAACACAGAACGCTAGCCATCGTATATGACAATGGCAGATTGTAGACTGGGTTTTTCTGCATCCGCACTGGGGTTAGGGCTGTAATGTCATTAAGTGTAAACTTCTAGACACCCATAAATTTGGTAAGGCTCTGCTTTACTAATTTACAAAGCACATTGTCCATTAAGTTTTATAAATCTTTGAAATGGTCTCATCCTAACACGATCACGTAAAATATTGATGCCAGATCATAGTACATAAGCAATATTCAGATATATAAAACTAATCATATATGAAACTGAAGTTCATAGAAAACTAAGTTCCATGATGATATTAAATCTTTTTCTCTCAGATTGAACAAGTTGCAAAAAGTGGCACATTTAAGCTTTTTCTTATTAAGATTTAAAACAGGAAAACTGTTCAGTAGAAGTTGTTCATCTTTGCATGACTCATGGAGCTGAGGGTCACTACGAATTACCTGCACAATCATCATGTAAGGGACATAAGTAAATCCTAGGAGAAGCTAACACCTATTCGATGTCAAATCAAGGTGAGTAACCATGAGCAATGAAAGGGCTTGCATGTTAGGTTAACTGTCATTTACGGACAGCTGTTAATGCTTGATATCTCATGAAAACTCTTATCATGAACTTTGAACCATGATAAAGTTAAGAATAGACTATTAAGTACAGACAAACATATTCCTTTTCACCAACATAAACATTTTTAGCTCACAACATGACAATTTAAGATACCATATGGCATGGTGACCTAACTTCAAGAGCTTCTAGATTTCAGAGCTTTCAGAACTCATCATTAGGAAGTTATGATATATTATTTACCCCCAAATATTTCCATGCCAGCCATCTTCATGCTGGATGCCTTTTTGTTCTAGAAGGTTCATGCTGCGTGTATGAGTATATATATGCATGTCTGCGACTTTTCTTTCCTTGTTCTCCCCCATGGGAGGGTTTGAATTGGTTAATGTACAGTAGATAGCCACAATCCATCAGAAAACTTTTGGTTAAATGGCCATCTCCCAGGTCTAAATTATATAATTTCAACTCTAAATCATCAATAAAGTTAAAGATGCGAGCTATAAAATACCCAGAGGACAAAATGTTTATTATATATATCCTTATTTATCTACATTAACATTAAAAATATTACTATTTACTTCAGTGCTGACAAAATTATTTAGAAAATATATCATATAAAAAAATAATGGAAAACATATTATATGTTATCAACCTAACTCTTTTGTTAATAATATATGGATGACTCACCATGTCGTTTATCTCAGTTTCAGCAAAGGATTTACCATCCGCAAGCATACTCCATACTATCTTACTGATTCTCATTGAAATCCTCATAGCATAGGAAGGGCTTTTGTTCTTTTCTTTCTCCATCAAGCGTAATTGTGCGGCTTTCTGCAGAGCCAATCTCAGAGCGAAAGATGCTGCTTTTCGAGAGGTTTGTATTCTTCCCAGCTCTTTCTTCAGCCTATTTACCTATATATATTTGTAAGAAGTAAATACTTTGAAGTAGGAATGTAAAATTGCCAACAACTTTTTTATCTTGAAAGAAATAAAGTGTCATGTGGAAAGAAAAAGATCTTCCAATTGTCCTCTATATAATGTGAAACAAAGACAAATCATTTCATATTGTTTTCTGATCTTGAAGGATGTGTAGCAAGAACTTGTCAGCAAGTTGGTAGAAATGATAGATCAGGATCATTTTATAAACTCAATGCAAATTGCAATGCTAGAGAGATATAGATATTTTTGGAAAATGCGATTACAGTTTCAACCCCACAACAATGGCGCTGAAATTTCTAATGAAGAAAAATACAGTCACCACTCGTGAAGATAAACACCAAGCAAATCCCAATGCCTATATTAGAAAAAGTTAGTATCCTACCAGTATTGATTTTCCACCAGTTATCACCCATGATTCTGCATCATTTTCTGAACCCACACTCTCAGTAGGAATATCATTACTAGCTGATAGTGTCCTTATATCATCAAGGATTAATTTTCTTTCCCTTTCTCTTTCTTCAATGCTGATTCTTGCAAGTTCTACCTCTTCAACACCATCAGGAACCACCTCATCAGCCTCCTCTTCAACATATTCATCATCGTCAGTACTACAAGAGAGGCTACTTTTACGAGGCCTGCAAAAATGGAATTTGGATATGAACAGAAAGTATTAGTAAATATAGTGTCAATATACCAATAACTACATTATCAGCGACATCTATGAAAGGCAGCTTCAGAGTTCTGTCTATGATCACAAAGGCTCAAGTTGACATATTGTTGCACAGGCAAAAGTTTTTCATCTAACAAAATAAACGAACCAGAGAACCGAAGGTTTTCGTTTTCACTCAAAGACATACCCATAATTTATTGATTTTGAGAACACATAAGAGAAAATAAATTGTGAATCTCACAGATACTATGAAATAGTTAATACTAAAAAGAGCCCAGGTTAATTGTGATGTCAAGATTCAGAACTTACAGTCATGCAAACAATAACATTGGATATTTAATCCCTTAAATTTTTCATGACCCAAATGAAATAATAACAACAGTTTCCCAGCAAAAAGAACCAGAAATGGCCAATAAATCTGAAGGGGGATAAAATATAAGATTTTTCTTATTTCAATGTTATGATTATTTGATTTTTCTTTTTTTTCCCCAAGTTGTATAAGATTGTTATCTATGTTTCAATTTCTAGAGAGAATAAAGTGTACATGAGAATCAAGGTATTAAGGATAAAATCTCAATTGAGGCAATAAGCACATGCACATGAGTTCAGTGTGCATGAGTATTTCAATGTTATGATTATTTGATTTTTCTTTTTTTTCCCCAAGTTGAATAAGATTGTTATCTATGTTTCAATTTCTAGAGAGAATAAAGTGTACATGAGAATCAAGGTATTAAGGATAAAATCTCAATTGAGGCAATAAGCACATGCACATGAGTTCAGTGTGCATGCGTTTATTAAAGATGAAGATAATAGCATGTTCCACTTCAAGGCTAGGTTTATGCTCAGATATCTGACCATTTCATAATGGAGTGGTGTCAGATCAACTGTATTTTCAACTTCTAACTCCTAGCTGAATAAAAGTATAGTAAGAAAAAAGATTTTCCATGTAAAAATTTTGGAATATCTTCAGGAAGTATCCATATTATATGAATACTCACAAGTACGACTTTAATATCATAAACTGAAACAAGAGTCACAGTGGCTACCAAAAAAACTATAAGGATATTGTATTCTAAAAAAAAACATATTAGGGTTTGTATTTGAAATCTGCACAGTTAGCAAAATCAGATCTCAAACTACCCCCAAGCAATTTCTCTCTCGCTTTGCCATTTATTAAAATCTATAAGGGTTAAATGTAGAAGATATGGTGGCTACCAAAAAGAATATATTGTAACATATACCTGATACGGGTATAAATCATATAGTCTCATACACACAAGATATACATGTATTAAAAGGAACACGAATTCCCTCCTACTTTAACTGTTGGACCATATTTGAAACAGGCTGAGGGCTGAAATTGATTGCAAGCTTCCTATTGACTGCAAACATCGTGAAAAAATGGGCAAGCTAGGAACTAACTAATATGTACATGATAAATGACGCAATGAATTTTGATGGTCTTCCGTTATCTTTGGTTTTCCTTAGTTATTGCAAATCTTCAAATCCTATCTTTCCTGTTTCTTACTGCTGCAAATGATAACTCACACCGCAAAAGACTTGGTCCAATCAAAGTTTCTCCTCATCCTTGTCCCAAGATTCAGAACTGGGCATTGCTGCTAATAGGGATCATAAACATGATAAGAATCGTAAAGGAGTTTAATTCGTCTCTTCAAATATTTTTCAGTTTTTAGGTTTCTTTCCACCTAGTAAGAGATAAAGCGAACATGTTTGATAATTTGATATAACTTCAATTTAAACTATCAGCAAAATTCAGTTTACATAAAAGAACTGCAGGATGAAGAAAAATTGGAAGGATTGCTTTTATGGTTTATTGTTGAACTTTATTTTGCATTTCTCGAACACCTTTGACATTTTTCTTTGATAGTTACTAGTTAAATATCGGAAATATTTCAAAGATTAAGCTGAAAAGAATCCAAATATTTAAATGTTAGTATTTCAGAACACTACTTGGTTTGGAGGAAATTTTCTTGAAGTTGGAGATTGACAAGCCTTTTCATTAATGCAAGTTGGATTAAATAAAAAAACAGGTAAGGATGAACAAGAATAATAGATTCCATAAAATAAGGGTTATATATAATAAAATAGAGGAAACATGACCACAAGGAAAGAGGTAACATGAGAATATAATCTGACAGGAAGGTCTGAATAAACTACATAAATGTAGGGCAAAAGATTATGCAATATTGATTTTTTCCTTGTATTTCCTGCACTCAATCCAAGTGCTCAAATAAAAATTTGATAGCTATAAATGGTGACTCACGTGAATGCACATAGACAAAATACCAAACAGATGTATGCGAATACACAAATTCATGCATAAATAGTTAGACATGAGTATGAAGCGCGCAGGCGCGCGCGCGCGCACACACACACACACACACACACACACACACACACACAGAGAGAGAGAGAGAGAGAGAGAGAGAGAGAGAGAGAGAGAGAGAGTGTGTGCAAGTTACTGCAGGAAGGTCTGAATAAACAACAAAAATGTAGGCAAAAGATTTATTCAATGTTGATTTGCCCTCGTGGTTCTTGCACTCAATCCAAGTGCTGAAGCAGTCCATCCAAGTGCTCAAATAAAGATCTGATAGCTACAAAAGGTGACTCACGTGAATGCACATAGACAAAATACCAAACAGATGTATGAATACACAAATTCATGCATAAATAGTTAGACATGAGTATGAAGGCCACAAGACACACACACACAGAGAGAGAGAGAGTGTGTGCAAGTTACTGCAGGATGTGTCTAGGAGGCCTTACTTGGGAAGTCTGGCGAAGAGAAGATTGCTTAATACATCCAGCATGACCTGAAATTGGCGTGACGTCATAGTTGCAGTAATATTGGGAGAATTGAACTTTAGCTCCTTTAGAGGCTTCACCTAATAAGCAAACAAAACCATTACTCTCAAATACATTATGCAGCAGAAATACATTTAGTAAATGGCACATGGTTTAAGCTGTGCTTGTGGATAAAGTTTCAGATGGCCAATCTACCTTTAGTTCTGGTGTACCACCTTTGTACCTCGTGTAGCGGAAGTACATTTGACAGGGCATAAACACTCTCTCAAGTAAAGCACCTGTACGTTTTACTTTTGGCGAGCTCCTAAGAATTTTGGGTAACCACTGAAGTCCAGCACCTGGGTCAACATCAGTTGGTGCTACATGAGCTTGAACATGCTCCAACATAACAGAAAGCTCTACCCTTTTCCATGTCATTTCTGGTTCAATTTCAGGAACAGAGACACCGCTGGTTCCAAGAGCTTGCTTGATCATCTCAGAACCAACATGAAGAACTGAATGAAAGGAACGAGCCAAAACACGGCCACTAGCAGCTGCAAGCAGAAACCTACCCTGGTATGTTAAAAATAATTTACCGTAAGTAAATGATGATAAATATAGAACAATATACTGACAATATGTGTTATGCAAAACTCTGCAAAGGCTACACCACATAATAGTAATTGTTCAAACCCAATCAACTGTGTAGCTGAAAAGCTAACAACAATCATTTCCAGATGATGAAAAGAGTAGCAAATATGCATCATGGTTATCCGAAAACTGCTTAAACATTTCCCTGTTAGTAAAGTAAATCTGAACTACACATTTATTATCATGCACTTTGAATAAGCATTGTGGGCTTTGAAGTTGCAGAAATGTAGAGAGGTAGCTGAAACTGATGAAGGGTTGACATGATAACCTCGGAATCCATGAAGGCGTGTTCTTCTAATCCATGAAGAACGAACTCCGAACCCACAAAGAACTTTGAATCCACGAAGAAAATATTATAAGAAAATTTTTTATTTATAAAAAAAATGATATCCATAGGGTTTACAATTCTTCTTAAATAGAAAAACAACATGAAAGCATCCAGATCTTGTTGAAATTCTTGGACCTTGGCTCTAGTAATATCGGCTTCGCCTGCCATAGGATTGGAGAAACAGGGCTTTGTTGACAGTTAATGCAATGCAGAAGTGATAACCTTGAAATTCACCAAGGGTTTTTCCTTGCATCCTTGAAGAACGATCTCCAAATCCATGAAGAAAATATTATAAGAGGAATTTTATTGATTAAAAGTGATCTATCCATAGGATTTACAATTCTTTTTCTTAAATAGAAAAACAAAGTCTGCATCTATTAGGAATAGAATTCCTAAAAGATAGAAATTCTTCAAAACTATCTAAAAGACTCCCTATAATAAAAGGAAAAATTAGTCCAAAGTAAATCAAAATTGAATTTATTTCCTACCCTAAATAGACTCCAACTTTACTAATAAAAATAAACAAAAAGCTGATTATTTTCGGATTTCCCAAAAAAAATGGGCACCGCTGATGGAATTTTAGAAATCTGCCAATCTAGAGGGCTCTGTCTCGTCGAAATAGGCGATTTTCATATATAATATATTAGATTCTGCTTTCTGGATTAGGAGATATTGCCTTTTTCTTCGTAGTCAAGTCAACAATGCATTTATATCCGTGTTTGGCTCGTGACAGTTCCATGCTCCATGAATTTGTTCATTACACGTCCTACATCAGAAACTAATTACATTGGTTTTATTATGTTTGTTTCTTCAAAGATACTACACTGGATCTGAAACATGACTAATAGGGACATGCTTCTCTTACTAATGAGTGTTGATAACATCCTCACAGATTGAACATGGTTTTCTGTGGGACATTTATAACATTAGTTGACAAGGGATCCGGCTTACAAATTTGTTTACAATATTCAAGCTTCTGTACGAGAAACCATTCATGCCATAACATCAAGACTTTTGCATCAAACAATTCTGGATCGTAGCTCCTGATTATTAAATTGGAAGCAATTTTCATTTTAGCAATGATAGAAGAAGAGAAATTGTCTTCATATTGAGATTAACATACTTAGTGAAATTTTATTATCTATAAGGTTGTCATGTGCATGGATGCAATCTAAGGTATGTGTTATTGTTCAACTTTTCTTGAGGATTTCATGCTGCTTTAACATATTGTTAAGGTTGGCACTCAAATCTAAAAGATATTGGATCTTATGTCATGAAAACTACATAATGTTAATGGTTTAATGCCACAAGGAATAACTGAATTTGATCAAATGTAAACTGTGTGGAAAGAATAATATGGTTGAAGCAATAAGAACAACATGAGGTGTCAGAACAGTTGAGTACAGCTCAGGATATGGTGCAGTCCAGTTACTATACATTTACTCTTCCCACATACATGTTTTATTTTACACCTCATGTAGTGGTTCTTCAAATTTAATTAAAAGATAGCCTTGGCACTTTTTTGTGCTAAACCCCCCA
Source organism: Asparagus setaceus (assembly GCA_012295165.1). Classification (NCBI taxonomy): domain Eukaryota; kingdom Viridiplantae; phylum Streptophyta; class Magnoliopsida; order Asparagales; family Asparagaceae; genus Asparagus; species Asparagus setaceus. The sequence goes on along the minus strand of CM022706.1, from coordinate 67,523,207 downwards.
AAGCCTAAGCTCTATTCTCCTGTTCCGTTTCTCCTTTTCCTCTCCAACATGGTTATTCAGATATTTATCAGCTACCATTACTAAGAAAACATCATGGAGGCAAAACGAAGAGTGAGACACTACATATACGCTTTAATGCTGAGTTTACAACTCATGGCTCTGTGTGCCTCATATGTTCACCTGAAGGCATTTTACCTCCAAAATGCCTTGAGCTGTCATTCTTAGCAATGATTAAAAAAGCGGAAGCGCAAAGTGAAGCGCTAGACCCTTTGATGAAGCGAGACGTAAGCTTCAAAGCATGAGGCGTAAGCTTCATGAGTTTAAGCATTTTAATTTTAAATTTGTAGAAATTATGAACATATAATAATATATACTGGTGTTATAATTTACAAATGTATACATTCATGTCCTGATTAGTAAATAAGAATTAAATATGTGAAGTATAGAAACGAATCATAATAAACTAAGCTACATGTATGTATATGTATATATATATAGAGAGAGAGAGAGCAAGGCTCCTATAAACTTAAGTTGATAGGGAATAGTATACACCAACTTTTCTATCCATTGATGTTGCCTTGGGATCTGTGAAATCAAGAGATGCACAAATCTCAAAGTGAGCTTCATATCTTTCACGGATCCCAAGGCAACATCAATGGATAGAAAAGTTGGTGTATAACTATTCCCTATACACTTAAGTTTATAAGAGCTCTCTCTCTCTCTCTCTCTCTCTCTATATATATATATATATATATATATATATATATATATGAAAAAATGTATATGGTGTGACCCATTTTGCAAAATGGGTCGTTACCAATGACAAGTGAGCCCCCGCTAGTCACATCGAGTGTGGGGCTCACTTGTCATAGAAACTGGCGACCCATTTTGTAAAATGGGTCATTAAATCATACCAGTGGTCTCATATATATATATATATATATATATATATATATATATATATATATATATATATATATATAGCGACCCATTTTGTAAAATGGGTCATTAAATCATACCAGTGGTCTCATATATATATATATATATATACTTACATGATTATATTGAAAATACATAGGGGCATTTTAATGTTAGTGAAAAAGTCTTTTATATCCTCCCATCGTCTAAAGTGTGTGCTTCAAAAGAAAAGTGCTTTATGAAGCGTGAAATGCTTGCTTCAATTATGATTTGAGTGATGAGGCGTAAGCTTCAAGGGATAAAGAGCTTCACTCTTGAGTTTCGAAGTATTTAGACTTCAAAAAGTTGTGACGCGAGTTTCGAAGCAAGTTTCAAAAAAGCTTTTTCAAACATTGGTTCTTAGTTCAATACATATAAAGTAATGATTTCAAACCAAATTGTAGGGTAACTGGATCCTGTGAGCGAGATATAACCCCTTCTAAGGAACTAAAAACTTTGCAATGGCACTAAGGAGTTTGGATGCAATATTATATCATGGCATAATCTAAGAAAATAGAGAAGTGGGAGTCAAAGTTATATAACAATAGAAAAATATGGGAATAGTAAACTTACATTAGCTTCTTCAGAATGCAAATTAAATTGAGGCTGGATAACATTGACCATGAAGTGCCGTGTTCCATCCTCAGAGTCACCAATTTCTCCATGAGTAACTGGATCATAAGTAACAAAGTATGTTACCATTAAAGTCAATTGTATCAGAAAAGCTTGAGCATGAAAATCTTTCCAAGAAGAATGAATAAAATTCTCCATATATTAAATGCCTAAAAATACCAGACAATCTCTGGAAAATCTCACCAGCTACATTAGTTGAGCCTTCAAATTTTCCAGTTGAAGAAATAGAAAGCTGTGTTCCCAGAGACTCAATATGTTGCGGGGAAGGGGGACTAACACCATGAACTGTAGAAGGAGATGGCTTAACAGCATCATGATGATGCATTTCACCCCCCTCAGAAATTTGTCTTTCCTCTAATAATTTTCTCTGTGCATACTGCCGTGAAGGAGAAGGCTTTGAGGGCTCAAATGCTTTAGATATTGCACCAACCCATGACCAAACAGCATCCCTGTTTTCAATAGTCCATAAAAGCTTAAGGCCATAAACAAAAACTCGCTGGCAATTGTCAGCAAGTACCACATTAAAGCCATCATCATCATCACTAAGATCAGATCGTGCATGATCACTCTCGCTCCCAATTTCTAACTCAGATTTCACATAGGTCATCTCGACATTCTTCCTACCAGCTTCTCGCCAAGCCAAAATTTTCGCTCCATCAGCCTTGGGAGATTGCCTTCGTATAGTGAAATACTCTGAATCCAATAGAAAACCATCATCTCGGCATTTCTCAGTGCAACCACTTATATAGCTGGTTTTTTCATTATTTAATTTATCTGCAGCCTGAAAACTTTTTGTTATTTGAAGATCTTGAACCACAGAAGTTGCATCGTTTCTGTTCAAGTATGCCTTCATCAGATTAAGATCCACACCTTGGTAAACAAGATCAAGAGGATCACGCTTACTTTCAAAAGTAAACTTCTGCTTTCCACGACTATAACAGAGTTCCACTTTCAGCTTTGTCATTTTAAATGCCAGACCACTAGCTGGATCGTCATCTCCTAAAGGTATGTGGTTAATGCAAGTTGGTGTAGCTTCAAGGCGGAGGAAAAACTCAGTCATAACTTTATCCAATGATAAGTTACCAGATCTGGCAGCTCTAGGAACTCCGAACCTGGGCCATCGTGAGAAAGATCGAAGCTTATGAGGAGGAAGATAAAACAAATTCCACCACTTAAATATCCAAATAAGGTCATGTGCTCCCAAGTTCACTGTTGGGGAGTTTGATGATGCATTGACCAACTTATGTGAAGACTCATACATGGATCCATCTAACAGTTCATTGTTTCCTGTACCAGTAGACAAGAGTGGTTCATCTTTTGTGGGTAAAGAAGGTCTTAAAGAAAAATTCCACTTAAGTGAGAGAGAGCTTGATCGAAAAGGATCAAAGATTTTCTCCCGCATTTTCCCTTCTCGAGGAAGCGTATGCAAGTAATGATTAAGAGGGGAACCTGAGTCGCATTCCCAATCCATAGTAACATCAATAGACAATGCAGGACAATAGAGAAAAGGTCCAGAATTACTGCATGGGATCTTTAAACTACAATTTTTTACCAAACTTTCCAGACTACTTAAATAAGCATTGAATTCCTTCGTAGAAAGAGATACATGACCATCTGACTGCAGGATTTCCATGTAACCTGTACAAATCTGAAGTTTATCTAACTTCTCATAAGGGTTAGTTGTTCCAAGTAGAGTCCATTTAGTCTCTGTGAAATGCAAACCCAGTTTCCCATGGATGTAGTACCTCATATCGTCCCACCATGGCAAGCTGCGTTCTTTCTTAGGTGGTTGATTTGCCATTGGATCGTTACCTCTTGTACCAAGAATAGCCCTACGCAAAGCTACTGTAAATGCGTAGCTTACATCTGCAAAGACAGGTTCATAACCCACTCCATAGGATATTTCCGCTTTATGGAAATATAATGGCAAGTCCATATATGTTTTCATTGCTGGACTTGTACCACTTGCTGAACGTAACATGCGAACTTTCCACCATCTTCCAATGAAAACATCTTGCTGAATTTGAGGCTGGAAGAAAGTAGCCTGTAACAAAGAGAAACCTTATTCAAATACAAATAGAATATGACAACAAAGCATAAGCTAGTGAAGAGTTAAAATTTGTGCGTTGTACTCTCGGGCATCTAGGAATACCCACATCCTTCAAAAGGCAACCATACAGTCTCTAACGAAACTTTGTTCCTATATGAGAGGATCTTAAAAGAATTCACATAATATAGAAGCATTGTTTTAAATATCCCCGATATGGCCCGATATATCCTTTTACAGGACTTGCCGCAACCGAAATGGTCTCTAAATATCCTTTACCGCTTTTTTGGCTATTTTGGGCGATATATCTCCGATATGGTTGATATACCAACCGATATGTTGACCGATATATCCTTTTATATGGCTTGTTGCAAAATAATATACCGTGTTCGGTAATTTTTGGGCAAGATATCATGATTTTTCCATTATATCAAAGGACATTTTCGCCTAAAAAAATCAGACGAAATGGTGTAACGTTGATTTGTACTTTTGTTTGTTTTACAAGGTTGATTAGTGATCCTAAACATATATTATTTACATTTTATATGCTTAGATTTCATTAAGTATGTTGAGATTACATTTTAGTGCATTATAATATATATGCAATATCCGTTATGGCATTCTAATATTTACAACATATCCCCGATATACGCAATCCGACATGAATTTTGGTCATCCGATATTTCTTTGATATCCAATATGTAAAACCTTGTTTAGAAGAAAGAGGTTTGACATGCCATAAAGGCACATCACTAGAGAAATATATCCTAATACCCAGATGGTTTCATATGATCATTGCAAGAAAGACATGCCATATTCAAAAAAAAAACAATCGACAACTCGAATCCAAATTCTTGGGAATGCAACAACAGTAAGATAACATATAAAAAATACGGAAAGCAATAAGAAAAAAGAACAAAAGAATCACTATGCCCGCAAAGCCAGTTGGTTCCTTACAGGTCAACCAGATAATCTATCAAGATCTCCCTATGATCTGGTAGGTTTGATGCACAAAATCAGCAGTGCAACCCTTTAACATCAAAGAGTCAAGTGCAACTCAAATCATGTATAAAGAGTCAGACAAAAAGTAGGAGCAGAAAATAGTTGAAGATGAAGATTATAGAGATTGTTAGAAAGATGAGGAGGAAAGGGGAAAAAACCTCTCACTATGCAAAGAAAACCTTAGAGAAACCCAGGATAAAAACAAAATCCTAGAGACATCAAGATTTACTCCAGTTATTGCTAAACAATATGCGAGTTAGACATCATCTTCCACCTATTGTAATTATCAACATTACTTAGCAAGTAAAATCCTGATATGTGATTTTTCCTCTCACAAAAGGATAATTCGAAACTCTTTTGCATCAACTATCTAGCAGATTGGAATCAACGAATCCCTTATCTAATTAATGGTGAATCTCGTATTGTAGAATATGGAGTTTAGACCATTAGAGAATAATGCTATTAGTCACAGAGTAGAAGATCAGATCATATATATTGTTCACTAATTTTGTTGGATAATATTTAATGCAGCACAATATGAATAAAAACGGGGGCTAGTGTGATCTATTTAATGCAGCACGATATGGAAAAAAAGGAGGCTAGTACGATCTATTAAATGCAGCGTGATATGGGAAAAAGGGCACCAGCCCCCTTTGCTGGTGTGTCATGATGTGTCAAACATCTATTGGCTCTATTCAATAATAACTAATGTGGGTTTAATAGTTTTGCGAAAAATCCCTAAATAAAGTAATCATCCCTAAAAGTCACCCTAAATTTAATATTAGAAAACAAACATTCTCTTTTCATCTTTTGTAAGCACTACCCCTTCACCCAAAAGAAAAAAAAAGTTCATCTTATTCCTCCTCTGCATCTTGCAACGAATCCAAACAAAAAAGATGAAAAAACCTAATCACGCTCATCCTTTCTCTCTGAGAAAGAAGTGAGCAATTATCTTCTTCCTTCTCTACTGCGTTGCCTCTATGAAAACTTCAATCGTATAGCTTTAATGGTTTTTCCCATTTCCAAGTAGAATCTATCCGGGCGGTATGAGGCTTAATGAGGGGATTGTGGAGGCCAGGATAAGGACACTGGGGCTGATAATTATATTGCATTTGTGGATGAGGATACTGATAAATTTTGAGGGAAAGAATGTCAATTTTATGCATTTTTGAATTGTATTTAGTTTGTTTTGTATAGGTCGTAAGCAACTTCAAAGTACATGCTTGTTTTGTAAAGGTTGTTAGCAACTTCAAAGTACATGCTTGTCTTTAAATAGCAAGTTGATTTTTTTATCTGATGTGTCTTTAAAAGTTGAGGATTTGTCATTGAATCGAATTGATTGAAGAGTTTGTTTTGGGTCCTAATTTTGCTAATGAAATCTAATTAGTTTAGAGACTTTATGCAGTTTGCCATATGTTCCTTATATTGTAATTTAAGAGTTTCTAAACTAAATTAATTTGAATTGGGAATTGGAGTTGGTTGGGAACGGGAATGAACTAAAGAAGACGATGCAAATAGGCAATGGCAACAAATTTTTAAATGCTTTATAGAATCTAAATTAGGGTTGTGTCGAAGCAAAATCATCATATAAGATGACAATCCACTGCAATTATGATTTTATTAATCATGTCGAAATTCATATTTGACAATCAACATACATGAAAACAATAGCTAGTCTTCTTGAACTCAGAGCCACCATCTTCTGTTTCTGCTGACGTGTCAAGGAGAAACCAAGAAAGGATAGAGAAAGGTTTAATTAATATAGCTTAGAAAATTATGTTAAACGAAACACTTAAGCAAAAATGTAATAATCAATCTTGGTTGTATCAGTTTTTGTATCAGAGTTTGTTCTTGTCACTTAGTATAAGATAAAACCAGATCCTTGACATTTTCTAGACTGTTTCAGGCATATGAATAATGTTAAACCTCAAACATAATATGGAAAACTAATTGAAAAGTAGTATGTTATCATGCAAGATTTATTATATGTACAACGGCTAACTTGATGCATCCTAGCTTATAGACATTTGATTATGAATATGTAACCAAATACCTCAGATCATTGTCTTTTTCTAGCAGGGCATAAGGGCCATCAGCTAGATGTCATGATCAACTACCATTTGATAAGCTTGATCCAAAAATAATTGAAAAGCCTCCATGCCCGGAAAGAACTTAGAAGGAGCATCTTCCAAAGGAAAGTCTTCAAGTAGTGGAAGGATGAACAAGGAGCAAGGATGAAGACGAAAGATGAGCAAGATTTTTTTTTTTTAATCCCTTCTGTTGTGGAAACGAGGAGCAAGGATGAGCATGATTAGGTTTTTTTCAATATTTCAGTTTGGGTTCGTTGCAAGATGCGTAGGAGTACGAAGCTGGAATTTTCCTTTGGGTGAGGAAGGCAACTGAAAGAGGAAGAAGAAGAGGGCGACTTTTGAGATCAGTTTTTTCTCTTTTTTCCCTTTTTTTTGTGGGATGCCCGGGGGGGTTTGGTTTGCAAAACTATTAAACCCGCATTGCTCTCCATGAACTTGACCAAATAGATTTTTGACACATCATAAAACACCAGCCCCTTTTTCCCAACACACACAAAATAGATCCCTTGTAGTTTAACATAATAAACTATCAAGAAATATTATCATTTTCATGACGAAAATGCAACATTCTACTGGAAATATTTATGATAAAAAAATACATGACTTCAGAAGTGTCATTTGAAAACCCTCAAAAGCTCATAAACATCAAAAGATAGCAAAGGGCCTAAGACACCATATAAACTTGAATTAATACATAAATGAAATATATCTCAAATAAAAAAATTCAGAGTTTAGCATCCTTAATTGATGGACAGATATTGGTTATTTCATATTACAGATCTTATTCCAACTTCACCTTATGTGTCTACCTGAGCATGCACATGTGGTCTTTGTGGGTGTCATACGTCATGATTTCTCGACCTCATACTGCATTCAAGCAGCAAGCAATATTGTGTTTGTTACAACTGTTAATTTTATCAATCTATAATAACAGTTACGAGCATAGGGGGATTATGGTCATGGTATTCAATTAAGATTCGTATTAACAGATTGCTGTAGAGCATTAACAAAGATATTAGCCTTTCTTATACACATCTGCTTTACTTAGAAGAACTGAAGTTACCAAAGCTTCTTCTATTTTTCTTTATAATGTCTACTGACCTCATATTTCCTTGCCTTTTCCATCAAAATTGTTCATTTACTTCACCTAAAATCAGTTTTAAGTCTATCTCAAAATCAGTTTTAAGTCTATCTCCTTTAAACAAAATCATTGCATGTGACTGCAGTCACTGCACTTATTCCACGACTTCAATGCAGCAAGGAAAATTAGACACTTCATACATGGAGAAAACTAATCTGCCCATCAAAACGCTGGGATTTGTATGCCCATCAAGACGCTGGGCTTTGTATGTCAAAGTCAGTTTACTACATATGTGAAAAAAATCCATGAAGTTGTCCAGCTCTCAAATCTTTAGCAATGTGGCATCACCACCAACAGAATCATCATAATTTGACCTTTCATAAAACAAGGTTAAAGATGGATCACTAGTTAAGTTAAAATATTCTCCTCTAGGTGGCTTTGTTTCCTCTTTGGCTTGTCTTTGTGCTTTACGTGTGTAGCTTTTTTTGTTGTCAGGGGTTGGAGCTTGAGATGTAAACAAATTGGGCATAGGTTTTAGGTTAGCTGCAACCGAAGTCATTTGAAAAACTACGAGTGATATGGGTTGAGTGAAGCATCTTTACGCATATGGGTGAGTGAAGACTAATTCCTATAAGATGACAAACTACGAGTGATATGGGTGAGTGAAGCATCTTTACGCATAATATGACAATCCGGGTGCAAAGCATCTTTACGCATAATATGACAATCCGGTGCAAAGCATCTTTACGATATGGGTGAGTGAAGCATCTTTACGCATAATATGACAATCCGGTGCAAAGCATCTTTACGCATAATATGACAATCCGGTGCAAAGCATCTTTACGATATGGGTGAGTGAAGCATCTTTACGCATAATATGACAATCCGGTGCAAAGCATCTTTACGCATAATATGACAATCCGGTGCAAAGCATCTTTACGATATGGGTGAGTGAAGACTAATTCCTATAAGATGACAAACTACGAGTGATATGGGTGAGTGAAGACTAATTCCTATAAATACCTACCGACCAGATGCCCAAATCTTAGTCCAATTCAAATCTGAATCAAGCACCTCAAAGTTATTTATATCCACAATTGAACCTAAATCTAGTCATAAATGATATTTGGAATGCACATGCATCAGGATACAAGCATGGATTGATTACAATTGATCGAAACCATTTACATCCTTTGAGATTCAGCCATAAACTCATATCACCTGGAAGGTAAAGTACAGTGGAAGAGGCACCTCATAAGAAAAGAAGGTTTCTTAAGATGGAAGGTTTCCTGCTTAATGTGCAGTTTAGGACAATGGGAGGGATAAAGATAGAGATAAAGGTGCATAACCTATTAAGTGCTCCTAGATGGATTGATCTAGTAAAGATCCTGTAACCTTCTGCTTCCATCTAAACCAGCTGATGCAAATCTCCATCATAATGCACACAGGGAGATTGTGCTTAAAGTGGAAGTATAATACAACTTGAAAATAGATAACTCTGTTATATAAAAAATTGTCAAGATATCTATTACTAACAGGTGATCTAGTGTAAACCCTAGGTGCAAGATTGTTGCCAAGATAAGAATTGAGTAAAATTGGCTTAGCTCAAGGAGGAAAGAGATAGCAGACGCAAAATAAAAAAAAAAGTCAGGAGCTCTGAAACTTTGGCAAGTCAAAGAAAGACCTTCGTAATCCTACTAGCTAACTCTAGATGCCAGCTTTCATTAAAAGCAAAGCTTACCTTTTAATTTCTTAGCTTCTGACATGAATTAATAAGTTGATTCATCCTTCAAAAGAAAGTATGGTAGGGACTTCAAGGAAAACGATATCCAGAAGTTTCTGGGTGATATTGCAATAAACAGGGGGAACATGTTGATTTTCTTTGACATCTGAAATAAAACTTAATTTAAGTATCCAGCGTATTTACGTGCAAATGATGACATAGATATGAAATATTAGGAGAAGTAATTTTTCAAGTTCTTTTTCTATTTCAGATTGAGGATAGTCTAGCAAACAGACCCTTGATTCTCTAATAGAGATCTTTTGGACTGCAGAACATGTTCTGGTTCAAATTAGTTCAAAACTAGGATGTGAGGAAACATTACATGTAAACACATGAATACATAGGGGGTCAAAAAAGTGATCAGGGTATTAAAATTAACATTCCAACCAATGAGCAAAATATCATAGCTTAATCAAACTTAATATGCTAATATTATTCTTATATAAGGACATAGACCATAGCTCATTCGCATATAATGCCCGTTGTCCTCGTAGCCTCCCCAAAAACAACTTCTTCTTTTGTATTTTATCCGCCAATATTAAATTATTATCCTACACCATGTACATGAGACTGAGTTGTAACCATAAGTTAGCTAGTATCATGTGAGGAACTTGATTGCCTGCTAGTCTGATCTGTCAACAGAGACAACAATCATAGTCTTTTCTCAAATATATCCGTTAAAGAACTTCTTTGTGGTGAATTAACATTAAATATATCATCATGTGGGTGCACCATAAATTCCTGAGATGAACAAGAACCATAATATTTCTACTTTTTGACAAAAATAATAATAGTTATTGCTTCCTATTTTCTTATTTTCTGCACATCAAATAAAGGCACAGTAAATATGCACTGAATATTGAGGTAGCATCTTACATCCATATACCACAACTTAACAACAACAGTTCATGATATGTTACATCAGATACGTGTTCTTTTCTTTGCTGATCACAATGATGAGAAAGAACATGAAGAGGAAAAGAAATGGAAAAGAATATGCGTAAATGCAACTATTCATCGATAATGACGTAAAAGAAATACTTAATCATGTTGCATTTGACAGTTAGAAAATAAAAGTATACTAGCAATGGATGACAAGAAAAAGCAAAGTTGAGCCTGACCTGTTGTGCAAGTACAAGACGTCCTTGACATTTGACGACTGTTCCAGAGAAGAGTGGGTATGTATAATCCCTAAGTTGGACAGTTAAAGATCCAGCATTCAAAGAAATGTCCCTTCCATACAGTCGGGAGAATGGTATCTCCTTGTCTAAGCTGACTGGATCAATCTTATTTATGAACTCAATCATCCCCACATTACCACCTTCAATTTTGATAAGGGTCACATCTACTTCAGTAGCAGAAATTGTTAGAAGTGAAGCTCTATTTTTGCTTGGTTTAAAACCAGACTGAAAGCCACTCAAACATGCCCCAGTTTCTTCGGACAACACTAATCTCTGGCATGCCTGATAATAAGACTGAAAAGTCTGCTTATGGATTTCATCTTGCAAGCTTTTAATAGCTGCTGCATTTGACACGTCAATTTCAATTCCATTGTGAACAAAGTTCTTTCCGTTACATGTTTCATTTGGTCGAGAACTTCCTGACTTCCCAGTGGAGGCAAGTTCGTCAAAAAATTTCAATCGAACGCCTAACTCACAAACTTCATTCTTCATAAGATTGTAATGTTCATCAAGCCAGCCTTGAATAGGTTCTTCCTCAATACCTACTGTAACTCTACGTATGATTAATCTGACAGATCCAAATTTCGTAGACTTAGTCTTAGAATTCTTTGAACTTCTCTTTGTAGGAAATATGAGAGTGGTTTTAGCAGCAGCAATAAGTTTCAAACCTCGCAATGTATCCTCTATTGCATCATCTATAGCGCGTAACTGCAACCTATAAGGCATGCAAATATGAATATCAGGACCCTGAATCACCCAATCCCATGTAGTTGTGGACTGTACTTTTGCATCAGCCAAATTGCTCATAACAGATACAGGAATTCGAGAAATCTGCAAGCGGCTACTTTTAAAGAGCCTGATATCATTAAAACTCAGCATAAGCTCTTCAAGCAATACACCTATCCTTGCATTCTCAGAAAAGATAGACTGCACATGAATCGCGGCTTCCACACCGTCTGCAAGTTCAGCTGAAATTTTTAACTTTTCCACATCGATGGCGAAAACTGACTCCCGTTTCTTGCAATTCTTATCAGATTGTGCCTGCTCCAATATTACTTCCCTATCTGGAAATTTAGGTAAAGCTTCACCATCAGAAAGCTGGTTCCTCTTGTTATGTACAAAAGACTTCAAGGAGGTCATTACTTCAAATAATGCCAAATGCATATCAGGTTCCCATCTGACTGCTATATCAGTTACATTGACCAGAGAACAGACAGCAATCTCATTGAGGCCACCAGAGCGACGCACAAATTTTGCATTCTGCATGTCAACTAGAGTCACCTTTGCACCAGGCCTACTTTCTTCAGAATACTCCTGGTAGATTGATCTCACTCTTTCAAGATCAATTTGTGTAGAATGTTTTTCCTTGTTTAAGCAAAGCTTCAGATGAGAGGCATTAAGAGATAATGAGAATTTAAGCTTCTTGCAACCAGTGGGGGCAGTAGATATTATGCTTGCCGTGCGCTGTGACCCATCAGCAGAAACAGTAATTATTGTTTCCCGCCTTGTGAACCGTAATTTACACGCTTGGGGTCTGCAACGACTACATCCTCCACGATCACATCACCCCAATAATTTACTGAGCATTTTTCAAGATTTACCTTCAAAATTTGTGTCCCTTTAGAAGTTGTTTTGCTAGAACGCACTTTGGTCTGTACAGTTTTTTCCCAGAACTACCTAAACTTTTTATCAGTGCTTTAAAGGACATCAAGGTTGAAATAAGAGATGCAGCATGATGAAAACCAAAATATACTCCCATGCCAGTAACATCCACAGAAAAATCAATTTCCACTTATTAGGATCATGTTCCTCGTGCAATTCTACTCCACGATGTCCCCAATCGAGACTAACCCGCTCAATGTGCAGTAAGGAGCCTGCGTTGATTTCTAAAGAGAACAAGCTTTCCTTCAAGCACTCCTGATAGTCATCAGCCATATGCAAATGCAATTCACCAAGTTCTCCATGTACTTGAACGCCCTTACTAGCTATATTATTTGCAAACAGATGAGATGATTGCGAGCATACCTGCATTATCCAGAAATATAATCATAGAAGAATCTAATAAGACCACTGTAATCCTTTGGATATCTTTTTCTCTGTATATGAAAATTTTCAAAGATTAAACATGATATATTAGCATTATTTGATTAGTTTGTGGTAGTACAATCACGTGAGGCAATTTTAAGAAGGAAAAAAAAACAGAAAGGGTGGAATTGAAATTTGGAGATGAGCAGACAAGTGCTAGACATGAGCAAATGTTACTTAAGGACAATATGTTTATGCAAACAAGACCTACTAAATAAAGATCAATCACAGAGAGCATTTACTTTTAGGTTATTCTACAGGAAAAAGTAGCAAGCTGAACTTCAAAATACAACATATTATGAGTTAATCATACAAAATTTGAAATAGAACCATTTGTGAGAACAAAAAAAGATACAGTGAAAATGCACGAGCATGCCAGAAAAATAACCAGCCAAACTAGATTACCAGAGCAGAACCTAGAAACCAGATAGAACCCATCAAGACACCGAACCTAGCAAGACCCAAACTATACAGGCTACTCCCAAGTCACCAATCAAAGGGACTTAGCAAACGATGTGCGACGCAGACATGCCAGCCCCATGCCACATAAACCAAATGGATAGATCTGAAATTTCATATCAGTGGTTGCTTGAAGCTTTCTAACGATCCAATCTGCCATTCCGCTCCCCATGAGTTACATGAGTCTGTACAATTACAGAATAGAAAAGAAAACTAACAGACTCAAAAAATGCAGCCACGTAAACTAACGACCATAGATAGAGGCTCACATTAAGTTTCCACTTCAAGTACGTCCACGGTCCTGTTTTCCTATATGAGACAGTCAAAAGAAGAGCCAAGAAACTAGTCTATTTTGAAATTAGTATTAGGAGTCAGAACCACCATCATTTGGATTACATGAATTTAATATGGTTATCCTTTTTCTTGTAGCTCACAATCAAGAAGTTTGTGAAGTCCTCCATAGTACATACATCATAAGAAGGAATGCATATGTATCATCCAAATGCTCATGAAAAGGAAGAATGAAATAATGTAGAAACGATTAAGAAATGGCAAATACCCTATTGATAGGCCTCAATCTGTAAACTAACATTCATATTTCAACAGTGTTGCAATCAGATTTAGCCTCTTTAATAGGCTACTACAGTTTTTTTCACTTTCAGGTATATAACTGTAATCTCATTAGTCATTCCATAGAACTTTTCCTTCAACTCCACAAGTGTCCTTCAGGAAGCAGTTCTAATCATCCCACTTGAAATCTATGAACCATGTCCTCAATCTCACTACGGACCCTAAGTATCAATAATGGTCACTCCACATATTTCTTAACCATAAATAAGTACAATATGAAATCTTTTTTCACCAATTCTAAACTAAATTTTTAAATAAAATGTTTTCGTTCTACTATTTTAAATTCTTATGCTTTTATGCTTATTTGTGTCTTTCTGCTTTGAAAATTATCCTACTCTAATCCAAAACTAATAAAATAGCATTAATAAATAACATGTACCATGGATCCGTGATACATTATCTTAAATATACTTAGAAGTAAAAGGAAGATTTTGTAACGGTAATGAAATATGGTATGCAATATAAGGTGCTTATTGGGTACATACCGCCAATACCACCAACGTGGCACATAAAAACTGCCACATACAGAACAATAAAACATGCAAAAGAAAAATCAAGAATTTTACAATAGGCCGTAAAATTCTGATTTGTTTTTATTATTATACATAGATACACATGTATATGTACATAGATAATTGCATTTACACACGCCTGTACGAGCGCATGCACGCAGATATATAATTATATGCATATATGCCCATTCATAAATGCGTACACTCAAAGAGCGTAGATCGTGCACTCACATTAACCACATGAGGTTTTAAGGTACAACAAAAGTTTCCAGGTCTCCTACAATGTCAACACAATATTCGCATTTGTTTGTGCGCACGTGTATATACAGATATGATAGGCAAATCTTCAACATAGGTCCTTAATGTTTTAGCCATATTTCATTTGGGTCCTTAACGTTTTAAACTCATCAATACCAGTCCCTAACGTTTGCACCGTTAGCAATTCTGGTCCTTTTTTGAATATTTCTGTTAAATTATGATGACGTGGCTGGGCATTTTAGTCCGTTTTATTTTTTGAGTGCTAACTAGATTAACACCCTAAAACACTCTAAAAACAACTAAAATTTTATTCTAAAAATTATAAATAACACCCTAAAAGTTTTGAACAATACAAATAACCTCCTAAAAATTTTCAAAACTACAAGTGATCTACTAAAAATTTTACAACCAACCCCCTGAATGTTTAAAAATTACAAATAGCACACGAAAAGTGATTTGTAACTTTTTAGAACTTTTAGGGGGCTATTTGTAAAATTATTTAGGGTCTTTTTGTTTTATAATTTAGGGTCTTTATGTTCTATAATTTTCCAAACTTCCGTGGCTGTTTGCATATTTTCTAGGGGCATTTTTGTAAAATTTTTGGGGATTATTTGTAATTTTCAAAATTTTTAGGGGTTATTTAGAAAATCTTTAGGGAACCCCTATTTAGAAAATATGCAAACAACCTGTGGAATTTAAAAACTATAAATGGACCCCTGAATTTTCACAAATAGTCTCTCAAAAATTTTACAAACAGCCCCCTTGAAAGTTCTAAAAATTATAAATAACTTTCAAGGTGCTATTGATAATTTTTAAAACTTTTAGGGGGTTGGTTGTAAATTTTTTAGGAATCACTTATAGCTTTTGAAAATTTTCAAGGGGCTATTTGTAATATTTAAAACTTTTAGGGAGTTGTTTGTAATTATTTAAAACTTGTAGGGGGTTACGTGCAAAAAAAAGAGAGAAAAGACAATCCAGTCACCTGCCACGTCAGCAATAGATAACGAAAATCGAGTCCAGTCAGCAATATACCTAAAATGACCAAATATACCCTGCCACGTCATCAGAAGTTAACAGAAATATTCAAAAAGGACCAGAATTGCTAACAGTGTAAACGTTAGGGACTGGTATTGATGAGTTTAAAACGTTAAGGACCCAAATGAAATATAGTTAAAACATTAAGGACCTACGTTAAAGTTTTGCCTATATGATACATACAATGAGTTAAGTAAATATTACATGATATCCAAATAATGGATGAGTGGTGGAAGCTCATTTGTTAAATGAGCTACCAAAAGATACCAAGAGATGGATATGTGGTGGAGCCTCCAATCCATGCTAGTGACATCAGATGCCAAGGTCTCACCACCTTTTATATCCTGGTAACCAATTTAAAAAAAAGTGCCGCAAACTCATAATCATCAAACCCTATACATACACATACACATCAACCAGTGTTCTATATGCAAACCGCATAAATCTATGCAGCCCAGTTCCAGATGGAACTGAGCTCATATCCTCTTAAATATATGTGAGTAAGTGGATAGGAGCTCTTGTCCACCAACTTTTGTGCCTTTGATTTTTCTTTGAGATTCGCGCAAGACATCAAGGCTATTTTTGAGAAGTGTGCATTATTTGTATCACATGCTAGCACAAATCTCACAAAAAAATCTATGTATAAAAAAGTTGGTGGACAACAACCTCCTATCCACTTAAGTTGACAAGATCCCTCCCTCCCCCGCCCCCTCCCCCACCCCAGTCACCCACCCACCCACACACACACTTTTAACAGGGCTTTAAGCAAGATATAGACAGAAAACTATGGTTGAAGGGTATAAACATGAAGATGATGAAACTGTGAAACTTACATGATATAGTGGTAAGTCGTTAAGCCCATAAAGCACGATAGTCACCTCTGGAGCTGAAACAGTACTTGTCCACATGATAGCTTTGGTTTTGCTTGTCTGAGGCCCTTCTTTGTGAGAAACCTCCTCATCTAGTATCATATTTTTCTTTCTCGAGAAGTGCAGACGAAGCCAGGGCTTCAGCCTGCTAAAAATTAAGTTGCACTCTGTTCCACCAAGCTTGATATCAATCTCAGCTCTAACTGGTTGAAGCGGCTGAGAGTAAAGGCATCATAAGTATCTCTAAACATAACGAAGTAATAATTGAACACTGAAGAAGATGTGAATAAGTACCCTATACTTAAATATGACTTTTCAACAAAACATGATATGGGCAATAAATAAAAGAGATTGTATTTACTCACACGTACGGAAAAGGATATAACAAGTTGACAAACACTTAAATCTTAAACATGTAGTACCAAAGGATATTCAATACATATCCCTATCCCTATACCTTACTAAGTAACAAACTTGACAGAAAGATAACATAAACTAGTTAAACTTTTAAACATAAGCCGAAAAAAGGGGAGAAAGAATAGAAGAAGTGTACTGAAAGAAAACATGAACCAAATGACCAATGAGTAAACAATTTGTTCAGGAAATCATTTGAAACTGAATGAGATTTAAACAACAAATCCTACATGCAGAGCAGCATAAAACAGTATGCAAACTGAACATGTACTGCCAGATTATTCACTACAACAACACGATCAAAGAACCAAAAAACACAAACCACCCAAGCTGTGCACAACCAGCTTAAGTGCAATGTGGTCATGGCATCATGAAACAGCCCAACAGACAAACAAACTGATGGGAGAAAACAACATATCAGGAATCATAATTTGTTGACCTAAGGAAAGAAAGCAACAAGGAGAGCAATAAAATTCCCTAGATGCAACAATAGGCATGCAGAGAAATCAATCTAGAAACACTAGAGTCAATTATAATTTTTACTAGTGGAAATTCAGCAATGCTATTGAAAATTCAGTGAGGAAGCATTCTGAAGAAATTAACACCACGAGAGGAAATTTCGCAAGTATCTAAATCAGCTCAAAAATTATGAAATGAAACGATCACAATAATAAGCCAAAATAAAGAAATATCTTCCCCGGATTCAAACCAATAACTAAGCACCAAGATAATCAATTTTATTATGATAAAATATCAAAGTAGATGGTTAATGAAAACATACCTAGTTCATTTGCTGAAATTTAAGGACTTCAACAATATCTATGGGACATCTGGAGGAGAAGACTGTAAAATTTATATTAAAAAAATGCAAACAGGGAAGTTTAAGCGAACAGAAACATGCTGAAGAATAATCATGCCTTACACCACTTCATCAAAGATCCCATGAAGTCACACAACATGTTTTTAAGTCAGGTCTCACTGCAAGTATTGAGATTGACCGCATAACAAAGTTTAGGCTCAGCCATGGGAGAAGGAAAGCAAAGAAAGGAACAAACCTGAACCTAAAGGCTGGAATTCAGATTCCAGGATGCATTGCAAAAATAAGTCATGTCTGGAGCTAATCATGTCACGCCCCGGGCCCGCGAGCCTGTTGGCGCGTGCAAGCCATGGGACCCACCGAGTGTAACGTGCTATTTGGCTAAATCCACTGCCAAAATCGACTAGCCGATGTTACACTTGAGCCTTTAGCTTTCACTATATATACACTTAAGTTTTTGTCTCCACATCCGATGTGGGACTATAAATTTGGGGCGTCACAATCACCCCACCTTACATATGCGACGTCCTCGTCGCGACATGACAATTGGCACATCCCAGTATAGCCAGGCGATGTGGACTCTAGAGGTGGCTCCTACGAGCTCTAGAGGTGGCTCCCACCATGCTCACGCGGTGTAGCACTTAGCCCCGTATAGCACTTAGCTCCATATTTCCGACTGGCAGCTGCTCTGATACCATTTTGTCACACCCCGGGCCCGCGGGGCCATTGGCGCGTGCAAGCCGTGGAACCCATCGAGTGTAACGTGCTATTTGGCTAAATCCACTGCCAAAATCGACTAGCCGATGTTACACTTGAGCCTTTAGCTTTCACTATATAAACACTTAAGTTTTTGTCTCCACACCCGATGTGGGACTATAAATTTAGGGCGTCACAAATCATATCTAATGATACATATGCCAGGTTGGGGCAATGCCCATGTGTTTTGAAGGTAATGATGGGACTATAACTTTGTGGTTCATGACTTTCTTTTTAGATTCTTCCATTTGAAGAGTCAAAAGCTGTCTTAAATTATCAAGTTGAGTGCAGAACAGAACAAAGTTTATTTTTAATAATTTCCTTAGGTTAAAAGGAGCTCAAATAATAACAAAAGAATGTATTTTTAGATTACCACTTCTAACCATTATTTGGAATTAATTTCTTGGAATATAGGTGAGCGAAGGTGTCTCTGCCCCAGCCTGACTCTAGGAAAGGAATGGCAAAATTTATGTATCTCTTACATTTGACTCAACTATCCAATATCACTAGCTTAAAAATTAAAGCATTGAGTTGAGAAAAAATAATTATCAGAACTAGTGAAGAAAAGAATTTCTACAGATCTTTGTGCATGGTCTAGACAACACCACAACCAAAGTCCGCAATAAATAAATAGGCTACAAAAGGATAAAGATTGTTTATCGCAAAAAAAAAGGAAGAAAGAAAGAAAGAAGGAGAAGAAATGTGATCAAGAATAGAGAGATCCTCCCCCCTCTTTCTAAACTAATTAAACAGTTTAATCATGGGAAAAAAAACTAAGAAGTTCACAGAATCCCAAAAGGAAGCATCAATACCTTAAAGAACTGAATTGCTCCTTCGGAAATAAAGGCAAAGAAATTACATGCACACACGCAAAGCACACACATATACACATATATGATTGTCATATACATGTATACATACATGCATGTGTCTGTGTATTGTGTGTTTGCACAATGAGTGTTTGCACAACAACAACAACAACAATAAGGCTTTTATCCCGAATATTTGGGGTCGGCTACACACGTCTAACTCTTCCATTCAGTTCCGTTTAGGGCTATCTATCATCACCACAAAACTTGGAAATTTATGCTTATTGCGATTGATCAGGCTAAGTGTTCTATAGATAGCAAACATAATAATATATACATAGATATTCATATGTAATGGAATTATCATATTCATCAATAGCCAGCCCTAGAATAACTTGGAAAGGAGTTCGAGACATAAAGCTCAACTAGTTGCCTAGAATCTTGGGAACAAAAATCTAAGGCTATTAAAGTGCTTTCTCTGAAGGGAGCAGCAAAAGAATGACAGGGTAGACTAAATATACATGCTTGTTTTTGGCAGGCTAAATACAATCTGAAATGCATGTACAGGTAAGCTGGATAAATGTTACGGGACTGGCTAGCTGAGTATTATTAGATATTTACATATGTACCACAAAAAGTAAGGTCCTACAAGGAAAATCTCATCTGATAGTCCTACTCCTCATAGCTCTGGAGATTATAAAGACTGAAGGGAGACACATTCACTTTTTCGTTAGAAAGAACAGGTCTTCGCTGAGAAATGAGATAGATGATATTTGAATCATTGTAAGGGTTTTCCATGAGCATAATCGGTTTTTGTCGAGATCACTGCTAACAGTGTGTGTTCAGCATAAATCACCAAAGTAAATAAAAGTTTTCATCCTTGAGGCATCAATAACCCCCACCCCCCCCCCAAAAATAAATAAATAAATAAATAACCAAAAAAAACCAACACACACACGCATGTAAAGACTTAAAAAGAAAACATAAATGCAGAATTAAGAGCGAGCGGATAAAATCAGTTAATAAGTAATAGCAAAGGACTTGGTTAAGTCATCATTGCACAAGCGCTTGATCATATGTGCATGCGGAATCGTGTGAAAGCTAAGCACAAGAGAGAATATAAGAATCCCTCCAAACAACTGGATGATTAAGATATTATGAACAGACATTAACGATTAAAAAGCATCAGAATATAAACAACAAACTTAAGCAAGATGAAGGGCTTACTTGAATTGGAACATCAATTGAACCTATAATAGCAACTTTTAGAATTTCCAGGACAGAACTACTGCCTTCTCTGAGCAGCTGAAAAAGGGAAGGAAGGATATCATAAAATTGCACCAACCAGATCATGCCTCACAAATAATAGATAACTACTCAAACAAATCAAATACATGAATTTCACTGAAGTCCATTTGGAGATCAAAATGCGATGCGGTTTCCCCAGAATCCTCGTATGCTGTGCATTTGTTACATTTCAGTTGGATGCCCATAACATTGTTCTGAACAGAAAGACCTTGACCCAGGTGCATAAACTTCACATCTAACTTCGGCAAATTGAAGCTAACCTTCCAGAAAAAAATAACTTTTGTTAACTATATTGATTATTCGAAGTAATAACATAAGAAATATTGATTCTAACATGGAATTCAAGAACTATCACACAACGCTTATATAGGCAGACAGAAATAGTTTTGCACTATGTTGACAAATAAGAAAAAACCTAACCCAAAAAAAATGCAAAGAGATTTAAAACTGCAACTGATCAGCATACATTTACACGTCATAAAAGCAAAAACTGCCATAGAAAAAGTAGCTACTAGTTTTCCATAAATGAAAAAAGACTGTCACCTGACACTATGACCCATGAAAACTACCCAATTAAAAAGATCGTTACGCAGTCAAACTTTGTTTCAGAAATAAAACAAGAACAAGGAAACGGAAAGCTAACAAATTAATTACTTAATGGAAAGGAATGTTGCAAATATCCACCCTCTGAGATGCAACAATGGAAAGTTGTAGGGATGATGGCATGAGTTCTAAACAATGAAAAAATGCAGTCCAAAAAACTGAAAATAAACATAGGTGCAAAGAATCTTTAATGAATCCTACTAAGTGAGGGAAAATAAAAGCCATAAAACCATATAGAGCACATAGCAATATGAAGCACTCAATAGTACCAAAAATACTGAGAGTTAAAAGACCAAAAGCAGAAACAGCAGAAGCCCCAGATAACGAAGCCCCAAATAAGGGGTATACAAACCTTTTCTGGAACCAAAGATTTGCTCATTAGAGATGATATTTTATTGTTCTCTGACTTTTTGACTGCCGGGAGATCTAAAGTAGAGCTTTCCTTGATGCTAGCACCAACAGAAGACTCTGATTTCTTCTTTGTTCTAAGAAACAAATTCTCATTCAAGTTTACGGTGATATCACCGCTCGAAAAATCCAGATTTTTTATTTTGACTCCCTGTTCCCTGAAGACATAAGTAGACAAATTTGCATTAGTCCGGTGAAACGATGATGGCAAGCATCACAAATGACATCATGTGACTAACTAAAGTTTTTTTAATTTATTGCCGACATATTTTCTGAATGATTCAACTTGTTGTTGCAGCTCACTATAGCCATCATATCAGATAACTAAATTGAAGCCTTTTTGAATCAAATACACACAAACACACACAAGTAATGATATTGTTAGATGGTGAGCTCAAATTTTATCGTGAGCTAGACTAATCGGCTCATCATATTCATGATCGACACCATACATTTTGTTCAAAACATCATCAAATGTACACGGTAAAATTTTAGAATCTTCTACACCATGAATCAAACTAGTTTAATATGTTGATTTTTCAGACTGCTTAAAAGCCGTCCATTTTGCGCATAACTAAAATAATGATTAAAAGTTCTAACAATATAATTTTTTCTACATACAGATTATATTGAGTGCAAATCACGATGGACGTTGCCGATCATCGTATTAAGTAGCAGTTTGGGCTAGCTCACAATAAGAATCTCATCTCACCATCTTATTATATAAATATAAATAAATAAATAAATATATATATAGAGCAAATCTCCTATAAACTTAAGTTTATAGGGAATAGTATACACCAACTTTTTTATCCATTGATGTTGCCTTGAGATCCGCGAAATCAAGAGATGCACAAATCTCAAAGTGGGCTTCATATCTTTCACGGATCCCAAGGCAACATCAATGGATAGAAAAGTTGGTGTATACTATTCCTATCAACTTAAGTTTATAGGAGCCTTGCTCTCTCTCTCTCTCTCTCTATATATATATATATATATATATATATATATATATATGAGAGATATCTTTCACGGATCCCAAGGCAACATCAATGGATAGAAAAGTTGGTGTATGACTATTCCCTATACACTTAAGTTTATAGGGCCTTGCTCTCTCTCTCTCTATATATATATATATATATATATATATATATATGAGAGAGATATCTTTCACGGATCCCAGGCAACATCAATGGATAGAAAAGTTGGTGTATGACTATTCCTATACACTTAAGTTTATAGGGAATAGTATACACCAACTTTTTATCCATTGATGTTGCCTTGAGATCCATGAAATCAAGAGATGCACAAATCTCAAAGTGGGCTTCATATCTTTCACGGATCCCAAGGCAACATCAATGGATAGAAAAGTTGGTGTATACTATTCCTATCAACTTAAGTTTATAGGAGCCTTGCTCTCTCTCTCTCTCTCTCTCTATATATATATATATATATATATATATATATATATGAGAGATATCTTTCACGGATCCCAAGGCAACATCAATGGATAGAAAAGTTGGTGTATGACTATTCCCTATACACTTAAGTTTATAGGAGCCTTGCTCTCTCTCTCTCTCTCTATATATATATATATATATATATATATATATGAGAGAGAGAGAGAAACTCTATAAACAAGTGTATAGAATAGTATACACCAACTTTTTATCCATTGATGTTGCCTTGAGATCATGAAATCAAGAGATGCACAAATCTCAAAGTGGGCTTCATATCTTTCACGGATCCCAAGGCAACATCAATTGATACAAAAGTTGGTGTATACTATTCCTATCAACTTAAGTTTATAGGAGCCTTGCTATATATATATATATATATATATATATATATATATATATATATAGAACCAGAGGTGAGCTGATATCGCAGGAAATTTCATGTGTTGTCCCCACGTGGCAGTACCTGATTTGTTGCAGTTGTCTTTTTGTTTTTTAGGAAATAGTTGAGAGCGGTTATAATATATAGTAATAAGTAAATGTCTCCACAAAGTCATCTCCCCAGTAACTCCATGCGTTATTTTCCTTCTCCTTTGTTGTTCTTGTCCCAAATTGCAATCAACTCAATCAAACCCCCAAACTCTTTCGCCCAATAATTTACAACTATTCAGATACAATTTTTGACGATTTGCACGTTGCTATTACCCAAAACCCAATCGAACATAAAAAAACCCAATCAAACCCAAAAACCCTTTTACCACAGCGTCTAGTTGTAGATTTTTTATTAGTATATTTCCTTCATGTGTTCATAAACCCATTCATGATTGTAATTTCCCAAAGAAATTTTACTTTTTTGTGTAATCCATTGAAGAAATAAACACGAAACTGGAGGATTTCATGCTTGATTTTTTTGCAATTTCGAAAAAGAATCCATTGGGCCATAGAACTTAAGAACTTATTGATCAACATCAGGCTTTGTTTCTCAAAAAATATCTCTTTGGGAAATGGGATTTATGAGTTTCTCTACAATTTGGAAGAACTCACTTTATTCAAAAAAAGATCCGCGCTTTTTAGGACAAGTCGCGTGAGAAGTGCAGGTTTGAGGGAAAGTTTGCATTTAAGTCCTCTTTTTTCCATTTTAAATACCAAATATAACTGCCTTTAAATATAACTATTTAAGATCTTCTGCTACTTTAGCAAATCAGGTATTGCCATGTAGCGATAGCGCAGGAAATTTCCTACGCTATCAGCTTACCTCCCGTTTTCTTTTATATATAAATATATATATATAAATATATATATATATATGGGTAATATGCTTGTAAGGAGGCACCTTATGTTCAATCTAAGGATGCACCTTTAAAATTACGTTATACGCAATCAGTTTACTTGATCTACTTCGTTCATTTCGATCTATAAGTTTTGAATGATATATAAACAAAAAATTAGGCATATTGATTTATATTTACTCATGAATCAAATGATTACAAAATTAATGGTTTTATACGTAGTTTTGAAGATGCTTCCTTAGATTGAATCTAAGATGTCACCTTAGGAATAATTTTTCCATTTATACATAAATATATATATACATATGAGAAAAATGGGTATGCTTGGTACCAAGCACAAATTAGTATTTGACGGTGAGGTGACTCATTCCCATCCACACATTTAAAGGTGTCCATTTGAAAATGGTCCCCAGTATTTACTCACCCATTGAATGAGTGGATGAGAAGTGGTCACCTCACTAACAAACACTAAATTTGGTGCTTGGTACCAAACATATCCATTATTCTCTCTCATATATACACACACACTTTATATATAGAGTTTTTACATCAAAATCACCTTTATTTTTACCTAAATTGATACTTACCACCTTTAAAGTTTTTTTTTTATGTAAACCACCTTTACTTGCTAACATGTTTGCAATGTCACACCTTTTTTTACTGTTCACCCGTGAAAAATCAAATATTCCCATTTTACCCTCATTTTCTTCCTTCCAACCCCTAACCCTAACCCTAACCTCCTCCATCCTCCTCTTCTACAAATCCTAACGCTAATCCTAACCCATGACCGCCACCTCCCTCAAAACCCTAACCAATGGCTGCCACCTCCCCCAAAATTCTAACCCTAACCCATGGCCTAACGCATGGCCGCCATCTCCCTCAAAATCCTAACCCTAACTCATGGCCGCTACCTCCCCCAAACCCTAACCCTAATCCTAGTTCTCACTTGGGAAGGAATGGGAGAGTGGGAGGTCGGGGAGGAAGAGGGAGGACGAGAGAAAGGGGGAGGGGAGTTGGAGGAGGGAGAGGGAAGACGGAGAGAAGAGGATGAGGAGGCTAGGGTTAGGGTTAGGGTTTGTGAGGAAGGAGATGAAAAAATAAGAAAATGGTGAGGGTAAAATGGTCATTTCTTGTATTTTTTTGGCTGAAAACTAGATTAGGTGTGACATTACAAACATGTTAGTAAGGAAATGTGGTTTACATCAAAAAAAACTTTAAAAAAAACTTTAAAGGTGGTAAGTATCAATTTGGGTAAAAGTAAATGTGGTTTTGATGTAAAAATCCTATATATATATATATATATATATATATATATATATATATATATATATATATATATATATATATATATATATATATATAAAGAGAGTAAAACTAGAACATCATTAAGTTCATTAAGGACTCCATACAACAACTTTTTTATCCATTAAATTTACTTTGAGATTTGTGTTAGCGTGTAATATACACCAATGTTGCTTTTGAGATGTATATTAATATGTATCACATGCCAAAGACAAATCTCAAAGCAAGTCCAATGGATAAAAAGTTGATAGACAAAAGCTTCTACCCACTTAAGTTTACAAGAGTTTATATATATATATATAGAGAGAGAGAGTAAAGCTCCTATAAACTTAAGTGGATAGGAGCACTTGTCCACCAAACTTTTATCCATTCATTATGCTTTGAGATTTGTACTACACATTAATGCTATCTTTGAGATTTGTGCATTACATGCTAGCACAAATCTCAATGCAAAATCAATGGATAGAAAAGTTAGTGGACAAAGGGCTCTATCCACTTAAGTTTATAGGAGCTTTACTATATATATATATATATATATATATATATATATATATATATATATATATATATATATGAGAAAAATGGGTATTCTTGGTACCAAGTATAAATTTGGTATTTGGTAGTGAGGTGGATGCATTCAACCTTACAACTAAGGTTGTGAAGTACAAAGAGAAAAGGTGTCACATGGGGATGTACTTTCCATCCAACTAATCTTGCTCACATCTATGATTGAGATTCCTCTACCTCAGTACCAAGCACCACATTTAGTCCTTAGAACTAAGCATAACCATTCCTATATATATATATACATATATATATATATATATATATATATATATATATATATATATATATATATATATATATATATATATATATATATATATATATATATATATATATATATATATATATATATATATATATATATATATATATATACGGTTCAAGCGAAAGCAAAGATAATCCACAATTACAGCAAACAACTCTTTGGAGAGAGTAAAAAAGAGAAAACCCTTTAATCCTCATAGATTAAAGCCGTTTGGAATTGCTTGTTATAAGCATTCCATGGCTTCTAAGGTTCTGTTTATTGGCTTCAGAAGGAGCTTCTAAGGAAGACAAGTCAGTAACCGAAGTAAAGAAAGGCAAGGTATCCTTGGCCTTACCTCCATTGTAAAAATTAAAAACGTCGACCCCATGTGATTTTCTTTTAGTACTTTTCCTACAATATGATCTACATATCACGAACCTTAGCACAGCAACCAAAAGTCCAAAAACTTTTCTCTCTATTTCAGGATCATTCTTACCTATACTTTAACACTCATATATCCAATGTTCAAACTCTCTCCAAAATATCTTTTTAAAAACTTCATTACCTCGATTAGCAATCAGGTATTACAATAATAGCCTTGTCCTAAGAAGTATTTTAGATGAGTTTTTCCTTAAAAGAATTTACCTATGAGAGTAATCGACACCAAGCAAATGGCACACCCTTACTATGTATTATCTTTTTACCATCAAAAATGAACTTTGATTATTTTTCGAAATATGACCTGCTAAACTTTGTTTTCCCTTAGATCTTAAATGATGTGGTAACATGTTGGCATTTGGTCATGGAAAGTTATGGATTCAAGTCCAAGGCACAGTCTTTTGTTCTGAAGAAAAAAAATAACCATGTGCTTCCAAGACACCACAGCAATCTGACATTATGCAAATTCCGATATCAAACCAAAGAATATGTATAGTCTACACCATCCTTTAAAATATTGGCATACTACATAAAATATTAGTTGTGTGCATATGTAAATTTATCTTTTTCACATATAACTTTTTAGATTTCTACAAATCACCATCTCTACTGACAAATAAGTTTACATTTTGCATGAGCTGTGTGCAGATGTAATTAACCTTTTCACATATAACTTTCTAATTTTTATAAATCACCATATCTACTGACAAATAAGTTTACATTTTGCACATAGAATTATATATACCCCTCAAAATGTTTCTTTACTTTCAATCACATCAACAACCTCATGAATCTTGCAATTTCCAAATATATTTTTCAAAAAGTTTGCAAGAATTAGCTTAACCTGCTATTCGTTAAATCTACATTCAACAACTTAAAAAAATAAATTCCAGCTTAAAAAAACATAAAGGTTTTTAAGACAAAAAGAGTTCTACTTAACACCATATAGAGAAAGACCTAAAAAAATAATTACTCCCCAAATCCTAGTCTCCCTTAAATAGAGATTGGGGGAGTCCTTTCATAAGCGGGTATGGTTGTGGTCCCATATTCCGCGGTATCCAAAAAGCCATGTATCTAATAATATCAAATAGTATTGAATATTTGATGAAATGAAAATTAGTTAAAATTCAAATTAACTTACAGATATCCATAATTTTGTTTGTGCTTCGTTCCCTTCTATATAAATCACAAATAATAGTTCAGCATTTCATCAAAAATCGTCCACTTAGTATAAAATTAAAATTTATTAATGATTTATTAATAAAACCAAAATGGAAGATTTTATCGAGCAGATTATATAACCACAGTTAGCAAATGTGGTATACCACGTGAATCACACAAGCAAAAGTCTAGCTTTATTTATAGATCAGTAAAAATAACTAATTCTACAAATAATTGGGAATAAGCTACTGATGAGAAGCAATGGTGCCCATTAGCTTTTATAGGGAAATGAAACGAAGTAAGCGTACAACCAGATTCACTTTGTGGTAGAAACACATTCACATTCAACAAACATAAACTCAAATTGAAATAAGCTCAAAGTTTAAATGTAATATATAACAGAATTTAACATCTGTCACTTCTTCAATGAAATGCATCAGTAATTGAGATCCCAAGATCAATTTTGTAGAGAAAATACTCACCTATCATGACCGAACTCGCAATTAGCTGATAAATTCTCCAACATAAAAGGAGCATAGTCCTTTTCTAGAAAATCTGAACAAGTTTTTCCAGTGAGAAAGCAGTCCCCTTGGTCAAAACCAGAATGATCAAAAGTAGAGTACGAATCAAATATCTGGACAAGTAAAGGATTAAGACACAGCTTCACATATAGAACCGGATTGGGTCCACCATATTTAGATATGTCCACACTCAGATCTCTGATCTCAATACCAACTTTTGGTCCCTGCGTCAAAGGAAAAGTGGAGAAAAAATAACTAACTCAAGCATGCAATAAATTTAGATGCAATTAGATGATGAAGTCTAACTAGCTTCAAAGGATCATGGAAAGAGATAACACTTGATGTATGATGACACTTTTTTTGAAATTCACAAATGAACAGGTGAAAGGAAATAAGGAAAAGTGATCGAGACTTCTATTAGTTTTAGAAATTGATTCTGGATGGTTTTCTTGAAGCCGTATATACAAAAGGCAAATTATATATCAGGAGTTTAAATTGGTTTAGGAATTTTTTTTAGAACCTAATCAGGAAAGTATTTATTTTAATATGATTAAAAATCTTTCTCATTAAGGATTAGTTTCTAGGTGACCAGGTTTGTAAAACACTAGTTATTTCTTCAACAAAGGGACAGAAATGTTAGGCCAAATTCCAATTGAGATGTCAAGTGTAATTCCAAAGGAAAGTTTCCTAAAACCCTAATCCTAATTTTTTTCTCCTTCTCTCTTTTGCAACTGCTCAACTCTCCTCCCTCTCAACTATGCCAAACAATCCAACAACAAAGCCAACACCCAAAAAGAACCAACCGACACCCCTTCCCTCCTTGCTCGTGAGCCACCCAACAACACCAATCCTGAAGCATTATGGCATCCCTCTCTTCAATCTCCCGTAGCAACCAACCTAAGCACTAGCGTCGCTCCCCCACCAAAATCACAGCCATCACCCACTCGTTATTCCCGCCTCCATCCCCCATCGACACTTTTCCTTAAGTTGCTAGATAAAGAAAAAGAAAGGAAAGAAGAAACTCCCTTGTGGTCAGGGAGCTCAAACCAAATGATGAAAGTACACAAATTGCCAAGTCACTAGATAAGAAATAATTGCTTCCAAAAGAAAGTCAAATGCTTGACTAAAGGCAGGATCTCTTGGAAGGTTGTCTACACCAAACTATGCAATTTTTCAAGTTGTAGAACAATAATCCAACAGAAGCTTCCGGTCTCATAGTCAAACAATGATTAAATAATCACTTCGATCTTTTCTAGAGATGCAGAAAAGGAGGATACAATAAGAAGTCGAGACTGGACTCTTTTATGCAACTTTATAAACTATAAGCCATTTGATTTGCAAGACTTTGAGAAAGCAGTCAACCCTCTTTTTTACAATAAGTGATTTATGAGAGCAGAGCCCAAATGAAAGTTCAAACTGAAAATATCTAAAAATAAAAAAGAACGAAAAAACTTATCCTGACAACCTTGGAAAAAGAAGATAGGTAAATCAAAAGTTAATAAAAACTAGACGAACATCAAACACTTACCAAAAAATGGGGGAAAAAAAGAATCACGTAAAACATCAAGAGCTTGTTTAACAACTAAAATGCAAAAGTTATCAGATAACTTAACCCATTTCAACCATAAAGGGACTGACTACGAGTAATTATCAGCCAGAATGACACCCACATAAACTTCATGGTTAGCTATCTTTAATCAAGCAATCTTTAACTCCATAACATGAAGGAATCCTTGTCCACAAGCTATGTTGCATGGAAATGGGTACGGGTACGGGTACGGGTATGGGACACGGCAAATTTGTAGAAGGTAGGGTACGGGGACAAATCTATATAAATATTTATATAAGCATATATATTAATATTAAAATTAATAATTTACATCAGATTAATATTGTTGTCATTCACTTGTTATGAGAATTAGAATTCCTATAATAGTTTTATGTTTCTTTTATGATGTGGACTATAAATTGGAAAACCACTTATTTTTTAACTAGAAACCCACATGACCCTTTAAAATCGTAGTTGAGATTCCGACCTATGTCCAAAGAGTTTCAGGAAGGGGATGTCTAGCGTAGAACATACGTTCAACAAGTCTATGACAAGTGTTTTTCTATAATTGAGTACATACCCAAATAAGTGTACGCTAGGAATATCCAAGGAGTTTGGGTACGGATACAGGTACGCATCAGTATGGGTACAGGTACAGCTTCAGATAGAAGTACCGAGTTAACATAGTCCGCAAGTCATTTGAACAACCAGTCGCAGCATAAGATATCTAGTAGACATCTTAGCACCAACCCATTTGAACATTAATAGGGTGAAAATCGACCGCATTGCTTGTATGACATACTCAATCCAATCCCAACCTACTTCTGACCAGAAATCACTGGTAGAGCGCACACCTGGAGGCATTATTGCCAACTTTGGCTTGTGACTTAACAGAAATCACATGCAGATGTTGTTTACTTGCAAATTGCAACAATAGAACCCATCTTTTGAAGAAAATCAGTAAGACATTTTTGTGTGCCGTTTTGAACAAATCGTGTGCCTTTTCTACAGCATTTAATAACTTACACATTTAGATAAATGAACTAAGCAATATGTCTAACATTTTCTACATGTGGAGTAATATGCTAAATTATTTACACAAGAACAAAATGGAAGACAAGATAACTCTACAATGATCTTATAAAAGCTGTATGAAGATGATTTCTACATTTGTGGTAACTTAAACTTGTGAATGAGTCCCTTCCATGGCACACGCACACCCAGGAGAGCCGAAACAGTGACTTTTGAGGATCAGGGTGGTAATCAGACTGTTACAACTGGAGATAGGCTATTAAGTTCTATATATTTCATCATATTAGATGAATAAGGAGTTTAAAGAAAATGCTATGCAGCCTATGCTGAACCCTTTTATTTATCATTACTATATTCTTAATTTTTTTTATTGTTATCACTCAAGAGAAAGAAATGTTTCTTTTCTGCTATCTTTGGCTTTATATATGTATGTATATAGACACACACACACACATATAGACATAACATATATATATATAGAGAGAGAGAGAGCAAGGCTCCTATAAACTTAAGTTGATAGGGAATAGTATACACTAACTTTTGTATCCATTGATGTTGCCTTGGGATCCGCGAAATCAAGAGATGCACAAATCTCAAAGTGGGCTTTATATCTTTCACGGATCCCAAGGCAACATCAATGGATAGAAAAGTTGGTGTGTATGACTATTCCCTATACACTTAAGTTTATAGGAACCTTGCTATATATATATATATATATATATATATATATATATATATATATATATATATATATATATATATATATATATATATATATAGAGAAATAATGTATATGAGGTGGTGGCTCATTTTGCTAAATGAGCTACCAAGAGATAGTCATGTGGTGAGGCCCACCTTGCTAGTCACATCAAAGGTGTGGGCCTCACCACTATCTCTTGGTAGCTCATTTAGCAAAATGAGAGGCCACCTCATATACATGATTCCATATATATATATATATATATATATATGGAGCAAATCTCCTATAAACTTAAGTTTATAGGGAATAGTATACACCAATTTTTTATCCATTGATGTTGCCTTTAGATTTGTGCCATCAAGAGATGCATAAATCTCAAAATGAGCTTCATATCTTTCATGGATCCCAAGACAACATCAATGGATAGAAAACTTGGTGTATGACTATTCCCTATAAACTTAAGTTTATAGGAGATTTGCTCTATATATATGTGTGTGTGTATACATACATACATATATATACATATATACACGTGTGTCTATATATATATATATATATATATATATATATATATATATATATATATATATATATATAGTTCAAACATTGATTCCATTGTCTTGATCGGGTTGCAAAAGCTTAACGATGTGACAGACAGGCTTCGGAAAAAAAGAGACTATTACAAATTAGGCAGGTTCCTTTCAAACAATAGTCCTTCTAGACTATATAGCAAGCCCCTCACCTTTCCCATGGTTTGCTAGTCTAGAGACTATTACAAATTAGGCAGTTTCCTTCCCACCAGCAGTCCTCCTAAATGTAATACCAGGCCCTTCTCTTTACCATAGTCCTCCTAGACTTTAGAGGATTGATGTCACGTTGACAGCTGATTTAAAGTGTTTCATGGAGCCTGAGTACTCATATGGTACTGTATTTACTCAGGAAAGACATAGATAATGATCAGATAATAACTCTAAGATGGTAAAATCACAATCAGACTTCCTTTTATAAAGTCGCGATTTAGAGTCTTCAAAACACTAACTTCAGCCTCATTAATGTATGATACTATGTATCTTTCTAACTTAAATATAACTTAAAACTGTAAGGTGAAAACGAATTATGATGGTAACTTGTGATATGAAGCTTTCAGCAGAAAAGCACGAGTTTCGAGAACAACTAGTGGTAATAAAGGGCAAAAAACAATTTTAAACAACACGGCGGTGCAAAGAGAGAGCATTCAGCATCAACTGCTGAGAAGGATACCAAATTGCAATACTTTAGGCTAGAGTTGGCAATGTACCTATTTATTGAGCCAGCTCATAGTTTCATATGATGCTTTATAACTTAATGCGTCAAAAATGATGAACAAAATGCTCAAGTTATACATAATCTAACCAAGTGATAGATTGCCCTCAAAAATATACCTTCACAACCAATTCAGTTGCAGAAACAGAGAGAAATCTTGCTATGTTAGTCAAGAGTATCCACTTTCCTCTGCCAGATGAGTGTGATCTTGGAGATTTACTAGGAGATTTGATCTTTTTTACACTTCGTTCAGGAGCCCTTAAAACAACATCTAGGTCAGATATCAGCAATTGCAATTTTGGGTCCCCAGAAATGAAACTGACACCCAGCTTAACCAGTGATTTACGCAGGCTGAGTTTGATTTCACCGATAGATACAGATTCAACAGCACCCTGAAAAAGGGAAAGAAAAGTCTCAAGCACGCTAAGAATTACCATAAACGCGGTTGTATTGTCATGTGCTTAAAAACAGGAGACTGCTAATGCCATGAAAAGGATATTTTGGTCAGATACTAAGAGAAGCAATTAAAAGGTTAAGCACAATATATATCTAAATATAAGGGTTGATTAGCAACCATGTAGTTCAAATAAAGGTTAGCGACTTCGGGATTCAAAAAAAACCAAGTAGTTTAAGTACAGATTATATAAGGGTGTGAACTGAAGACAGTATAGTCTCAAACGTTTACGAAGTAAGGGGAAAAACTTGTTCCACAAAACAAAGTTTACATGCTAACTATCCCCAGTATACATAGCAAACTCCATGTACTGAAATGCACCATCGCCTCTAATAAAGAAAAAGATATCATTACAGGAAGTACAACAATAACCACAAAGCCTTTGCCCCAAATGTTTCAGGTAGGTTACAAGAATCTTGTTCCTCCATTCAGTTATGTTAAGGTATATCTCCTCTGTTATTATCATTGCAGGCAACAAGCAAACAAAGACCTGCATCTCAGGGCCAAAATGTTTGTGCATAAATGTCCACATAGTTCAAGCAAACAACTTTGACCAATTGACCAGCTGCTGTCTACTTTAAAAAAGTGAAGTCATGCAATGATTTATGGAGATGTGTGGCTTGTAGAAAATTGCAACTATAAAAACTATCATGATATGCAAAAAGCAGATGCAGTTGCAATTGCAGCTGCTAGTTCTTCTGATGCAAGCAAAAAAGAAAAGGCTACATTTTCCAAGAACAACTTGAGCCAAATTGACTGCAAGTCGTTTTCTCAGAAAAGTTACTCATTTTTACAATTGGAATGGAAAAAAAACTATAGCCATACAAAACATAAAATCCTAAGCATAATTAAAATTTGTTCTTTTGCAACTTGCAGATGTAAATTGAAAATGAGGATGGACCAGGTCAAAAAGAAATTATATGAGCAACAGCAGCAGCCAACATAACTTGGTGAAATAACAGCAGAAGTTACTTCACTTTAAAATTTGAATATTTATAGCAACATGCAAGAACAGTGTTCTAAAACAAGCATTATGCGGTCGATTGAGCTGAAGAGGACCAAATCCACATGGAATTAACATTAAGCACTCAAAAAAGCGGACACCCGCTTAAGCCGGTTGGCTTTGATTAAGCGCCCGCATAATTGAGTTATGCGGGCGCTTTTTCAGTTGCAGGCTCGGTCCAAAATTTTAAAACCCGTATGAAATCATGAAGTTATTAAATCATGAAGGGCCAAATGGAGATGATTTTCATGAGGAGGAAAATCATGAGGATTTTGAGGCTACCTCCGAAGAAGAGTTGGATGCTAATGCTCGTTATGAGGATGATGAGAAAGACTAAATGATTTGTTTTTGTTTTATGGATGTTTATTTTTGGTTTAAGTGTTTAATTTAACGACTTTTATTCAAGTATTTAGTAACTTTTGATGTATGGAACTTTTAAGTAGTCAACTAGTTATTAATTGTTAAATTGCATGTTTGTTAGTCTCTTTCTTAGTATGTTTTCTATTTTCATGAACTTGATATATTTGAACATATGATAAATTATTAAATATATATTAAAAAATTCAATAATTCCATATAATCCACTTAATCAACGCTTAATCCAATTAATTGTTAAAAGCTCCTGGACTGCACAAATAATAAAACCGCGTTTTTGAACATTGTGCAAGAACTTTTGCTTTCATAACCAAAAGGAGTTGGAGCAATGATCAAGGTTTTAAATATCGAATATCGGGGAAATATCGGATGACCAAAATTCATACCGGATTGTGGATATCGGGGAAATATCGGGGATATGTGGTAAATATCGGAATGTCATAACGGATGTTTGCATATATAGTATAATGCACTAAAATGTAATCTCAACATACTTAATAAAATCTAATCATACAAAATGTAAATAATATATATTTAGGATCACTAATCAACCTTGAAAAATAAATAAAAGTACAATTCAGCACTGCAACATTTCGTCTGATTTTTTTAGGCCAAAATATCATTTGATTTAATGGGAAAATCATGATATCTCGCCCAAAAATTGCCAAGCCCGGTATATTATTTTGTGACAAACCATACAAAAGGATATATCGGCGAACATATCAGCTAATATATTGGCCATATAGGGAATATCGCCCAAAATAGGGAAAAACAGTAAAGGATATTTAGAGACCATATCAGTTGCAGCAAGCCCGATAACAGGATATAGTCGGGCCATGTCGGGGATATTTAAAATAATGGCAATGATTAGTAAATTGGTAGCATAGTACTCCGAGGATGCCACTGGTCTTGATGGATTATGAAACAACTCTATTAGGTTTCACAAATTTTTGAATGAGTGTCGGCCGTTGGATAAGATATCAAATGTCAAATCTAGGCAGTAGCCAATTAAATGAATCTCAACGCTCAATTTGGCTTAAAGGGAATGTGTTTCTAAGGTGCCACAATAGATTCAATCTCCAGTGGCACCTATGTGGTTCAGTCTCAACCCTTCATCAAAAAAGTCATCCCAAGAGATCATTAACTTTATAATGGGTGGAGCCTACACACTCTCTTCTTCTCTCCCTTTCTCTCCTACAAATTCCCATAGGTCACTTTCAATTTTTTTTAGTTTGCCCTCGTCCGACGAAATCACTGTTGTCAATCCCAAGAGCTCCATCACAAGCCGTTGCCCGCCCATCCCCTCTCCTTCATCATCACCCTAACTCTAACCCTAACCCTAACCCCTGCCGTTACCTCCACCAACTCCGCTAACACAGCCTGCCACCGCCTCCCGCCCTCCTCTGCAGCCATCTCCACCTCCTCCTCTGAACCCTGCCCCCGCCATCCCCCCCTCCTTGTTCGAGCGGCAATCAACGACACTACCCCACAACCAGCGAGAAAGAAGTTTAATGATTTTACTGAGGAAAATTTCAGCATTGTTTTATAATTTACTGAAAATTTGAGGTATAACTATGTTGTTGTATGTAGTGAGCTAAGATCTATGGCAATCATTAAATTCTTGAAATATTGTGAAGTGAGATACAAATCATTCTTTTGTGGTAGTTTGAAAGGCTAGTTAAAATTGCATCCTTATTACTCAAATGTTGTATGTTATGTCAGAGACTCAAAAACCTATAACTTTGACAATTTTTATGACTTAAAGTATATTAATAGAACCTGGCATTGCTCCTTATTACTAGATTTAAGCAATTGGTAGCATATTACTCTGAGTACATCATAGATCTTGATGGATTATAAAACAGCTCAATTGGGTTTCACAAATTTTAGAATGAGTATCGGTTGGATGGGATAACAAGAGTAAATGTCAAATCTAGGCATCAGTCAATTAAATGAATCTCAATGCTCAATTTGGATTAAATAATATTATTTTGCAAAATGGTTCAAAAAAAGAAAATGTAACTATCAAAGTATAACTATATAATACAAAATATAATAAGATTAAACAAGTTTGTAATGAATGACCTTTGAGAACTTCACAGAAACATCCCTTAAACAATTGCATCCAGCAACACGAAACTCAACAGATGCGCGCAATATTCGGCTCAAGAACCATGCCAACAACCTTGCCGCAAATCTAAGAACAAGGAATCTAAGGATTATAACCCAATAATACATAAAAGCATGTTAAGGTCTATACAAGGAACAGCTGCAAAAACAAAGATAGAAAGCAGTAGAAAAGGGAACATAAAATCAAATTAGAAAGAGAATTGAGGAATTGTGCTTTCTAGTGCAAGTGTTTAATAATAGATGTCAAAATGCTAGTAGAAAACAACACAAAATAATTAAAACAAGTGATATATTTGAATAACTAGGATAAACTATATGTATAACATTGTATGCAAACATGCATACACGTGTAAAGGCATGCAGATTGATGGAAAAAATTACAAGGTTACAAACAATAGATAGACCACAAATAACAAATATAATTGGATTTCTAACATTCTTAGCTAGCAAAGTTGCATATGATCAGCTACCAAGTAACAATATCTTCAGTAACCTGCAAGGTAATTAACCTTTAGTAGCGCAAGCAGAAAAGATAGGTCATCACTCTCATTAAGAAAAGATAGGTACACAACCTATAGACTTTAGAGCTAACAGAGTTATAAATGCCACCTTGGTTCCATCAGTAAATTTGTAAGTTTCCTCTATAACTAATTTCAAGTCAACTTTGAAATAGTTATGTCAAATTCGTTTATGAGCACTACTACCTTTATCACAATATAAGATCAGCATAATGTCCCTAAACAAAATTGAGTTCTCAAATTAACAGCAAAGCCGCAATAGTTGCAAACTCCAATGGCCAAGACCAGATGAACACAACTGCATTACACGACCCTGAAAAGACACTTATAAAGAGAAACATGTTGTAATATGTATGGCCAATATTGCCTTCTACTCTTTATTCTAAAAGCAAAAATAAGAACAACTCTTCCTCCCTGTACAGGACCTAGTAATCAAAGATTCACTTGTTTCATCATGCACCATGACTACCTCCTAAAAAGGCACAATTGTAGCACTATTTTGTAGTATATACAAGTACCATAGTGTTCCGTACTCTTATCTAGTGGAAAAATGAAAATAAAACAGAAGGGACCATTCTCGCCAATAAGACTATGCCCTTCATACCATACGCACACGCATACGTCATCTTCTTCAAGAAAAATCTCATGTTGATTTCAGTAAGATTCCAACCTAGGTTGTGGAAAGTGGAACTCGGAGTAGCAAGGTGCCGCTTTGGCTCTTTGGGGCCTAAGCGGCCTCAAGTAGAAAAAGACATCAAGTCAATTTTGAAGGAAGGTGGTGGATGAGGTTGGAGGTTAAAGACGAATTCGCAAGTTGAGTAGAGGAGGCCTTGGATAAAGTCAGAGGTTGAAGTCAAGCTTGCGAGGAGGGGCGGGTAGAGTTTTGGGAGAAGGAGAAAGAGGAAAAGTGGGCAGAGCAACAAAAAAGAAAGAGGCGGAGTAGCAAAATTGGCTTTAGGATTCGGTTTTAGAATCGGATTTAATTGAGGGGATTAATCAAGAACTCAAAACTAGACTAAGATAATTTGAGGGATAAAACTTTATAGTGTAAGTCAATTAGAACTAGAACTAGGACTAGGATAAAATTTTATAGTTTAGTCAATTAGAACTAGAACAAGAACAATATTAGAACTGGGACACTGGTAAAAAGTTATTCCACTTTTTCATTTTTCTATACAAAAATGAAAGTTCTAGTCTCTCAAATTATCCCAAGTTTTAGGCGACTAGAACCTACTGCTTATTTCTTCTTTTTTCATATTACTTTTCTTTTCTCCCTCTTATCTTCCTCCAATGTTCATCGCCATCATCTGACCACGCAATCATATTTGACTACCTCTCTTCTTACTCCTCTCTTTATTTCTATTTTTTACTGAATATTAATTAGATTTATATAATTATTTTACAGTGTGTTTGGATGGGGGTTAGAGGATGGAAGGGAAGGTGAAATTTTATAAAACCTTTGTTTGGGAGTTTTTTTGAGGGGTTAAAAGGATGGAAGGGAAGGTGAAATTTGGTAAGATTTTCCTTCCGCCACCCCCCTCCCCCCAAATTGGTTGGTAGAGGGAGTAAAGGAAATGGGTGTAAATTTTTACAAGATGGAAAGACAATTTTACCCTTATAATTTATTAGCTGACAAAATATCTTAATAACATGTAAGGGTATAATGGGTATTTATGTAACTTTATATATATTCACTTCACTTCCCTCCCCTTTATTAGAACTCCTAAACAAGGTGAATTAAGTTTACTTATGTTCCCTTTACTAAACTCTCAAACAACATTTTATCTTTTCCCTCTCCTTCCCAAGCTTTCCTTTCCATTATTTAACTTTCCTTTCTTCCCCTAATAAACTCCCAAACAAAGCATTAAAGTAAAAGATCATAGATCCATAATTCATTAAAATTTATTGAAATAGAGATATGAGGGAAAGAGTTTTGGGGTCCAAGAAAAAAGAAATAGGAAACAATTCATTTTTAGACTTGTACTATAATAATTCATAACAATTAAAAAATTATGAATTATTATTATAATAATTATTAATAAACAATAGCAAGTTTAAGAATATAAAATAGTAGTTATATCATCAAATGCAAAAATTGCATACTTCTTGATCATCACAAATTAACCCACATCATTTTATCAAAATATCGCACTTCAAAAATTATTTCCAATTATCCCACTAAAATATCCCACCATCAAAAAATTGTCTAACTTCAACAATAGTTCCACTTCTTATAAAAATGATCCAAGTGATTAACCCCTCTCAGGGTATTTGGAAAGCGGGTTAGTTTTTGTGAAGCGGGTCAAGTTTCATGACAACTTTTGTGACTTTCGTGCTGATTTCGCCTCCACACCTGCTTTTGGACGCACTTTTTCAAGAAGAAATCGGGTCGACTGCTTAATACGGACGCTTTGGCCCTGCGAGAAGCAGCTCTGTGACAAAAGCAATTAAGCAGGACTTTTTAACACTTTATGCAACACTAATTCCAACAGCTTCTTATGTATTTTATGTCATTGAAAAGGTTTAAATTCAGCAGCACTTATTCTGCTAGTGTCAATTCATTTGGAAGATGTGCTAGTAAATGTGTTCGAGCTTCTGCAACAAGTATAGGATGACAGAGATAATTCTTTACAAACCAAGTAGGCCCTTGCTTTTTATCATCTAGGCTCTTATTTATTGAGAATTAAATAATGCACTTATGACTTATGAGTATCTCCTTAAGCAGTTCAAGGAGCAAAGCTGAAAGGTGAAATACTTGTATATAATGGTCAAAGGCATGTCATGAATCTCTAGGCTCCAGCTAAAGTGAAATCGAATTCTAAGACAAGATCTTTCCCGATGATGAAAAAAATTTGACTTCACATGAAATATGACGAAGTACAGAGTGTGTGATATCAAAAGTTATACTCATTATAAGTTTAAAACATGTCTTAGTTTGAAAAATGTTACTCAAATCTATGTTCAAAACACTAATGTCAAATTACTGAATAGGGAAGAAAATTTTAGATGATTATTAGCTTGCAATCTTCTGCATCCAAATTGTTTTGAAATTTTCTTAAGTACATTTAGCAAGAAATTGTCAAAATATCAACAAATAACATAACATTAATAAGGCATGAAGATTTCAATAAATTTAACAAACCATTCAATTAATCGCGAACATCATAAAGTAATAACAAATTTATCAACGAATTAATACACACTAACCCGATTGCTCCATCCATGCCCATTCAAATTTGTTGATCCAACAATTGCCCTTGGATCCCACTTCTATATAAGCCCTTAGCCCATTTGGGGCTAGGCTTCTCTTAGCATGATGATAATTGTAATCGCTTTATCTCTCCTCTTTCATTTCTTCCCCCTTTGTTTTCCTAGCTTTAATGGTAGGATTGATCTCCTTTTCTTTTGGGTAGTTTCATTTTGTAGTTCAATTTTATGGTTAGTTATGTCCAGCAGCAGTGTAGCCATAAATTGAACTTCAAAAATAATAAAAATTAATTGGCAATCTTATTTGATAACAGCAAGGTTAGTTTTTGAGAGAAAGGATGGGATCTCAAACCCGAAAAAAACCCAACAAAATATTATATATGAAATGGTTGTTTAAAAAAAGAAAAGAGTACCCTCAAATCCAAAAGTATCGTCAGAATATAATAAAAACCAGCCCCAAGAAAATAATGGCAACAAGTTTGAAAATAACATTCACAAACTATCCCAAGATTTTGTTATTTCTTGAAATTGTTACATAATTACATCATTACAAATAGTATCAAAAATATCACATTTGATATATTTTACGATGCAGTCATTCATCTAGTGATCTACCATGTGGTTATGCAGCTTAGTTTTCACAATTTTCATAGCTTAAAATACACTCTCGACAATTGCATTTGCAACGGGTAAAATCAATCCGAACTTTACAAGCTTATAAACAAAGAAATAGACCGCATCTTTTTATCTCCATCATCTTTTCTGCAAGACTTGAAATTCCATTTAAGTGTAGAAACTCACTTTTGGAACGTACACCGTGGATGAATGTCTCAAATTGACTATCGAGAATCAGAAGCTCCGATGGTGAAAAACAAAGAGGGTGAAACTTCGCAAAACGAATTAACTTTTGCTTGTTTAATGCACCGAAAGAACTATTAAGGTTTAGGCAAATAACATATCGCATCTCTGTGAGAGCACAATTCAATGGGCCTTTGAATCCTTTGTTTGTTTCAACACTCTTTTAGCATGAATTAGGGCTCAAGGTGGAGCGCACTTAAAAATTTCCACCTAAATAATTTGCTCCAACGCGGGCTACGATTCTCTTTCAAGCACATGTTATCACACTTGCCTCCTATGTGACTCATTTAATAAGTGAAATATTAAATAGAAACATTATCTTCATTGATAACCTAGTTGTGACATTGGTTCGAGATTAACCCTGACCAGATCTGAGCCAACGCGAAAATCTATTAGGAGCGAATCGTATCCATTTAGTTCAATATGTGGATTTGATCGGTGCTTTTTTGTTGTCTAACAATGAAGAGAATTTGAACACATCAATTGATTTCTATTTTCTTCAATGTCCCATCATACGTGTCTACTGACTCTTGAATCTTGATGGGTAATGATTATGCTGGATCAAAATTCAAGTACGCGTTAGTGACGAGAACTTCACATTTCTAATTACTTGAGATAGTGAAGAGAACCTTACATGTCTAATTAAATTATATGGCAGTTTTCAGTTGTTGTTGCTATAAACTGGTATCTTTGCTTCAAATCTAGAGGTAATTATGGTGCAAATGATAAATCTGAACTTATAATGAAGATGATGACTAATTTGGGAGTGCAAACAAATCAACAAAAATCACAAGACTTACACAAAGACAATCCAGCCGAGGAAGGCGAAGACGAGGAGAGCGAACAGGAACTTGACCGGCGAAGACGCCATCTCCGAGATCCCCGCTCACCAAAACCCTAGGGCAATCCCTAGGAAAAGAAAACGAGAGGCCTCATCCGAGCAAAGAACGGAGCCCTAATTCGCCGGAATTGAAGGAATAGGACGAGATCTGCGATAACAAAAACGGCGCCCTTTATCTTTCTTGAGATCCAGAAGAGACTAGGGTTTGAATCTGAGGGTCAGGGATCGGATCGGAGGAAGGAGAACTGTTCCGGTTAATGCGAATCTGATGACAGGAGAGAGAGAGAGAAAATGGAGAGATAGTAAATGAGTTGTTAAATAGGGTTATTTTTAGATAATAGTCGCTTACATCTACCGAAATTTCATATCGGGCCCTCATATCTTGGTAATTGCATGTTAGTCCCTTAAAGACCCTATTAAATATTGTTTCATGCCCATTTTTGTAATTTATAAAGTTTTGATGATTTTAAAATTCTTTTCTAATAGCTAATATAATCCTATTCTAAATCTAACCTAATCTATCTAATTTAATCTAATCTAATACTGTTTTGAAAGTGTGAATAATGTTAAAACTT
This sequence comes from Asparagus setaceus, assembly GCA_012295165.1. NCBI lineage: Eukaryota > Viridiplantae > Streptophyta > Magnoliopsida > Asparagales > Asparagaceae > Asparagus > Asparagus setaceus. Next base: position 67,479,947 of record CM022706.1, on the reverse strand, counting down.
TTCCCCATAATAACCTCCAATGTGTATTTATGTGTACTATTATTTTATCATAAAAATATTTTTATTTGTTATGGGTATCCATGTAATTTTATGTCAATTGATGATATACACATTAGTGTTAATATTAATGATTAAAACACATGCGTACATGTGTTAAATACATAAATAAATAAATTGATAAGACAAAAGGATGGGGTGAAGTTATTTACAAGGAGATTAAATGATCAAGTAAAATATGTTCTTACCCAAACTCCAAATAATCTTCTTTTATGGTCAAAATTAAACCGGATCTATCTGAGTCTTTTCACCTTCATACAACATCCTAATTAGCGACCTTTGTATTTAACGATTCTAAATAAACTAATGTATGCAATGAGTTCACGTAATTAGATAATGAATAGTAATACCCGTCTGTATTTCTAACCGGATCTATCTGAGTCTTCCGCATAAAACCTTTTAAATCCACTATAATTCTTCTTTTACATTATTAACTTCCATATAATAAAATTTGCTCTAAACCATTTAGGATCCTCTGTATTTCTAACGCCTCCAGTCCTTTTTGATCATTTTGGATTCTGCCAGTCCATTTCCTTAGGATCCAACGAGAAGATGGAAGAAATTGCACGAGAAGATGAAAGAAATTGCATTGCTCCTCTTTTTTTTTTTTTTTTTTATGTACATTGCTTTAACATAGTTTCATGTAGGAGATGATGGCACATCGGATATACTTCTTGAGTGGTTTCTATGTTATTCTATTTTAAAACAGTTTGTGTTCTTTTTGATTTTTTTTTACCCATATTGTAAATATTCATGGCGTTATATTGAAAGTAAATAATCTTTTCCTGTAATATATAGTGAAATTTTTATGGAAAAAACTCATGACGATGGGGTAGGTATAACAGTAGTAACACTATTATACTATTTTTAGTATGGACTCGTTTGGTTGATTTGAAGTATCGAAGTGAGAAGTAGATCAAATCCATTCTAAATTTATAAAATAGGAAATAGTGGAAGTATTATTTTTTCATAAATTTTGGAAGCAGAGGAAATAATATTTCTTCTACTTTATTCACTTTTTATTTAGATAGAAATTATAAATACTGCTATTTAAGAAAGAAAGAGGATTTTTAGGATCTTATTTAGAAATAAAGAATATCCATACAATAAAAAATAGTTTTCCTAAATTGACTTTAAGGTAGGAAATGATGGCATATATGATATACTTCTCGAGTAGTTTCTATATTATTCTACTTTAAAAGAATTCATTTGAATTGAATTTTTACCCGCATTGTAAATATTCAAAGTGTTATATATATTGAAAGTAAATTATTTTTCCTGTAATACATAGTGAAATTTTTAATGGAAAATAAACTCACGCAAAGATGGCGCAGTATAACAATAGTAATACTCGGGGACGAATCTAGGATTGTTCAAATTGAGGGGCGAGGGGCTAATGTCACCAAGTTTGTTATCAAATCAAAAGCTAAAGTAAAAGAACTAACTTAAAAGCTAATATATTATGCAAAATTAATGTTAGAAACTGCTAATATTAATCTATATCCATATCTATACTATACTTATTATTATTATTATTACTACTACTACTACTATAAAAAGAGGATTGGGGTGTTAAAACTTTTAATTTTCTTTTTGCCCTCTCAAATTTTGATAACTTCTAACTATGTCATTATCTCTAATTAATCTTTCATTAAATAAATATAACCTCTTATTAATTATACACCTCCTCACCTTCCTAAATAATTATAATTATCAATAATATTATAACTATTAATTGTTTAAAAATAATATAATAAAATAATTTATAAAATAAGTATAAACAATTATTAGTAGTAACCAATTAAACTATTATAATAATTAGTTATGAATTATAATAAAATACTTAAAATAATAGTATAAATAGAATAATATATTACTAAATACTATTAAGAATTATACTATAATTCAATGAGCAATAAAATAAATAGAATGAATATTTAATCGGATAAATAGTGTAATTATTTTAATAACATCACAGTAATTATGAATTGCACTATTTATTTAGTATTATATGATTAAATAAATAATTTAATATTATTTTTAGAGCATTTTCTCAAAGATTATTACATGATACTGAATAATCTATACTTGGTAGTGATTGAAAACTAACCTTTTATAAAAATTATTTAATATTAATAATAGTACTATTAATTGTTAATGATAATATAATAAAATTTATAAAATACTTATAGTATAAAATTATTTAAGAGCATAATTTAAAAATTAAATTAGATAAATATTTTGTAGTATATAGATAGTATAATTATTTTAATAGTATTAGTTGAACTATGATTATAATATTGAATAAGGTAAATTATAGTAAACCCCATGAACTTTCAAGATTTTACAAGAATAGACCCTATGAACTTTCAAAATCACACTAAACCCCTAATAACTTTTGTAGAAAGCCCCAATATCTTTTAGATAAATTACACCAAACCCCAATAACTTTCAAAATGCCTTTTATGCTATTTTTAGGTTCTAAATTATTGGGGTTATCTGTAAAATTTAAAATTTTATTGGGGTTTTCTTTGAAGCGAAAAGTCGACGGGGGTTTAGTGTGATTTTGAAAGCTCATAGGGCTGAAAGTTCATAAGGGGTTAGTGTAATTTACCCTATTAAATAATTATAATGAGAAATAACTATTGCAATATGTTACAGGTATTAAGTGCAACTATTTAGGAACATCGGGAAAAACTTAGCAAGATTAATGCACTTATTTAATTTAGAGTTAAGTTAACAACTTTCAAGTTGGAGGGCGTATTTAAGAGAACTTATAGAATTGATATTTTTATTTAAGAACAATTTTAGATTTGAAAGACTTATTTAAAAAAGGTTAGCACTGGCGATTATTATAAGAAAAATATTTAATTACAATAACTACACAATAATAATTAATTCATACATTTTTAAAGCAATCTTATTATAAAATTTTATTTATTAACACATAGTTTTACTATTCAATAAAAATTCAAAACTTAAAACATGTATGTTCACGCAAAGCACGTGCACTATACTAGTTAGTAAAAAAAGAGTAAAAAAAACTCAGTTTAAATATCTCGGCAAAGAAATACTCAATTCTTTTTCTAATTCAGTATTAAATCAAAAATATTAAATTTTTAGATCCAAATTATAATTAAGAAGAGGAAGAATAGATGAAACTCTAATACTAATAATAATTGAACAGTACTTATTAGGAACAAGGAACCCGCGAATTGACCATTACTGGCTCTCTCTCCTCTCTTTCTTGGATATATCAAAATCAAAAGAAATTGTTCATTGTTGTCAAGTACGCACGAAGAAGAATTAATGGCAAAGGAGGAAGATGCAAAATTAATATTTTGGCGAATGGGAGTTTCTATTATCAGCATAATCAAGTGTAATTTAATATAATTTAGTATCAGGCCGTGATTACCACAAAGCCACAAAGATTTGTTTATCCGTACGATAATATACCAATTGCAATTAGTTTGTCGACCCACTATTTTAAGGTATACTTAAGATATACTAGATATTGCACGTGCGTCGCACGTGTATGTATGTCTTTGTTGTATATTCTAAAGTTTTATTCAATAAACTCTTTAACTGTTTTAAATTAAGCTATACCATAAAACTAGTAAATATGGTTAGAATATAGTGAATTATTAGTTAAACAATTTAACTGTTTTAAATTAAGCTATACCATAAAACTAGTAAATATGGTTAGAATATAGTGAATTATTAGTTAAACAAATGCTGTAGACGTTTGTAGGGTAGGGTTATTTTTCAATATTAGTCCCTGTAATCTTCCATATTTCAAAATTAGCCCCTCAAATCATGAAACTTGCTACAGTGTCTCTCAATTCTTAAGTGATTTTGAACTTGGTCCCTCAAATCATTGAAATTATTATTAAATTGTCTAATTTTAAGTAATTTTAAAATTAGCTCCTCCAATCACAGTAGAAGTCCCAATAAGAGGAAATTTATCCCTTAAAGTCATTAAAATTTCATAGGTTTCATAATTCTCATAGGTATATTTGCTTCAAATTAATCCCTTTAATTGCTATTCTTTTATTAATATGAGGGACTAATTTCAAAATAAATTGAGAATTGGGGACCCAATAGCGATTCAAATGTTGAGGAATAGCTTAAGAATTAAGGGACCTAGTAGCAATTATAATGATTTGGGGTACTAATTCCAAAATATGAAAGATTTAAGGGCTAATACAAAATAACCCTATAAAATTGTAGAAAAGATGACTGATGTTTACATGTTTACGGTCCCAATTAATCTATTTTTATAAATAGACAAACTATAATCCTCATTAATCTATTTATAAAATTTATTTATAATTTGTTTTAACTACTAGCAGCATAAAATTTCAAAATATTTTTGGCAATCGAAGATCTCTAGCAACTATTTCTTTTAAAGAATGTGCCCAATATCTTCCTCTTCCTTTCTCTCTCTCTCTCTCTCTCTTTTTTTTTTTTGTTTTGAGTATTCGGGGCAAGATGCCAGTGGGTAAATGGAAAAAAAAGTATATAGAATGTAGGAACTTTTTGCAAGATTAACCTTACTAATAAAACTTACATCATCCTACTTTAATCCTCCATAAAATTCAAAAGATCACAGTTATCTTAGCATTTGATTTGCTACATGAAATTTCTTTATAATTAAACATAAAATATTGAGGTGATTGTTTGATGGATTTACTGAGTTGTTGCTGGGAGCTTTGAGAGGTTGATAATATATAGGAGAATGGTTGTAGAGAAGTTATATGTGATAGGAATTTGAAAGGGTGGGTTTAATTTGTTGTTAATATTGGTATTAAGGAGGGCTAATGGGGGGTTATGAAACCGATGAATAATTATGAGAAACATTTGAAGGGGTGCATTAATGTATAGATATATATATGTATGCATTTTATGTATGTATGTAAATTTTTTGTAAAAAAAATGCATGTATGCATATGTTTTATGTATGCATGTATGTGTTTTAGAGGACATTTTGGGAAGAAATATTTTAACATACCAATTCACTTTTATAATAGTATAATAAGTTTTAAAATCTTTTAAGGGGGGTCTACCAGGGCCGTGTCCCCCCCCCCAACATTCATCCCTAGTAATATTATAATATTATTTTTACTAAGGGACTGTTTAGGTACCATGAAGTATCGTATGAGAAATAGATCAAATATATTCTAAAATTATGAAATAGGAAGCAACAGATCCACTACTATTTTGTTTATTTCATAAATTTCTAAAAGCGTAAGAAATAGTTCATTCACTTTTTTTTAGTTTGAATAGAAATTATCAATAATGTTAGAAAGAGAGAAAGATGATCTTTTTAGAATCTTATATAGAAATAGAATAAAAAATAATTTCATTCTTAAATTGAGTCAATTTTAGCCACTCCCGAGCCTCGAGGGGAGGTACTTCTGAGCCTTGAGAGAATGAAAAGGATTCAAGAAATAAGGATGACATGTAGGCAACACGTTAGCATTTAAGGAAGTACCAAAATTAGCTTTTTCACAGAAACATACTTTGTTCGAAAGTAGTAGAAATAGCCTCTTCTTCCTTTAATTTAACTACTTCATAGCTACTTCTATGAAAACAAATGAACCCGAAGCACAATTGACTATTTGACTTCCCTTAATCAATAAATGAATATGATATCCTCTCTTTTCCACCACTTTGCCTTTCAATTTACTCTCTATCTTATGAATATATTTTGTTCTTGTAGGGCATATGAAGAGGTTGAGTTGAATGATTAAGTCACAGCTCGATGAGATCTATACTACAATAACTCTATTTGACTAATGAATTATCCGGATGAGAAACCAATTTTATATGTCAATGTGCAACACATATCCACTACACTAGTCTTTTAAAGTTAGTAGAACAAAAATAAAATGCATAGTATGTATGTTTAATACAACTAAAAAGATAAAAGAGCCTATAACATATAGTTATAGTGAAGAATACTAATCGCTTTCGTTATTTCGGATCAATACTCCGTAATGATGGTGAGATTGAGGATGATATGCTCCATCGAATCAAATTGAGATGGCTTAAATAGAGGAGTGATTTGGGAGTCTTATGTGATTGTAGAATATCCATGAGACTAAAGGGAAAGTTTTATATCAGAAGGGAAAACTAATTGTAACCCTCTTGGATCTTTGATCGACCATTGTAAACAGTTGGTGAATAGAGATTGGTGCTATTATATTATTTGCACATATAGAGAAGGTAACAAATATGCTGAAGCCTTCACAAATGCGGGAGTTAATTATAAGGTTGTTGTTCAGATTTTTGAAGAAGCTTCCCCCTAGATCAATAACATAATGGTTGGTGACAAAACTGGTGTAACACTCCCCCATTTTGTGGGAGAGCAGTAATATTTTCTTTTTGGGTTTTGTTTTATTTTTTAACTTTTCTGTAATACCGAAAAAAATTCTATAGAACGGTTATAAGAACAATGATGCTTTATGGATCCAAATGTTAGGTAATTAACAAAAAACATGTGCACAAAATGAGTGTAATAGAAATGAGAATGTTGATGGTACTGTGGATATACAATAAAAGATATGATAATAAATGATTGCATTTTTAGTAAATTAGAGGTTGGTCCCATTGAAGATAACATGAGAGAGAATTGACTAAGTTAGTTTGATCATTGTACAATGAAGATCTCTTAATGCACTGGTTAGGGAAAAAATAATATTAAAGTTAATGGGGGCAAAGAGAACTAGAGGAAGACCTAAGATAACTTGGTTAGAATCAATTAAGAAGGGTATGATAATGATTAATTTAACGAAGGAGATGAAGTTGACCCTAAACATTTGGGATAAAGGCTTTATTGTTATTGTTGTTGAGGCAACCGAGAGAGAGAGAGATAGCGCACGAATTGAGTAGAAGTTTAACCTCATTTATTTAAAACCCAACTATTTATTAAAAAAAAGTTTTTTTTGGATATTAGTCCCTTAAATCTTCAATATTTTAAACCTTGTCCCTCAAATCACTGGAATTGCTATTATATCCCTTATTTCTTAAGTTATTATGAAATTAGCCTATCAAATAATTGAAATTGCTTTTAGCTGCCTATATTTTAAAGTACACCCAAAATTCATTTCATATATTCTAAAACCCCCATATTTTAAAAGTTCTCTCTAAGTTTTCTTTTTCCTATACACCCAAAGTTTTAACTCAATAATTTTAAAACCCATCTATTTATTAAAAGAAATATTTTTTTGATATTGGTCCCTTAAATCTTTCATATTTTAAAACTAGTCCCTCAAATCACTGAGATAGCCACTCGATCCCTTATTTCTTAAGTTATTTTGAAATTAGCCCCCAAATCATTGAAATTCTATTAGGTGTCCGTATTTTAAAAGTTCTCTCTTTTCACATTACACCTAAAGTTGACTTCATTTATTTTAAAACCCACCCGCTTATTAAAAAGGGTTTTTCTAATATTAGTCTCTTAAATCTTTCATATTTTAGAATTAGTCCCTCAAATCATTAAAATTGCTATTAGATCCTTAATTGTTAAGTTATTTTAAAATGTGCCCGTCAAATTTTTGAAATTGCTATTGGGCCCCATAATTTTAAGTTATTTTGGAATTATCCCTCAAATCACGGTAGAATTATCAATTAAAGTGATTAATTTGAGATAGATTATCAGAATTGGGGAATTTAAAATTTTTGATGATATGAGGGACTAAGTTCCTTCTAATTGTTATATTATTTTGAAGGGTTTTCATATTAGTCTCTAATGTCTTCTATATTTTAAAATTAGTCCCTCAAATCAGTAAAATTACTATTAGGTACCTAATTCTTAAACTATTTTAAAATTAGTCCCTTGATTATAGAAACCGCTATTAATTAAGCCCCTCAACTCTTAAGTTATTTTGAAATTAGTCCCTCCAATCAAGAATAAAATAGCAATTAGAAATTAACCCCTCAAATCATCAAAATTTCTATTACATCCCCCATTCTCATAAATCATTTCAAATTAATCCCTTTAATAGCTAATTCTAATATTTAAAAAACTTAAGATGAGGGAGACCTAATAACAATTTCATTGATTTGAGGGACTAATTCCAAAATAGCTTAAGAATTGGGAGACTAATATCAATTTCAATGACCTTGAGGGACTTTTTTAGAACATGAAAGATTTAAGGGGTTAATATTGAAAACTCCTATTTTAAACTCATTTTGTATTTTAACAGTTAGGCATTAATCCTAAGTTGCTATATTTTTGCTGTAACTTATTATATTTTTTCCAAGCCATTAAATATATTATATCTTTAGATCAAAAGTCTACGATGTAAATTTCTATATTTTGGTAACTATGCTACATTTTGCTCTAAAGTGATTAAGTATTTAGTTTATTTTTAAATGAAATTCTTAAATTATTATTTTTTGACTTTTCACACTAATATTGCGGTATTGAAAACTGTAAATACATTTTTAACCTATAAACATTTTTGCCAATTTCAAACACATTCACCTTTCAAAAGGGTGTTTTTGTATGTAAGCACACAGTTTTATCCTAATGTACTTTTAAATCCATTCATTTCTAAAATCAATCTTAAATCCATACTCCACCAAACAAATTCCATGCTAATGTAGAAATCTAGCTCTGCTCAAATTCTTTACAACATAGAATCTCTGATTAAAAACTCTTTACAATATAGAATCTCTAATAAGAAAAGCTCTTTACAATATATAAATAAATTCTTCTAAGCAAAATTATCATCATTAAGGGTAATTGAAATTTAAAGCATATGTTTGCACAATTTAGAATAAAATAAATTCAATTCTCGATGAACCTAGATTTCAATGTAGATTATAAATAATACTACTCTTTACGACATAGAAATCTAGCTCGCTAAATTTTTTACAACATATAATCTCGATTAAAAACTCTTTACAATATAGAATCTCGATAAGAAAAACTATTTATAATATATAAATAAATTATTTTAAGAAAAATTATCATCATTAAGGGTAATTGAATTCAAAGCATACGTTTGCACAATTGAGAACAAAATAAATTTGATTCTCGGATGAACCTAGATTTCACGAGAGCCAAATATCTCAATTGATTGACCGGCTTCACTCAAGAATATGACTGCTACTAAACATTCAATATATTTATAATAATATAATATATAATCTATATAATATATAATTATGTAATATAGATATATCATAAAAAGATTCAAGATTAAAATAAATATTATAGTTTGAGATTTTACCGCTATATATTTTAGATATTATAACATAAAAAAATCAAATCCTACCTAGGTTTCCTTTCCTCTATTTTTAAATTTTAAAATAAAATAGTAACTTTATTATTTGGCAAAAGTATGTTTGGTAACTACATAAATTTATTAACGATATAAAAATCACGTAGCTTAATTTTTAGTTAGGTATGCATGTGTTTTAAAGAAAATTAACCAAATTTTGTGGTGATATGCCAAATAATCAACCAGAACTGTTTTTTAAATATTTCAAGATCCACTTTACACCGTCCAGATGTACTTTTCCCGGATTAGAAATAAACATGCTCACAACGCTAACTGCATGAACTATATCTGGAATATTCTCCATCAAACTCCCTACAGCTGAAGAATAAGGAATATTCTCCATCTTACTCTTTTTCTCATCTGAGTCAGACACGACTTCTTACTAAGCTTTAAGTGACCTGTAAGAGAAGTACTAACTGACTTGGCTCCTTTTACATTGAATTTATCAAGAAACTGTTCAACGTATTTCTTCTGTGATAACCATAGCTTCCTGGCTTTTCTATCATGAGCAATTTCCATACCAAGAAGCTGCTGTGTTGAACCTAAATCCTTCATGTCAAATGATTTAAATAACTCCTTCTTTAGTCCACTAATCATCTGACTATCCTGACCAATAATCAGCATGTCGTCCATATAAAACAATAGAATAAAGAAGCTAGAATTTAAAAATCTCCTGAAATATACACAAGAATCTATAACTATGCTCTGGTAGCCATGAATCAACATAAAAGAGTTAAATTTCTTGTACCACTGTCTAGATACCTATTTTAAACTATAAATGCTCTTCTTCAATCTGCAAACCATATACTCTTTTCCCTTCATTTCAAAACCCTCTGGCTGCTCCATGTAGATCTCCTCCTCCAAATTGCCATGAAGGAATATAGTCTTCATATCAAGCTGCTCAATTTTGAGGTCCATACTAGATGCTACCCCAAGATCACTCTAATGGACATCATGTTCACAACGGGTGAGAAAATCTCATCAAAGTCAATGCCCTTTTTTGCCCAAAGCCTTTTACCATTAATCTAGATTTGTATTTCTGAATCTCCTTATAACCTGCCTTCTTCAACTTGAACACCCATTTATTCTTTAAAGCTTTTTTGTCATTTGGTGATTCTACCAACTCATAAGTATTATTCCTCTGGAGAGACCTCATATATTCTTGCATAGCCTGGAACCATCCGTCCTTATCTTTATGAGTCTGTGCCTCCTGAAAGCTCTCTGGCTCTCCCTCTTCTATCAGCAAAGAATACTCTGAGCAAAGATATTTTAAGGATGGTCTGTGCTCTCTAGCTGACTTCCTAACCTGTGGCTTTGCAATCTCCTGCTGCTGGTAATGCTCCCCCTATTGAAGAGTCTTCTGCTCGTGATTCTGATCACTGTCTCTCTACTCTGGTACCTAACCATCATCATTAACACCATCATCATGCGCCTGCTCTGTATTTGTAGGATGTAACTGTACTGGAGACGGAATGAGTGTCATATCAGAAATCTCACTAGTAACATTATCTCACTACTCTGCTCTCCTATGATGTGCAATAGTCTGATCTTTGTGAAATACCACATCTGCTTGTTTGTTAATTCTTCTCTTCTTTGGATCCCATAACTTGTAGCCGAACTCATCTTCTCCATGACCAAGAAAGATGCAAGGAATCACCCTATCATCAAGCTTCTATCTCTGCTCCTTCGGAATATGTGGAAACACCTTGTAACCAAACACCTGCAAATGAGAGTAGAGTAGGAAATATCCTTTTCTAACCAAACCCTCTCTGAAATATCAAAACTTAAAGGAATTAAAGGAGAGCTATTGATTATGTAGCATGTAGTGCAAACAGGTTCAGCCAGAAGATCTTTGGTAATTTTGTCATCTTCAATATACATCTGACTTTCTCCATAATGGTTCTATTGTATCTCTCTGCAACTCCATTGTGCTGCGGTGTGCCGAGCTATGTTCTCTGATGCTGAATGCCATACTTGGAGTAATACTCTCTAAACTCAATGGAAGTGTACTCTCCTCCATTATCGGTGCGCAAACACTTCAACTTCTTTCCTATCTGCCTCCCCATCATGGCATGAAACTGCTGGAAGACTGGAAATACCTGAGCCTTTATCCTAAATATAAAGACCCATATCTTTTGCGGTGCATCAACAATAAATGTGACAAAATACTTGTTACCACCCAAGGACTCTACCTCGATAGGACCGCAAACATGAGAACAAATTAAATCTAGAATATTATCTTTTCTTTTAGAAGGCTTACTAAAAGAAACTTTGGCAAAGGGAATGAGAGACTTCTTTGCCAATACCTGCACCTTCTCACTCATGTGCTTGAGCCTTTTGTGTCACAAACTGAGAGAGTCATCATCTTGAACCATGCTCACTTTAGTCTTATACAAATCGCAGCATATACTTCCTCTAGCCACCACAATAGATCCTTTGATGATTTTGTATTTTCCTCCACCAAAGGAAATGCTATATCCCATTCGGTCTAAAGTAAGACCCGAAAGCAAGTTGAGCCGCAAATTGAGAACATGTCGCACATTCTTCAAGATCAACGTGCATATGATATCTTTCTGTAAGTGTATGTCACCAAGTCCCACAATCTTCGAGTAGCTAGTATTTTCCATCTTCATATTGCCAAAGTCATTTGCTCTATACGATGTGAAAAGGTTCCAATTAGAGGTAGCATGACATGTAGCTATTGTATCCAGTATCCACTTGGAATTCTGACTTGTAACATGCATGCAGTCTTCTTTCCCGAAAGTGAGAATGACATTGATCTCAGACAAGTTAGCAGTAGTGTCGTTGTCTACGTTCTTCCCTTTATCTTTCTCCTTATCTTTATTCCCAGCTTGCTCTTTCTTCCACCCAACAATTCTACTTGATATGATCCGGCTTCCCACAATGAAAGCAACCTCTTCCTTTAGAATTTAATCTGCCCTTAGATGCACCATGACCTCTAGACTGGTCCCTGTACCTGCTCCTTCCCCTGTTCTCCATGACAAGTGCATGTGAATTATTTGTATTGATAGACTCCCTGCAAGTCTTCTCATTGAATAAATTGCTAGTAACCATACCCATTGATAACACACCATTTGGAGCCGCTTTGCTGACCGTCACCACTAATACTTTCCAACTATATAGCAAAAAAACCAATAGCAATAAATCATGTAACTCATCATCGAGAGTCATCTTCATAGTAGCTAACTAATTAACCAAACTCTTGAACTCATTCAAGTACTTTGCTATGCTGCTCTCTTCCTTGAACTTTAAGTTCACCAATCGCCTCATAATTAACGCATTGTTCCCTGCGGTGTTCTGCTGGTAGAGATCCTCAAGCTTCTTCCATAGAGACTTCGCATTAGTCTCACTCGATATATGGTGAAACACACTAACATCGATCCACATCGGAATATCACCGATCACCTTCCTGTGTTGTTTCTCCCACTCCTTATCAGACATCTTTTCTGGCTTGCTTCATCTCCCTCAATAGGATCATGTAAATCCTTACAATAGATAATATCTTTCATCTTGGACTTCCATACTTGTCAATTAGAACCATCCAATTTTGTCATTGTGACAAAACTCTTCACCTTTTCCATCTCAAAGCACGCCTCGAACCAGGGCTTTGATATCACTTGTTAGGATTTTTTATGGTGATTATCTGCTAGATTAAACATAAGAAATAAATAATGACACCAACGAAAATATCACACGCAAATAAACACCAAGATTTAACATGGTTCGGCAAATCATGCCTACGTCTACGGGGCAATCCAGAGAGAAATATTTCACTATGAATTAAGAGTATAAGTCCTCAAAGCTACACCCAAACTTGAGGATTAAATCACAAGATAAAATACAGTGTTATCTCTAGGGCACAAAATTCTAAAACCCATCCCGACTAAAATCTCCAATAGCCGCAGAGAAACCAACATCATACCCTTAACGGTGTCGTCATTTTGAAGAAAAAAGCTTTTGAATCACTGCAATCGGATCACTGATCAATCCCAAAATCAACTTTTTCCCTCCTTTATTTTTTCTCTCTCTCTCCCTGCCTTGAAATCCACGCCTGAAAATAATATTGCTCTCGGTTTCTGTTCTCGGTTCCTAAAATAAAATCAACTAGATGGTGATTGCACTCAACAATTCCTTAATAAAGGAAAACTTAGTCTAGGCCCACCAATCCTACCAGAATTGGAGATAGTACTTGTGGCCTAACTTGGGCTGGACCCGCAACATCAATATCAACCTGAAAAAATATCTACAAATAAAGCTAGGGGAGAGCATTCGGTCGGTTCGCTCGGCTTACACCATTTTTAGTAAAACCGAAACCGACCCGAGTCAGGTGCTGAACCGAACTGAACCGAACCGAGTTATTCGGTTCGGTTCAGTCGGTTATGTCGGTTGTTACCAGTCTCACCATAAGAAGTAAACAACGAGCACAATAGATGCAACTAGTAAGTGAAATAACTAACTAGCATTAAATACAAAAAGAAAGATAGAAACCAGATTAAAGAAAATAAAGATTGAAACATAATGCAAGAAAAATAGAACTGCGGCAATGGCTTTTGGGTACTTGGGAGAAGAGATGAAGAAGAGCTCCATCTCTCTCTCCTGCCTCCTGCCCCTTTAATATTTCATTAGAGACAGCTCATACTTAGCTGGGAAGAGATGTTCACGTATAACTTTAAATAATTGCATCGGGTGGGCCCACAAATAAATGGGAAGAGGTGTAATCTAGGACTTTTACTGGACGCAATGGGTGGGCCCGCACAAAGTTGAATGAGGTGTGTAGTACTTTAAACTTTTTAAGTGGGAGTCGGTCGGTTCGGCCCTAACCGAGTCGCAGCAACCAGAGCCGATGAGAACCGAAACCAGAGTAGAAACCGAACCGAACCGCCAAAAATCGGACGGTTCGATCGGTTTAATCGGTTCCAACCATATTCTGCTCACCCCTAAATAAAGCTATGAAGCATCCAAACTTTGATGCATTGAATCTAAATGTATTTGGTGGCAATGAGTGACATTGAATTTGGTTATTGCTTTACTCAAATTACTACAAATCTAAAGCTAGAGTTCGGATTCCAGCCATCAAATTGATATTATGTTAACTAAAATTGACATTGTAGCTAAAATCCAGATGAAAATGTATTTAATTCTAATGAGCGAATTAAGTACGCATTTCGCTGTGGAGATTGATTATGTTGTCGGTGTTCAGTTAGAATGGAGCTTTTACAAAATAAAGTTGTATATATTTTTTATTTTGAAACAATATTTACAAGCTCAATAATAAACAAACTTGAACATCAATCACTGTCTGCAAGATCACGATGGTAAATCATTTGTGATCCTTGGAGTTCATGATGGATTTATCATTATGTGATACATTGAGTCTTGGAGTGGTGCAGAATTATAACATATGCGTATGAACTAACAAAAACTAAATTGCAGATGGTTTTCATTTTATTTATTTAATTAATGAAAGTGAAAACATTATAAAAATCATAATATTACAAAATTATTAGTACATGTATGGTGATTAGCATATTTTTATTGTATTTTTACCTCTATTTTATCTAAATTTTCATGCAAATAAATTATTAATATAATATTTTTATCAATTCTAGAGGAATAAAGATATTGAGAGAAAAAAAAATCAAGACAATGAAGTTAGAAGAGCTTAAGAAGAAGCCCAAAAGAAGCCCAAAAGCCCACTCAACAAGTCTTAGAGCTCAAGGAAGAAATTGACAAAATTAACATTTGGAGTCAACTTAGTATCGATGACACTATCGACACTGGTGTCGATACCAGTATCGATACCCTTATCAATACTAGTATTGCTACCCAGTCAACAACTATTAATTTCATTACAAATCAATAGTTGAGGGTATTTGAGTGATCTAGTAGTTGATACCGGCTGATGTAAACCCTAGTTTTTGCTATAAATAGGGGGTGAGACTTGAGAGTGAAGGTTGTGAAATTTTATAATCCTTTTATAAGATAAGAGGGCGCTTTTTAGAGCCTTCTAAATTTATAAAAACTTTAGTTTTTACAATAAAATAAAAAAATTCCTCAATTCTTCTTCTATATTTTGATAATGAAGACTTGAAGAACTTTTGAGTGTACAAGAGGGGTCAACCCCTCTCCATGTGAGTTCTATTTTTGCCTTTTTAATTTTTGCTTTTTATCATTGTTATACCATGGAAATTACCGAGTCTAGTGAGAGCGTACACGTAGTAACTCATGGCTGACTCCCAAAGCATCTACAAGCACAACCCCGGTGATAAGCTAGCCGACCCGTCTCGTAATCCAAATCTGAGACGAAAGACGCTTCCAACTCGGATTCTGCTAGATGTCCGACTCCAAGACAAAAGGCGCTTCCAACTCGGATTTTGCTAGATGTCCGACTCTGAGACGGAAGGCGTTCTCCACTCGGACCCGACACATTACATCTCGAACAGTAGAGTGGCCTGATAAGCGTCATTGAAAGACACGATACATTTAATGAATATACAATCAGCACCTGGACTTTGCCATCCAGTTGCCATCAACATTTAATGCGGTGTCAGAGTCATAATGACTTTGCGAGCTAGAGCATTCATGACTCCTCGGATACGCCATAAATCTAACAGTCCCATTAATGTACAAAGTCGACTTGGCCAACCAATTTCCAGCACGTATAAAGTAGTCTGAACCAATACTGCACACAATCGGCCAAAATTACCAACATGCCCCCGTAAACCCTCTATAAATAATGGTGATTTCCACTGAATCAAGGTACACAATTTTAACACACAAAAGATCAACAAGACTATACTCTATTTTTCTTTTCAGACTAACTAAGAACAGTCATTGACTTGAGCATCGGAGGGCACGCTAGAGGAATCAACTTCTGATGCCTCTAACCTCTATTATTTGTGTAGCGAAGTACATGTGAAGGTCCACAACAAGAAAACCAACCATCAAAGGCGATTAAGGGACCCAGATATCAAGTTTAACTCTGTCACGCCCCGCTTCTCGAAATACACAGAAACGGAACGCAAACAAGCCCGCGACGTATTAGGTTGAGGAGAAATACGAATAGAAAAAAAATATTTCTTCTCAATCTAATACGCCAAGCGTCAAGTAATCATAAAAATACATCACGCCACGCATCCCAATCACAAGAAGAATAAATAATAATCCAGAACAGAAGAGTACATATCACCAAAGTGAACATCCAGGACTATAAAAGAGTCCACATATCTGAAACAATTCATGTGGCTAAAGAAACTAGAGAAATCTAAACAATGTCTACTAAAATGGAAATACTAAAATCAGTCTAAAGTTCATCAAACTACTGAAAATAAAAAGAAAACTAAGCTTCAGCTCGATCTACTCCATAGTCTGGAAGGTTCTCCTGCTGAGAAAACTCCGGCTCAAGTGTATCTCCATACTGAACATGTCCGTCATCTAAATCTGACGTACACCAAGAGAATGGAGTACGTCAGCCATTATAACACCCGGCAAGATCCCACAAATACTGGCAGTATAATAATAATGCGAATGAAATGCAAGAAATCAGAAAAATGCGAACAAATCAAGTATAACAATACGGTTAACCATCCATGTAAATCCGATGAGATTGATATTTAGAAATCTACAAAACGAGACGTAGTACGTCGAGCAAAATAATCCAAACAAGGAAACCCTCATGTATATACCATATGTCTCGAATTGTAAATAACTAAATATTAACCCCGAACTATACACGGAGGAAACATATAAAGCATCAACATGTCCAACTCATGTGTTCTAACTGTCTAGTCATCCTATAATAGGTCTCGCGTCTATATCTCACAATAGTCGAAGTTCATATTATTCGAATAACTGACGGTTTATATTCCTCTACGCGCATCCAATTTTCGTGGATCTACGGTCTGAGGACTATGCGCAATCCGATTCCGGCTTGTCCGGACACAAGCAGGACTCAGGTGACTAAACGATTTCACTGGCCACGTGCGACAACAAGATCACTGGCCCAACAAACCAGCCCCAAGTGCGAAAATAAGATCACTTGGCACGGGTCTAGAAGATACATAAACAGCCACATCCGAATACATGAACCAAGACTTTCCCATCTCACGGTCTCAGGTAAATCAAGTCAACGATGCCGATATATCAAACAAAGGTTCACCTCCTAAGCAGGTCAACACACACATGTCACTAGGTCATGTTCATGACAAATCAAGTCCCTAAGTCATGAACTACTACGGTTCTGGACACAACAAGACTATGAATAAATGCAAAATAAACAGAATATAATAAATGCAATAGGGCTAATCAATAAACGATATAAATGCGAGAACACGAGCTATTTACACATGTAATTGATAATTCTAATAACTCACTATTCAGGTCTTGAAACTTCTCAGTACGGAATAACGTATACAATTACTCTACGTGTCAGTATCGTGTATCATAAACAGTAACGTGAATAACTATCAACAACGGTACAACATGAAAATGTGAAATAAGAGGAGTTAACCACATGAAATGACGCGGTTTTCAACATAAATTCCCATAAAAATCCTTTAAACTAATTCTCAACATAATTATCCAATATTTCTGTTAAAAAAATATACCTTTTTCTTTAATATTATTTATGAACAATAACTATTTTCTTTTCCATAAATCACCTCTAATTCTTTTCTTTTTTTTGACAAAACCTCTTATAATATTTCAAAAATTCTTTTTCTCCCAAATAATTTCTTATAATCATAACAATTAATTAAAAATACCTTTTACTCAAAATGAATTATTTTCACCAAATAATTTCTTTAAAAATATTTTCATAATTATAATAAATGCTAGAAATATCCTAAAATACATTCTTACTTCCAAATAGCACGAAATTAATCATGGATCAATTTGACCTATTCAACCATCACGGATAATTTTATACTACCAATATTCACCAAAATATAATCAATAACTGCACATATGATAATAAATTGACACGAACTAAACTATACATATACAAAATAATCCATACGGTATAAAATTTATTAAAACTTGACAAGGCAAGAGGGATCTTGCCTCGGGTGTTGTCGAACGATTCGACGTGGCTCACCGTTGCTCAAGTAACGACGATTAAGGCCTTGGCAACCGGTCGACGCCGCATCGACGGGAGGTGCGGATCTGGAGGAGGGTGGTGGCGAGTGGCTGAGAGGAGGAGGCGGACGGCGGTGATGCGGCGAGGAGGTGCTGGTGGCGAGGATCTGGGGGCGGGTCGAGGGCCGGCAAATGGATGGTCTGGAGGCGGGCGAATGACGGCAAATGGATGGAGGAAGGAATGGAATGGAATGGAATGGAATGGAATGGAATGGAATGGAATGGAATGGAATGGAATGGAATGGAATGGAATGGAATGGAATGGAATGGAATGGAATGGAATGGAATGGAATGGAATGGAATGGAATGGAATGGAATGGAATGGAATGGAATGGAATGGAATGGAATGGAAGAGAGAGAAAGAGATGGAGAGAGAGAGGGATGAGGCAAGATGCGTTTTTTTTGAAAAATAAAATATTATTTTTATATATAGGGTTAGGGTTAGGGTTAGGGTTGGCATGCATGTGGTAAAAAAATGCACGTGGACTAATATCATCAAGCACGTAATAATAATACAATCAAATATTACATACGTATTCATGACAATTTGTAACGATTAATCAAATAATATTATTAACTAAATATTAATAACCTCTATCATTATATATATATATATATATATATATATATATATATATATATATATATATATATATATATATATATATATATATATATATATATATATATATATATATATATATATATATATATATATATATATATATATATATATATATATATATATATATATATATATATATATATATATATGATTAATATAATATCCAAAGATCTAAAATATCATTTACTATTTTAATATCGAAAAATACTAGAAAAATAATACTAGAAAAATAATGCATCAAACTATTAGAAAAATAATGAAAATTCACTGTATTACATCCTACCCCTTAAAACAAATTCGTCCTCGAATTAAAAATAGGAGCGGTGTATAACAACCCAGAGATAGGGACATGGAATGAAAGACTCAATTAAATATGTGGAGAGATATTCAAAAGAACTACATATCCAAAATTAGAAGAAGAACTGAGGTAGCAGAAATACAATATGAAATAAAATGTACCAGCTAAGAGTCCAAGAACAACTGAGGGTATTGTTGCCGCATCTTTGACTCTGTCTCCCAAGTCGACTCTCCAGGAGAATCTGGGTGCCACATCACACGAACGAGCGCAACGGTCTTGTTCCGGAGGGTCTTCTCTCTTCGGTCCAAAATCGCCACAGGCTGCTTCTCATAGGTCAAATCAGGTCGCACCTCGATCTCTGAGAAATCTATGACATGACTCGGGTCTCCAACATACGTCCTCATCTGGGAGACGTGGAACACGTCATGCACTCCAGCCAATGCGGGTGGTAATGCAAGTCGGTACGCCACTTCTCCAACTCTCTCCAAGACATCAAAAAGGTCCCACATACCGCGGACTCAACTTTCCACGCCTTCCAAAGCGAATGGTGCCTCGGTTGGGTGAGATCTTCAAGAATACATGGTCTCCCGGCTAAAACTCCAAATGCCGACGCTTCGCATCCGCCCAATGCTTGAATTGCCCCGCTATGGTCGCTCCCGAATGATCTGGCGGCATCAAGCGATTTAGCAATCAGCCGGCCCAAAAATCTCCCGGTCTCCAATGTCATCCCAACTCAAAGGAGAGTGACACCTTCTCCCATACAAAGCTGCAAAAGGGGCCATCCCAATACTCGTCTGGAAACTGTTGTTGTAAGCAAACTCCACCAGGTGTAAGTGATCCTCCCACGATCCATGAAAGTCCAACATACATGCTCTGAGCATATCCTCTAGAATCTGAATGGTCCTCTCCAACTATCCATCGGTCATGGATGATAAGTCGTATAAAACCGAAGCCATTCCGAGACTCGCCAGAACTCTTCCATTGAAGTAAATCGGGTATCACGATCCGAGACGATGCACACTGGAACTCCGTGCAATCGCACAATCTCCTGTAATACTAAGAATTTACTAATATCCTTGAAAGGAAGAATTCACCAAAGAGTTAGAGATAGGCAATTACCTCCATATATCTCTGAGCAAGATCTGCAGGGGGAATACGAGCTACTGTAAGGATAGTCTCCGTGACCTGGAGAAACTCCTCTGCTGCTAGGGACCCCTCGGCACCAGAAAAGGATGGAGGTCGCATATATCGAACTCCTAACTCCTGCTCCATGTGAGGAGAATCTTGGTGAGGCTCATTTGCAAGCTAATCTGCCAAGAGGTCTTTGGTTCGTAGACAATCCCTGAATCATCTCCAAAAGCTGATGCGGATCCACGTCGGGCATCTGGCCACCGCTACCGAATGGATTACTATTACCACGTGGACCTGCCATGGCTCTGGAGGAAAGACGGGCATTCAAACATTAGAGGGAGAACGAAGAAATCAAGTAAAATCAGAATCGAAATCGAATAGGATAGAAATCAAGCATAACTTATAGGATAAGGGTCTAAACATAGTCTTACGGATGGAATAGTGATATGTGTCTAAATTATTTATCATATTCTTACTGTGAAACTCGGGACTGTGAACTGAGTCGGACCTGCATGGGCCACCACCAAAACACATCGCCCGCTTCTCGAAATACGGAAGCGGAGCATAAACAAGCATGACGTATTAGGTTGAGGAGAAATCTGAATAGAAAAAATATTTCTTCTCAATCTAATACGCCAAGCCAAGTAATCATAAAAATACATCACGATCCGCGATTCCAATCACGGCCGGTAAGAATAAATAATAATCCGTAACGTAAGAGTACATATCACCAAAGTGAACATCCAGGACTATAAAAGAGTCCACATATCTCAAACAATTCATATGGCTAAAGAAACTAGAGAAATCTAAACAATGTCTACTAAAATGGAAATACTAAAATCAGTCTAAAGTTCATCAAACTACTGAAAATAAAAAGGAAACTAAGCTTCAGCTCGATCTACTCCATCGTCTGGAAGGTTCTCCTGCTGAGAAAACTCCGGCTCAAGTGCATCTCCATACTGAACCTGTCCGTCATCTAAATCGGCGTACACCAGCGAATAGATGCGTCGTGTATAACACACGGCAAGATCCCACAAATAATGGCAGTATAATAATAATGCGAATGAAATGCAAGAAATCAGAAAAATACGAACAAATCAAGTATAACAATACGGTTAACCATCCATATAAATCCGATGAGATTGATATTTAGAAATCTACAAAACGAGACGTAGTACGTCGAGTGAAATAATCCAAACAAGGAAACCCTCATGTATATACCATATGTCTCGAATTGTAAATAACTAAATATTAACCCCGAACTATACACGGAGAAAACATATAAAGCATCAACATGTCCAACTCATGTGTTCTAACTGTCTAGCCATCCTATAACAGGTCTCAGGTCTATATACTCACAATAGTCGAAGTTCATATTATTCTGGATAACTAACGGTTCATATTCCCACGCCGCATCCGCCACCGCTACCGAATGGATTACTATTACCACGTGGACCTGCCATGGCTCTGGAGGAAAGACGGGCATTCAAACATTAGAGGGAGAACGAAGAAATCAAGTAAAATCAGAATCGAAATCGAATAGGATAGAAATCAAGCATAACTTATAGGATAAGGGTCTAAACATAGTCTTACGGATGGAATAGTGATATGTGTCTAAATTATTTATCATATTCTTACTGTGAAACTCGGGACTGTGAACTGAGTCGGACCTGCATGGGCCACCACCAAAACACATCGCGCAACTGAAATACGGAAGCGGAGCATAAACAAGCGCTGACGTATTAGGTTGAGGAGAAATACGAATAGAAAAAAAATATTTCTTCTCAATCTAATACGCCAAGCGTCAAGTAATCATAAAAATACATCACAGTCACAGATTCCAATCACAGCCAGTAAGAATAAATAATAATCCAGAACAGAAGAGTACATATCACCAAAGTGAACATCCGGGACTATAAAAGAGTCCACATATCCAAACAATTCATATGGCTAAAGAAACTAGAAATCTAAACAATGTCTACTAAAATGGAAATACTAAAATCAGTCTAAAGTTCATCAAACTACTGAAAATAAAAGGAAACTAAGCTTCACCGATCTACTCCATCGTGCGGAAGGTTCTCCGCCGAGAAAACTCCGGCTCAAGTGCATCTCCATATCAACCTCGTCTCATTATCTAAATCGACGCACACCGCTTAATGGAGTACGCCGTATAACACACCAAGATCCCACAAATAATGGCAGATAATAATAATGCTAATGAAATGCAAGAAATCGAAAAATACTAGAAAAATAATACTAGAAAAATACGCATCGAAACTATTAGAAAAATACATATCGAAAATTCACGAATATTACAAACTCTCTTAAATCACACATTAATTTTTCTGACGTAAACAGTTTGGGGCCCAACGTGGGGCCTCTTCTTCACTTTTTGAGGAATGGTTTGTCTTTAATTCCAAATCATCGAAAAGTGATCAAACCCAACAATATCAGATGGATTGACCAACGAGATTCAATTGATCTCAGTCGCGCCTATCCACTCAACTTCCTTCGTCACGTGTCGTCCCTTTCGAAGAAAAGTGAACAAGGGAAGGGCGGATCAGGGAAACCATTTCCCCACCACCAGCAACCCGCACTGGCAAATGAAGAACAGCTACGAGGAGACCACGTGAGCCCTTTTCCACTAACTTGGTAGGAACTTGTAGAGCGGCCCATGAAGCTTTCACGGGAGAGGCCCCATAGCACATGGAGTGGGAGCAGTCATCCCGATAGAAGTTATCACGCCTACTCTGCGATCACCAACTAACTACCATCTAACACCGTGACTGCCAATCCCTCTTCATGAAAAGCCCGATAAAATGCAAGACGAAAAGCTAAAATAAAAGCCTTCCCAAAAAGTGTTAAGAAATTTGGGAAGTACTCCCAACACGTTGCAAATATAAAACCGCTTTAGAAGTAGAGAACATTTTGTTCTTTTGTCTAATCTATATGCAGGCTCTTGCAACTTGATCTTCATCAACCCGGTAACATTCACCATAGCCCTTGGCGTCTTTTTAGAGTAAAACCGAGGCACGTACCAAGCCCTTGGTATCATTCTCACGAGTAAAACTAAGGCATGAAGCTCTTGCCACTAAATCTTCATCGACCAGCAACATTCACGAAAGCCCTTGGTGTCTTTTCAGAACCAAAGCACATACCGAGCCCTTGGTATCATTCTCACGAGTAAAACTAAGGCACGAAGCTCTTGCCGCTTAATCTTCATCGACCCGGTAACATTCACTAAAGCCCTTGGTGTCTTTTCAGAGTAAAAACAAGGCACGTACTAAACCCTTAGTATCGTTATCACAAATAAAACCAAGGCACGAAGCTCATGACTTGGTCTTCACTAACTCATCGGGCATTAACCAATGTCCTTGGTATCGATTTTCAAGAGTAAACCCAACGCATGACAAGGAGCCCTCATGTCTCGGTCTTCACGGACTTGTCGGGCATTCACCAGAATCCTTAGTATCTGTTTTTAAAGAATAAACCCAAGTCATCACACGGTCTTCAATGGTGCACCCAGAAGATGAGAAAACTCATGACTTAGTCTGCGCTGACTAGTATGAAAATGTCTCAAAAATTAAAAGCACAAATGTGAAACAACTCATAAAATAAGTACAAAAGAAAGTCTTTGTCATTCATTTGCAAAAAATATTATAAGACTCTTACAATGATAATCATTATATTTTATTGCACTTTTATACCCTCATTACCTATCTTATTTTGAATAAAATATCTGCTAATAAGCGTTTTTTATCTTAATTTGCAGGAAATAAAAGATTAAAGAATAAGAGCCCAAAAAGAACTCAAATCTCTCATCTCTCAATCCTTGTTGAAGCCCAAGAAGCCCAAGCTCACACAAGAGAAACTCGGCCAGAGGAGCAGAAGCTGACAAAATATCGATATAGGTATCGATACAAGTATCAATAGTCACATCGATATTAGTATCGATACTAGTATCAATACTAGTATCGATAGGGGTATCGATAGGGGTATCGATATCAGTATCAATACTAGTATCGATAGGGGTATCGATACTAGTATCGATATTTGTATCGATACTAGTATCGATACCTAGTAATACTCTATAAATAGGGGTAGAGAGTGAGGGTTAAGAGTGTGAAATTTTTATAAAACTCCATGTGGAGAGGAGGGTTACTCAATTGAGAAGACATTCCAAAATCAGAACTTTATTTTCAATTAATAAAAGAATTTTTATCTCTTCAAAATTTTCTTTTCTTCTCTTTATTGATTGATGACGATGAAGATGAAGATGAAGATGAATATTTACTTTCAAGGGGCTAAACCCTCTTGCAATGTAAGTTTTCCTTTTTCTCTTTTATTGTTTAGCTTTAGAAATTCATATTTTAGGATTTATTGTCTTTTTCTTTTTTATGTTGGTAGATTAGATTTATTTTGATGTCTTGTAGAGTAGATTTACTTTTATATTCTTTTATTAATTTCTTGCATTTTTATTTTGTAGTTTTAGGCTGTCAAAAAATGAACGCAGAGCTCACCTCCTATAGCGTTTTAAGTCAAGACGCAAGGCTCACCTCCGCGTTCTAAGTCAAAACGCAAGGCTCACCTCCGCGTTTTCACTATAGTGTTCTAAGTCAAAACGGAAGGCTCACCTCCGCGTTCTAAGTCAAAACACAAGGCTCACCTCCGCTTTCACTATAGCGCTTTAAGTCAAGACGCCGAGGGTCACCTCCGCGTTTTCAAGCTCAAAGCATAAGGCTCACCTCTGCGTTTTAAGTCAAGACGCAAGGCTCACCTCCGCGTTTTCAAGCTCAAAGCGCAAGGCTCACCTCCGCGTTCTAAGTCAAAACACAAGGCTCACCTCCGTTCTAAGTCAAAGCGGAAGGCTCACCTCCGCGTTTTCACTATAGTGTTCTAAGTCAAAACACAAGGCTCACCTCCGCGTTTTCAAGCTCAAAGCATAAGGCTCACCTCCGCGTTTTCACTATAGCGTTTTAAGTCAAGACGTGAGGGTCACCTCCGCGTTTTCAAGCTCAAAGCATAAGGCTCACCTCCGCGTTTTCACTATAGCGTTTTAAGTCAAGACGTGAGGGTCACCTCCGCGTTTTCACTATAGTGTTCTAAGTCAAAGCGGAAGGCTCACCTCCGTTCTAAGTCAAAGCGGAGGCTCACCTCCGCGTTTTCAAGCTCAAAGCATAAGGCTCACCTCCGCGTTTTCACTATAGCGTTTTAAGTCAAGACGCTAAGGCTCACCTCCGTTCTAAGTCAAAGCGGAAGGCTCACCTCCGCGTTCTAAGTCAAAACACAAGGCTCACCTCCGCTTTCACTATAGTGTTCTAAGTCAAAGCGGAAGGCTCACCTCCGCTCTAAGTCAAAACACAAGGCTCACCTCCGCTTTCACTATAGCGTTTTAAGTCAAGACGCAAGGCTCACCTCCGCGTTCTAAGTCAAAACGCAAGGCTCACCTCCGCGTTTTCACTATAGTGTTCTAAGTCAAAACGGAAGGCTCACCTCCGCGTTCTAAGTCAAAACACAAGGCTCACCTCCGCGTTTTCACTATAGCGTTTTAAGTCAAGACGCGAGGGTCACCTCCGCGTTTTCAAGCTCAAAACGCAAGGCTCACCTCTGCGTTTTAAGTCAAGACGTGAGGGTCACCTCCGCGTTTTCAAGCTCAAAACGCAAGGCTCACCTCCGCGTTCTAAGTCAAAACACAAGGCTCACCTCTGCGTTTTAAGTCAAGACGCAAGGCTCACCTCCGCGTTTTCACTATAGTGTTCTAAGTCAAAACACAAGGCTCACCTCCGCGTTTTCACTATAGCGTTTTAAGTCAAGACGTGAGGGTCACCTCCGCGTTTTCACTATAGTGTTCTAAGTCAAAGCATAAGGCTCACCTCCGCGTTTTCACTATAGCGTTTTAAGTCAAGACGTGAGGGTCACCTCCGCGTTTTCACTATAGTGTTCTAAGTCAAAGCATAAGGCTCACCTCCGTTCTAAGTCAAAGCGGAGGCTCACCTCCGTTCTAAGTCAAAGCGGAGGCTCACCTCCGCGTTTTCAAGCTCAAAGCATAAGGCTCACCTCCGCGTTTTCACTATAGCGTTTTAAGTCAAGGCGTGAGGGTCACCTCCGCGTTCTAAGTCAAAACGGAAGGCTCACCTCCGTTCTAAGTCAAAACGGAAGGCTCACCTCCGCTTTCACTATAGTGTTCTAAGTCAAAACACAAGGCTCACCTCGCGTTTTCAAGCTCAAAGCATAAGGCTCACCTCCGCGTTTTCACTATAGTGTTCTAAGTCAAAGCATAAGGCTCACCTCCGCGTTTTCACTATAGCGTTTTAAGTCAAGGCGTGAGGGTCACCTCCGCGTTCTAAGTCAAAGCGGAGGCTCACCTCCGTTCTAAGTCAAAACACAAGGCTCACCTCCGTTCTAAGTCAAAACGGAAGGCTCACCTCCGCGTTTTCAAGCTCAAAGCATAAGGCTCACCTCCGCGTTTTCACTATAGTGTTCTAAGTCAAAACGGAAGGCTCACCTCCGTTCTAAGTCAAAACGGAAGGCTCACCTCCGCGTTTTCACTATAGTGTTCTAAGTCAAAACACAAGGCTCACCTCTGCGTTTTAAGTCAAGACGTGAGGGTCACCTCCGCGTTTTCACTATAGTGTTCTAAGTCAAAGCGGAGGCTCACCTCCGTTCTAAGTCAAAGCATAAGGCTCACCTCCGCTTTCACTATAGTGTTCTAAGTCAAAACGGAAGGCTCACCTCCGCGTTTTCAAGCTCAAAGCATAAGGCTCACCTCCGTTCTAAGTCAAAACACAAGGCTCACCTCCGTTCTAAGTCAAAGCGGAGGCTCACCTCCGCGTTTTCAAGCTCAAAGCATAAGGCTCACCTCCGCGTTTTCACTATAGCGTTTTAAGTCAAGACGCAAGGCTCACCTCTGCGTTTTAAGTCAAGACGTGAGGGTCACCTCCGCGTTCTAAGTCAAAGCGGAGGCTCACCTCCGCGTTCTAAGTCAAAGCATAAGGCTCACCTCCGCTTTCACTATAGTGTTCTAAGTCAAAGCATAAGGCTCACCTCCGCGTTCTAAGTCAAAGCGGAGGCTCACCTCCGCGTTTTCAAGCTCAAAGCATAAGGCTCACCTCCGTTCTAAGTCAAAGCATAAGGCTCACCTCCGCGTTCTAAGTCAAAACGGAAGGCTCACCTCCGCCACTATAGCGCTTAAGTCAAGACGCAAGGCTCACCTCCGTTCTAAGTCAAAACACAAGGCTCACCTCCGCCACTATAGTGTTCTAAGTCAAAGCATAAGGCTCACCTCCGTTCTAAGTCAAAACACAAGGCTCACCTCGCGTTTTCAAGCTCAAAGCATAAGGCTCACCTCACGCCAAGATTAATCAAACAAAATGTAGCCCTCAAGGCTGCGTTTCACAAAGAGAACGCAGCTCTCAAGGCTGCGTTCCTTGAATAAAACGCAGCCCTCAAGGCTGCGTTTCACAAAGAGAACGCAGCTCTCAAGGCTGCGTTCCTTCAACAAAATGCAGCCCTCAAGGGCGTGTTTCACCAATAGAACGTGGACCCCAAGTCCGAGTTGATCAAACGGAACACGACCCTCGCGTTTCTGGCGCGATGTGTCAAGTCGAGTTCAGGGCAACCGACATGAGCTTCAAACGGCAGTATTGGGCTCAAGTAAGGAAATCGAATACTCTGCGAAGTGCGACTAGATTAAAAAGTGCACCTAAGAAGTCTACGAACTCAAGGCATCTCAACAAGATCCAGATTCAATAAGAGCTAGTCCCGTCCAATCATAGACTGGGGGTTCCAGTTCAAACCTCACGAGTAGTGAGTAACTCTTCTCGAGTCTCTGTAACAGATTTGAGAGAGTTCCTATCGAGAGAAAGACCGATACAACAAATCATTCATTCATGCCAATGTGAACGATTGATTTCTACGGTCCCCTTGAGATGCTAATGCTGCTCATGTACATCCATTTCATCGGTATTCAACCCACCAATAAACGTTGCTTCAGAGAATGAATACCCTGGAGTTACCGTCAATATGGTTAGCAGGGGAAAGTCACCAGCCTCCGGTTTGGATGAATCGGGTACCAATCGTTCTCCAAATATTAGAGAAATCTCGAATAAATTTGAAGGGATTTACCAACACACCCGAACACGAAAGGGAGTTATACCTCCTATCGATTATCAGAGGCTAGCTAAAGGGATAAGACCTGACGACGAGCACTCGGCCATTGTAGATTCTCAATTTTCCAGTTCTTTCGTGGAGCATGAGAACGCTGTCTATACGATGGAGAATACTGAAGATCTCAGAAAGAGGCTCGAAGAGTATCAGGCTATGATGCAAGAAAATATGCGGTCGCAACAGGAAGCCATGCGAGAGACCCTGCGATCACAACAAGAGTCCAGCGATCAACTTCGAGATATGATGGCCCAAATTATTGTGGATAGAGCTCAATTTCAGATGTCTGGCCCAATACCTCAAACAGAATCATCACGAAGGAGGGGTCAATCTTCAAAACGAAAAGAAAAAGTGAATGAAGCTTCTGATCAAGAAGCTCATCACATAGAATCTTCATCTGAAGAGGAGAAGAGGATTGAGCACGAGCAGGATCCTCAGTCGGCAAAAATGGAAGAATTGGAAGCCCGCCTCAGTGCCATTGCCAATAGAAGCGAGCTTCAAGACGAGGGAGTTGTTAGGCCTTATCCCGCTGAATGGGACGCAGCTCCTTATCCTCTAAAATTCGAGGCCCCGACACTACAAGCTTTTGACGGCAAGGGGTCACCGAACCAACATATCTATCATTTCAAGTCACAGACTGGGAATGTGATATCAAACGATACCATACTAACTCGCTTGTTCATTGGCACCCTCAAGGGGGTTGCCTTTAAATGGTTTATGAAACTGCCTGTAGGATGTATTCAGAAATGGACAGATCTAGAGAGACTCATCCTATCAAGATTCTTTAAAGACGACACTGAAGTCGCTGTCCATACCCTTCTTGCCACTAAGCAAAAGAAGGGAGAGTCCATCAAAGCCTTTGTCAAGAGGTTCCGAAGCGTGGCTCTTCGATGCCCGACAGGTATGACGCAATATGCACTGGTGGAAGCCTGTCGACACAACTTACAAACGAAACTCCTAGCCCGAATGGGAGTTGCAGAATGTCGTTCCTGGAGACAGTTAGTCTCTCAAGGTGAACATGCTCAAAAAATTATTGCCAGAATCAAAGCTGAAGAAGAAAGCGAGCAATGGGACCAAGCCCAATCTTCTCAGCTAGAAGGAGAAGATACTACGGACACTGAAAATAATCCTCTTCAATAGGATGGCAGGTCCGCAAAGCTATCATGTTAACAGTTACCTCTGATAGTCCATTTCCTCCAAATTCCCCCACCAAACTCTTCAAATAGCGGCCTGCAATGTGATGTGCCTCTGTTCTGGTCATAGTCGGTATACTCCGATGTCAATGAACGACTTGACGGATAGTGGCCCATTTGGCGATATGCCCTGCCTACCCCTTTTCCCCCTTGCACTTGTTCAAGACTGGGGGTTGTTCGTTGGATTATGAGTAATAAATCTTCTGAGTTGTCATAGAATACCTCTGTCAACCATGAAATTCATAAAACATCGTCTAGTTAACATTACACCTCTGACGATTAACCTCCCCACAAAGTTAAGATTAGCTCGTCTCGTTATTAGCAAGGCGAACTCTTCTGACAATCAACTTATCGACTCTCTTCAATAGAGCGATAAGTCCTCAAAGTTGCTCCGATCGCAACATATCCTTGTCATGTTAACCTCACACCTCTGACAATCAACTTATCGACTCTCTTCAATAGAGCGATAAGTCCTCAAAGTTGCTCCGATCGGAACATATTCTTGTCATGTTAACCTCACACCTCTGACAGTCAACTTATCGACTCTCTTTAATAGAGCGATAACCTCAAAGTTGCTCCGATCGCAACGTATCCTTGTCATGTTAACCTCACACCTCTGACAATCAACTTATCGACTCTCCTTAATAGAGCGATAAGTCCTCAAAGTTACTCCGATCGCAACGTATCCTCGTCACGTTAACCTCACACCTCTGACAATCAACTTATCAATCCTCCTCAATAGAATGATAGGTCCTCAAATCTGCTTAAATCGCAATCAACTTATCAATCCTCCTCAATAGGATGATAGGTCCTCAAATCTACTTAAATTGTAATCAACTTATCAATCTTCCTCAATAGGATGATAAGTCCTCAAATTCGCTTAAATCACAATTAGCTTATCAACCCTGCTAAATGAGATGATAAGCCCAAAGCCTTGTTAACACCACAAGCCCAAAGCCCTGTTCACACCATAAGCCCAAAGCCTTGTTCACACCACAAGCCCTAAGCCACAAGCCCAAAGCCTTGTTCACAACACAAGCCCTAAGGCTTGTTCATACCACAAGCCCAAAGCCTTGTTCACATCACAAGACCAAAGCCTTATTCATGCCAAAAATCATGTAAGCCTTGTTCACATCACAGTCCTTAAACCTTGTTCAAATCACAGGTTTCAAGTTTTGTCCCTCGACAAAACCTAAAGTTATCGACTCTCATCAATAGAGCGATAGGTCCTCAAAATCTTGTTCAAACCACAAGTATGAAAGACATGCTAAGTTAACATTGTACTTTTAGCACCTTAAAAAAGTCTAAAAGGCTTAGTTGAAAACGTGAGGGTCAGCCCCGCGTCTCAACTCCAAAATGCGAAAGTTAACACTGCGTCTCAACTTAAAGACGCAAGAGTCAGCCACGCGTTTCAACTTCAAAACGCCAGAGTTCATCCTTGTAATGACTAGCGGGGACAAAAACTAAACGCAATTTCTTTGAAGATGAGGGGCAATACCTTCTCAGAATCGAACAAAGAAGATATCCAAAGTGTTTCGAAAGCTCGTTCCGGTCAACGCGAACTTTTAAAAATTTTGGAGGGGGTTCTGTAGGCTGTTAAAAAATAAACGCAGAGCTTACCTCTGCGTTTTCAGTATAGCGTTCTAAGTCAAAATGCAAGGCTCACCTCCGCGTTTTCACTATAGCGTTCTAAGTCAAGACGCAAGGCTCACCTCCGCGTTCTAAGTCAAAACGCAAGGCTCACCTCCGCGTTTTCACTATAGTGTTCTAAGTCAAAACGCAAGGCTCACCTCCGCGTTCTAAGTCAAAACGCAAGGCTCACCTCCGCGTTTTCACTATAGTGTTCTAAGTCAAAACGCAAGGCTCACCTCCGCGTTCTAAGTCAAAACGCAAGGCTCACCTGCGCGTTTTCACTATAGCATTTTAAGTCAAGACGCGAAGGTCACCTTCGCGTTTTCAAGCTCAAAATGCAAAGCTCACCACTGCGTTTCCAAGTTCAAAACACAGAGGTCATTTTCAGAACGCGGACCTCGTGTTTGACCTATTCAAACACGTTGTAAACGGTTCCAAAATCGTTTTGCATGATTTGAGGAGAGATTTAAGGGGTCAGTTACACCCCTTAAACCCCTATAAATAGCTGAAAGAACAGCTGAAGGGGGGACTTCTTCTGAGTCTTCGACTTCCACAGAGAAAAGAGAGTGAAGGAGACTTCTTGGATCGATCAAGGAGGCTTTTGGAGCATTCAACCTTGGCTTTTGGAGAATTTGGCTTGGCAGATCAACTCTTCTTGGAGGGAGCTCTTTCTAAGTAAGGTCCTTAAACTCGTGCAGAGTTATAAAACTCATTCTTGAGTTCTCAAACTCGTTAGAGTTCCAAACTTGCTTTGCGAGTTCCTTTCAATGTTGTTCCACGAGTCGAGACGTTCGGATAGTCAACGGGATACAAGATTCAAGCTCCCATCGCTATCGTGAAGAACCCAGGTTAAACAAAGAGAAAGATCTCCGTTGATCTTTCCTTCTTTTATAAATCGGGCAACCGATCGAGGAATTTTATAATTTTTTTGTCTAAGTCAGTTAGAGAGGGATTACTTTGAGAGATTGTATTTATTTTTTTTCTAAGTCAGTTAGAGAGAATAACTCCGATCTTATATTTTCTCAAAATTTTCTCGCGAACAGTAGTATAGATTTATTTTCTTTTATTTTTATAGTTTAGATTTACTTTTATGCTCATAGTTTAGATCTTTATTTTCTTGTTATCATTCTTACTTTTGTAGTTAGTTTTATTTTTCTTCCTTTATGCTCTCTAGTTAGATTTTGTTTCTTTGTTCTTGTTGTTCTCTTTGTAGTTAGTTTTTATTTTTATGGTCTTTCTTTTATGCTTTCTAGCCTAGATTCAATTTTCTTATTTTTATTTTTTAAAATGTACAACTAAATCTTGTAGGAACTCTAGAATTGTATGAAACTAATGTATGTTCTTTTATGATTTGTGTATTTCTCTCTTGTGCTTAAAATGATCATGCTTAGGATAATTAACTGAGAACTAATTGGTAGAAGAAGAATTTGATAATCTATGATTATATTGAGCTGTTTTATAGCTTATGCTTCAATTCTAGAATTACTATCTAGTTGTTGTTCTTTTCATGAATTTTAATTTTGTTTGGATGATAATTTAATAGGTTATGCTTTCCTTAAGTGGTTTGATAATCTATGCTTAATAAATCTAAAGTAAAATATGATAAAAGAGAGTAGTTCATAAATCCTAAATGAATTCAATTAGTGAATTCAATTCTAGATTCCTCATTTCTCTAATTGATTTCCTCCATCTTTTACTTGTTGTGATTTCCTCTTTTGGTCAAATTTATCTTTATTGATTTTATTCTTTTCTATTTTACTCTTTATTTTCTTTTATTTGTTCTCTTGATTTTATTTTTCTCTAATTTATTCATCTCTCTTTCTCCTCTCTTAATCTAGTTTTCTTTTTATTTGCAAATAATCACACTTTCCTCACATCTCTCCACATTTACACTTTCGCTTCTAATTGTCAACACACAATTTTAGAAACCAATTTAGATTATTCACTACACACCTTCCTCGAGGGATCGACATCTTTCTATACTGTAACTTGATAGTTGTGCACTTGCAACTTTATTTTATTTACCCCCTATTAAAAAACTTAACAAAAAAATACATTCTCCTTAAGGAGCAGCGTCGAGAGCATGAACCAAAGGCAAATCCGAACTAGGAGTATCCGAAGGAGGGGAGTCAGGCTTCTCAGATGAGGAGGAAGGGTCGGCGTTATCATCAAGGCCCTTGCCAACATCTTTGCCGGTAGCCTCCTCACCTTCCCCTTCATCGACAACTTCTTCATCCTCCTGCACTATCCCTAGCCCCCGCCTTGTACCTCAAGTGTCTTGAGGACATCGAGGCAGTTGGCTTCTCGAGAGGGATACTTGAAGCGGTCCTCTTTTAGCAAAAGCTCAGGGGGAATCTGACCCTTCAGATAGTCAAACACAACTGTCTTCTAATGAGGACAGACCAGTTTCTAGCATAAGGTATTTCATTTTCTTTCAAACTCGGCTTCCCGAGTCCGAGTGAAAAGGGGTCAATGTTATACCCTGGAAATTATCGAGTCTAGTGAGAGCGGACATGTAGTAAGTCACTGGCTGACTCCCAAAGCACATGCACGCACAACCCAGGTGATAAGCTAGCTGACCCATCTCGCAATTTAAATCCGAGATGAAAGGCGCTTCCAACTCGGATTCTACTAGATGTCCGACTCCGAGACGGAAGACGTTCTCCACTCGGGCCCAACACATCGCATCTCGAATGATAGAGTGGCCTGACAAGCGTCATTGAAAGACATGCTGTATTTAATGAATGTACAGTTAGCGCCCGCACTTCGTCGCCCAGTTGCCATCAACATTTAAGAGTCATAATGACTTTGCGAGCCAGAGCATTCATGACTCGTCGAATACGCCATAAATCCAATAGTCCCATCACTGTACAAAGTCGACTCGGCCAATCAATTGCCGGCATGCGTAAAGTAGGGTCTAAACTAATACTGCACACAACGGCCAAAATTATCAACGTGCCCCCGTAAACCCTCTATAAATAATGGTGATTTCCATCAAATCAAGGTACACAATTTTAACATACAAAAGGTCAACAAGACTACACTTTATTTTTCTCTTCAGATTAACTAAGAACAGTCATTGACTTAAGCGTAGGAGGGCACACCGGAGAAAACAATCTCCGGTGCTTCTAACCTATATTATTTGTGTAGCGAAGTACATGTGAAGGTCCACAACAAGAAAACCAACCATCAAAGGCGATTAAGGGACCCAAATAACAAGTTTAACTCCCTTAAACCACACATCAAATTTTCTGACGTAAACAATCATATTTTAGGGTAGATTTAATTTCATGCTTTAGTTAATTTTCTTTCTTTATTTATTTATTTTAATTTCTTAATTTTATTCATGCCTTTTATTTGCTAATAATTTAAGAATTAATATGAGTAGCTAAATTTCTTAGGCTAATTAAGATTAGATGAAGCTAGTATAATTATTTATTAAATTTAGAATGCTCTCTTTATGCTTTAATTGTTCATGACAGAATAATCAATTTATTACTAATTGGTAGAATAATATAAATTGATAGGTTGTAATTTCTTTAAATAGATTGATAGCCTATGCCTTTTAATTGTTCTAGAATTACTTTTAATTTGGTTAATTCTATTCATGAAATCTAGATTTACTTTTAGAATTTGATTTGATAGATTACACTTTCTTTAATTAGATGAATAGTTTATGCTTGTTAATTCTAAAAGTAATAAATGAAATAAGAGAGTAATTTCTAGATCTAATAATATGTTGCCTAGTGGAATCAACCCTAATTGTCTAGTTTATTACTCTTATTTCTTCTCTTTAATTGTTCTTGTCCTTAGTTCAATTTTAGTTTGTTCCGTTACTTTAGTTTTCTTTTTTCCTTTAGTTTGTACACTTGATTCTAGCCTTTTTAGTTCTTTGTTTTATTTTCCCCTCTTTTCTTCATTTTTATTTTTTATTTTCTTGCGATTATCTTCTCTCCTCTCTCCCTCTTTTTGTTTTCTTTTCTTTTTCCTTTAAAGAAACAAATCTCAAAACCCATTTTCTTCATTTTCTCAAACCTCTTTCAATCAACCTTTCTTTAAAAATTTCATTTTAAAAGAATCTCCTTCCTTGTAGATCGACACTTTTGAATACTACAATCTAATTGTATACTTGCAACTCTATTTTCAAAACTCTAAAATTTCACAACACATGGGTTTTAAGTAACATGATTTCTAACTTACACAATGCATAATGTTTGACCAATTCCATTTGATTTTGCTTTATCCGAAAGTTATGAAAAATTGTTATTTCATTTTTCTTGGTACCTAAAATTTTAAAAATTTTGTTTTGAAAATTTTACAAGCTCAAATTAGAAAATCCATGCATCACATGGGTTTGAAACTAATTGAATGGTATAATAGCTCAAAATTGAAGATTTGAGGGTATACTGATAATTATGAAGATTTGGGAGGCAACTATGTAGTTATGGAAGATTTGAGGGAATATTGGTAATTATGAAGATTTAGGGGTAAATATGCAATTATGGAAGATTTGGTGGTATATAGCTAAATAACCCAAGGTTAAAAGGAACTACCTGCAAATGCAAAATTAACAAGTATCTAATTAAGAAAAAAGTTAAAGACCGCAGAAAACCCTAGCGATCTATTTATAGAGCCTCCTTCACTTCCTCCAAATCTCAAAACCCATTTTCTTTCATTTTCTCAAACCTCTTTCAATCAACCTTTCTTTAAAAATTTCATTTTAAAAGAATCTCCCTTCCTTGTAGATCGACACTTTTGAATACTACAATCTAATTGTATACTTGCAACTCTATTTTCAAAACTCTAAAATTTCACAACACATGGGTTTTAAGTAACATGATTTCTAACTTACACAATGCATAATGTTTGACCAATTCCATTTGATTTTGCTTTATCCGAAAGTTATGAAAAATTGTTATTTCATTTTTCTTGGTACCTAAAATTTTAAAAATTTTGTTTTGAAAATTTTACAAGCTCAAATTAGAAAATCCATGCATCACATGGGTTTGAAACTAATTGAATGGTATAATAGCTCAAAATTGAAGATTTGAGGGTATACTGATAATTATGAAGATTTGGGAGGCAACTATGTAGTTATGGAAGATTTGAGGGAATATTGGTAATTATGAAGATTTAGGGGTAAATATGCAATTATGGAAGATTTGGTGGTATATAGCTAAATAACCCAAGGTTAAAAGGAACTACCTGCAAATGCAAAATTAACAAGTATCTAATTAAGAAAAAAAGTTAAAGACCGCAGAAAACCCTAGCGCGATCTATTTATAGAGCCTCCTTCACTTCCGCCTCCAAATCTCTCAAAACCCTAACTCTAATGGTGAAAAAACAACCACCGCCTCCTCCAGCGCTGCCCTCTTCTTCATCTGAGGAAGAATAAGAATCATGTTCCGACGACGATGAAGAAACCATCAGCAAGAGCCCCAACCCTCAAACTCCAATCAAGAAGCAAGAACAAGAAGAGGAAACCGACGAAGAGAGCGAATCCGGCTCCAGCGACGACGAAGACGACGACGAAGAGGATGAGGAGCCCCTACCCGATACCAAGAGGCCCCAGTCCATCTCCACAGCGGCGTCTCCCGCCCTCAAGCCCTTCGACGCCGGCGAGAAGTCAAACGGAAAGGGCAACGCCAACGGAAAGGCCTTGTTCCAGCGAATCTGGAGCCTCGAAGACGAGGTCGCAATCCTGGAAGCCATGGCGGAATTCGAGCCCAAACACGGTCCCATCAAGCTCAACGCCGCGGGGATTCGAGACTTCCATGAAATTGTGAAAGGTTCGTTGAGCCTCGAGGTTAGTGGTTCCCAGCTCCTGGAAAAGATTAAGAGGCTCAAGAAGAAGTACGAGTCCGTTGCTGCCCGTATGAAGAACGGGAAAGCAGTCAAGTTTGGGAAACCACACGATGAGAAAATTTATGAGCTCGCGAAGAAAATTTGGGGGACGGGGAATAACAATGAGGTGAAGAAGGAAGTGAAAGTTGTGAAATATGAAAATGCGGCTAATGATGTTGGAGGGAGTTTGAAGAGGGAGTATCCGAATTTGAAGAGGGAGTATCCGAATTTGAAGAGGGAGTATCCGAATTTGAAGAGGGAGTATCCGTTCATGAAGGATGCCATGGCGAATGCGAGGTGTGGCATCTCAGCGGAGCTCTTGCAGACGCTTGACCCAGAAAAGGTGAGGCCTTTGGAGAAGGAGTTTAAGAAGCAAAAAGTGCTGGAGATCAAGAACACAATTGGTGGGATAGACTTAATGAAGCAAGCTCTTCAGTGGGTATTGGAGGATATAGAGAACATGGCGGATTGAATTTGGGGCTCTGATGGTAATTTCATGACCCTTTATGATATTTTGTTAGTTACTGTTTTTGCAAGAATTTATTTTAGACTTGGGGTGCTGTGGATTATCTTGGACCCCGTATATATCGAATTATGTGGTTTATAGATTTATATTAATCTGCCCAACTTGACATTTGGGTTATTATGACCCTGCTTGCTCAATGTGATTGATATATCCACTGTTTCTCGTGTTTGATTTTTGTAATTTTCAATGATGATTGTGCACAAAACATAATTAGCTTTTATTGGAAAATACGGATGATTTGACTTTGTGAATCATAGTTTTGAGTCATGGTGCAGTATTGTTGCTGGTTCAATAAATATATGCATAAGATATTAGTGAAATTTTCACTCACCCTCTCTCTTGCATCTCCTTTTACATTTCAGGCTTTGTGGAAATCGCTTGTTTATCTTCTGTTAGCTTTGTAATGTGTCTTTAATGTTTATGAATGGACTAATCACTGATGCACATGCAAATTACATATACTAGCATGTTTATTAATTCTTGTAATCAGAAGGACCACTGATATGTTAATTTGTCTCTGATGTGGATAAGTAGGCTAAAGGCTAGTCACTTTAATCCTTATAGTTTGTTTTCACCCGTACCTTTAAGTTAGGGTTTGATGAAGAGATGCATTAGGTCATATCATGGAGGACCTATTGTCAATCACTATCTTTCTGGGGACATTTATATGGATTAATTGTTGCCTTTCACTTCAAGTCCTTCCTACAATTTATAATGATAAACTGCATATGTATCAAGAGCTTAAAGGCTTAAACAATGTTGTGAAATATGAAAATGCGGCTAATGATGTTGGAGGGAGTTTGAAGAGGGAGTATCCGTTCATGAAGGATGCCATGGCGAATGCGAGGTGTGGCATCTCAGCGGAGCTCTTGCAGACGCTTGACCCAGAAAAGGTGAGGCCTTTGGAGAAGGAGTTTAAGAAGCAAAAGTGCTGGAGATCAAGAACACAATTGGTGGGATAGACTTAATGAAGCTAAGATTAGACATCTTGATCATCAAAATTAACCACAAATCCATAATCTAAGAATTAAAACTATCGTAAGAGTATAACTAATATGTATTCAGATATTTCGGATACGAATACGGATATTTCACTACAAAATCATATCCGTAACCATATCCTATCGGTTATAAATTTGAGTAACCATATCCGTATCCTAACGGATACGGTTACGGATATTTCCTCGGATACGGATACGGTTTAACACCCTTAGCCATATCATGTAAGGGGATCATCTTAAAGCCGGCTCGGATTAGCGAGGCCCAAATTATAAATGCGGTTAAAAAAGAAACAAAAGCCCGCAGAAGCCCTAGAGCCATCTATATATACAGCGCTCTCCTCACTTCCGCCTCCAACGCTCCCAAAACCCTAACCCTAATGGCGAAAAAACAACTACCGCCTCCTCCAGCGCCGCCCTCTTCCTCATCTGAGGAAGAAGAGGAATCCTCTTCCGACGACGATGAAGAAACCATCAGCAAGAGCCCCAACCCTCAAACTCCAATCAAGAAGCAAGAACAAGAAGAGGAAACCGACGAAGAGAGCGAATCCGGCTCCAGCGACGACGAAGACGACGACGAAGAGGATGAGGAGCCCCTACCCGATACCAAGAGGCCCCAGTCCATCTCCACAGCGGCGTCTCCCGCCCTCAAGCCCTTCGACGCCGGCGAGAAGTCAAACGGAAAGGGCAACGCCAACGGAAAGGCCTTGTTCCAGCGAATCTGGAGCCTCGAAGACGAGGTCGCAATCCTGGAAGCCATGGCGGAATTCGAGCCCAAACACGGTCCCATCAAGCTCAACGCCGCGGGGATTCGAGACTTCCATGAAATTGTGAAAGGTTCGTTGAGCCTCGAGGTTAGTGGTTCCCAGCTCCTGGAAAAGATTAAGAGGCTCAAGAAGAAGTACGAGTCCGTTGCTGCCCGTATGAAGAACGGGAAAGCAGTCAAGTTTGGGAAACCACACGATGAGAAAATTTATGAGCTCGCGAAGAAAATTTGGGGGACGGGGAATAACAATGAGGTGAAGAAGGAAGTG
The DNA here is from genome assembly GCA_012295165.1 of Asparagus setaceus. NCBI lineage: Eukaryota > Viridiplantae > Streptophyta > Magnoliopsida > Asparagales > Asparagaceae > Asparagus > Asparagus setaceus. The sequence continues at coordinate 67,439,997 of CM022706.1, read as the reverse complement.
AAAGTTGTGAAATATGAAAATGCGGCTAATGATGTTGGAGGGAGTTTGAAGAGGGAGTATCCGAATTTGAAGAGGGAGTATCCGTTCATGAAGGATGCCATGGCGAATGCGAGGTGTGGCATCTCAGCGGAGCTCTTGCAGACGCTTGACCCAGAAAAGGTGAGGCCTTTGGAGAAGGAGTTTAAGAAGCAAAAAGTGCTGGAGATCAAGAACACAATTGGTGGGATAGACTTAATGAAGCAAGCTCTTCAGTGGGTATTGGAGGATATAGAGAACATGGCGGATTGAATTTGGGGCTCTGATGGTAATTTCATGACCCTTTATGATATTTTGTTAGTTACTGTTTTTGCAAGAATTTATTTTAGACTTGGGGTGCTGTGGATTATCTTGGACCCCGTATATATCGAATTATGTGGTTTATAGATTTATATTAATCTGCCCAACTTGACATTTGGGTTATTATGACCCTGCTTGCTCAATGTGATTGATATATCCACTGTTTCTCGTGTTTGATTTTTGTAATTTTCAATGATGATTGTGCACAAAACATAATTAGCTTTTATTGGAAAATACGGATGATTTGACTTTGTGAATCATAGTTTTGAGTCATGGTGCAGTATTGTTGCTGGTTCAATAAATATATGCATAAGATATTAGTGAAATTTTCACTCACCCTCTCTCTTGCATCTCCTTTTACATTTCAGGCTTTGTGGAAATCGCTTGTTTATCTTCTGTTAGCTTTGTAATGTGTCTTTAATGTTTATGAATGGACTAATCACTGATGCACATGCAAATTACATATACTAGCATGTTTATTAATTCTTGTAATCAGAAGGACCACTGATATGTTAATTTGTCTCTGATGTGGATAAGTAGGCTAAAGGCTAGTCACTTTAATCCTTATAGTTTGTTTTCACCCGTACCTTTAAGTTAGGGGTTTGATGAAGAGATGCATTAGGTCATATCATGGAGGACCTATTGTCAATCACTATCTTTCTGGGGACATTTATATGGATTAATTGTTGCCTTTCACTTCAAGTCCTTCCTACAATTTATAATGATAAACTGCATATGTATCAAGAGCTTAAAGGCTTAAACAATGTTGTGAAATATGTGAGAGGTTCTGTGCTTATGTGAAATCCCATTCATTGCTGGATATTAGCTTGAATTGTAGTTGTTTTATTGGTATACTTATTGTGTATACTCTTTCTGTATCATGTTGCATATATTATCATATCTCATGAGATACATTGGTTTGTGCGCAATTGTCATGTAATTAAGAATAAAACTTCATGTATCACAAAAATATGATCAAAGTTAAAGCACATAGAAGTGCATAACCAAGGAGAATTAGTAAAAAGATCGTAAATTCAAAATGAGACTGCAACTGCAAGTATAAAAATAACTAATAAGTCTTAGCAACAAAAATACAGGTTATGTTGCAGTGTGCGGGTGTGGACATGGGTGCGGATACGGGACACGGCCAGATCGTAAAGGATAGTATATGAGGACACGGATGTTATATACCTATTGAATATGAGATCAATATTGTTTTTCATTCACATGTTATGAGAAGTAAAGTTAATATTCTTATGCTTCTTTTATTGAATAGATTATAATTGAAAAACAACTTGTTTTTGAACTAGATATCTAAACGACCCTTTAAAATCATACTTATAAACTAGGTATGGGCTAAAACAAACCCAACTCGAGTCCAACAAGTTGCAGAATTTGATGTGAAGTGTAAGATAACGTTCACGAAGTGTATCGCAAGTGTTTTAAACTAAAACATGTATTATATAATTGACTACGCGTCTGAATAAATGTATATAATATATTCAAAAAGTGTCGAAAGAGTGTTCGGCACGAACACAGATACGGGAAGTGTCGGACACAGATACAGGAGCCCAAATGAAGTGTCCGGGTAGCCTAGAATACAGGTCCATGACTAGAAGGTGATTAATGAAAATGACATCATATCGTTCAATATCAAGTTCTCAACCATAGAAAGCGAGTATATACACAGTCAGATGAATTGCGTGTTTCATAAATACTATATCAAGTCGATAAGTTATGGATTTTATCCAAAATCTTTGTATACTCAATCCGTTGCTACTCTCGTATTGAGTTGCCATCTTTATTTTTATCTTCTTCATCTTTCTCTCCCTAAACACTTTTCTGCAACCCACTGACTTCTTTTCCTAAACACCTTTCTGCCCCCACTGTCTTATTTTCTCCCTTCCCTTTGTTGATTTTAATCACATTTAAGTATTGAGGCGCTGTCAGGTAATTGTAAAAACTTGTTAAATATCCATCAATTTCAAATATTACCTTTAGAAATCAATTGTCGAAGTTTTCTTGTCTCCCTCCCTACTTTTCTACTTCTTTGTAGTGCTACTTGCTTCTCTTTCAAGTTCAAAGCACTTGGGCATATGCGTTCTAGTGTTATATTCTGCATATAAGGGTCTTCTTTCTCCATGATCCATTGAATTTCATATCTAGTAAGTAACTAGGATCATACGTCTCTTTGGTCACTTCTCTTTCATACACCAAAAAAATGAAGCCTTAGATGTTCAAACTGGTTCCTCCTTTTTGGGTGCAACAAATATGCTCCAATTTCTTTCATAACCCCGTGACATGTTTTTTTACTGTTTTTTTACACTGGGAGCTGTGTTTACTTTTGTTTTTATGATTCATAATTTATAATTTTCCTTTATTCAGTTATAGGCATTTTGATAGGCAACCGAAACAATTTTCATGTGTAGTATGTACCTATAATCTTGAGATATTTTTAAACCTACACGGACAATGCATGGCTGCAATTATGAATCAATATGAATGTGGAAGCCAATCAATCCTTTGCTCCAGAACCTCGTATTCTTATAAAAGATCCAGAAGGGCTTTCATATTTCTTCTTCATCGAGGTGCAAATTTATTTATACTTTAATTGCTGTATAAGTAATAAGATTGAAGATCGAAGACAAGCAAATACACAGGCTATTATTATATGATATATATTGGTTAAGCACCTCTATTTTAAGAGCCTATACATATTGCCCCTCCATAACTTTCTAGAATTTCTTCTGATGCTTTTTTGTTCTTTCCGGAAAAAGCTGTCTTTTTTTACGAAGTTATTTTTTGGCATCAGATTCACATTAACTCCTATTTTGCAGGAATTGTACGGACAGGGTACCGAGTTGCATGGTCAGATGTTCTTGGTTGTTGCCTGCTTGTGAATGAACTAGTGTAGGTTTGTTCGTATTGAACCTCTAAATATGCACTTTTTTGTGGAATTTTGTTCAGTGGTGTTGCTAGTTCTGGATTTACTTTTTTTTTTTTTAAATATTTCTAACTCCCTAACTTTTTAATGTTTACTCAGTTTTATATTTCTGATTCCTAACTTTTGTGGAATTTTGTTCAGTGGCCTTACTAGTTCTGAATTTGTTCAGTGGTGTTGCTAGTTTTTGTATAACATATGAAAATGTCATATCATGTGTTTCATTTTCCAAATGAGTATCTAGCGGAGACAATCCACGACATGTAATGTGCACCAAATGGATATCGATCATTGGAACTGTGAAGTCCAATAATTTAACGGTTGACTTTCATTTAGTGCACATTTAATGTCATGGATCTGAGACCATTTGATACTTTCGCCAATATTTAATATGTAAAAGTAGTTCTTTAAAATTAATGAAAGATTTGTCTCTTTGTCTCCCGTTCTTATTGCAGCCCAGAACTTGGTGTACTGATCTTAGATCAAGCCACCTATCTAATTTATGAATTAGGTTAAAATTCTAAATATCTGGGTTCTTTTCACGTTCTGATTTGGATTAAAATTCCAAAATATCAAATCTATATTTCATTAAATTGCTTTATTGAACATCAAATTTATATTTCATTAAGATGTGAGAGAGAGAGAGAGAAGTGGAGGACGATGAAGTCTTGCTCATGGTCCGTGGAGACTTTGTTGCGGACCTCGCCGAAGGGGGTGAACGGTGAAGTATTTCTGGATTGCGAAGCAGTAAAGAAGGAAAAGAGAGATGATGAGGTAGAATTTTATTCTACATGAGAGTCAATTATTGATTAGTCAGTGTAGGGGCGGCATGATACGCTCAATGCCCTGGATATTTTCTCTAAATATTGTATGCTTAAAAGATAACTACATATTTTACTATTATATTTAACCGGTCACCTATTGCTAAACAACAGGTGGTATCATATATTTTCTTGGTTATACAGGAATGTAAAGAAACAAAATACCAAGAGAGAGAGAGAGAGTGGGGGAAAAAAAAAACTCCCTCGCAAACTGAGAAAGAGTAACTCCTAATCTATCACCAAGAATTTGGCTACTACTATGAGCTGGAATCTCTATGAAAAATCTAAACAGCGTTAGTGATATAAACACTAATGTTGGCAAAATCATCGGCATGATTCTTCCCTTCTCGAAGAGTACGTGATCACCTTCAGGCCCAACTCTGGTTGATCAAGTATCGATAGTCCTCAACAATCACACAAAGAGGATTAAAACTTGCATCTACTTGAGTGATTAGATCAATAGTGTTCAAGGAATCTGACTCAATAATTAATTTCTTCCATCCATGCTCCCACGCAAACTTAAGCGCGAACCTGACACCCTTTAACCTGGCAATTCTAGATGAAGCGTGAAATCCATCAACTAGTTGCCAATAGAATAACGAGCAATTCCTCATGCACCTGCTTTCCCGGACTCCTTTTTAACTGCCTTATATGTATTAATCTTTACCCAACTAGACAATGTCCGAGGAATCATTATGACTTTGGCCCGAGGAGTCATTATGATTCTGGCCACACATTTAATGCGATAGCGACTGAGCGGTGAAGTATGAGCGTCGACTGGCCATGCATTAAATGCGAATGACATTGATGAGATTGAAAGGTCATTCCATCTTCGAGACTTTTTCTAGTGGAGTCCGATCATAAGGCGCCTTTCGTCTCGGACTCCAATTTCTCTAACTCAGACCGTTTGAGAGATAAGCGGTGCTCACACCTGGGTTGGACTTCCTGAATATGTGACTCGACCCGTTAATATGACACGTGGCCAACTTTTAAGGGCTCATCAGAATTGGTGATTTTAAGGATACAACATTAGACCCTTTCACTCGGACTTGAGGTAAGCCGAGTTCAAGAGAAACCAAACCGTTTTATCCTTTGCCCCCCCAGGATTCGGATTGATCTTGGGAGACAGCTGTCATTTGACTCTCTGAAATCACAGAACTTGTGCTTGGTTTTCATGACGGACGCTTCGTTTGATGAGAACGATGCTTCAGCTGATGAGAACCGCTAGCGGATTTGGGAATTCGGGTTCACCGCTAGGATTTGGTCGCATGTCGTCTATTGAGCGCCTATAAGTACCCCATCCTTTCTTCTTCTTCGGTGCATTTTTTGAACTCTTAGCCCTAGAAATTTCTGTGTTTTTGCCTTTTTGAAGTCCGATCATCTGCTCCGATTATCCACTCCGATCATTTGCTCCGATGGCTTCCAACTCGCAACCTTCTTTGACCAGCAACGAGATCGGATTTTCGCTGCTCCGCCGGTACAAATCATTGGTGCTCAAGGGTCATCTCATAGAATGGGTGAAAGCATATGACACCTCCGGCTCTTTCATGCTGTTTGTTCTAGCACTTGACTGCGTCGTCTACCACCACGGGGGTGATTTAGTGCCGATGTATTGGCACTACCTCGATTTTGGCCTTCATCTGCCGCTGCACCCTTTCCTTCAGCGGGTATTTCGAGTGCTCGGAATATTTTCCGGTGTGGTTGAAACTCAATTTGATGGCTTTCTTGGTCGCCTTCCTCATCATCTATCATCGGATGAACATCGAGCCAACCTTATGGATCCTGGGTCACCTATTTTGTGCCAAGGCTGGCATAGGAGAGGGGCATTTTTACTTCCAGTCGGTCGCCGCTTTTCAGTTGGTCTCGAAAATCCGGGATACTAATAAGAGACGGAGAGAAAAGTTTTTCTTTATTTTGGCGCTGACCCCATTTTGGCCTGCCCTACATGGTCGAAGATCAAGAAGGAGGGCTTGAAGGCGGTGAAGCTATCCGAAGTGGAGATGCAAGGCTTGGAGAAGGTTCGAACCTATAAGGGGTCTCGTCAATGCGTGAATCAATTTGATAATGCCGTGCTTCGGCTACCAGCATACCCATACATCGCCTACGGTGGAGGATCTTGCTCGCGCTGCACTTTTGGCTCTTGAAGTGCAGTCGGAAGAAGCCCCTCTAGACGGTCTATCTTTGGGACCTCGAAAGCGCCTGCGTGCTGAGTTGGCAGAGGAGGAGGTTCAGGCTCTACATTAGGATTTAGCTAAGCTCGGGGCCAACTTGGCCTAGGTTCGGCTACATTCACTGGCTGGGCCGAGAGGTCTGAGATGAGGAAGAGGAAGACGACTGTCACCAAGGGTCGTCGCCAAGCTGAGGGTGGTATGCAGGACTTTTTTGCGCTCGAGGATGAGGCATCTGAGCTTGTGCTCGGGTCTACTAGTGGAGTCCCAACTTTAGAGGCTCCTCCTCCTGAGGTCGTTGACTTGGGTCATGAGTCACCGTGGGTGGCTGCCGAGCGAGAGGAAGTTGCCGAGGGGGCTCGCCCTACTTTGGAGTGGGTGGGGGGGGGGGGTGCGGTTGGGATCCCGACCAAAGATGAAGTTGGCATTGCTGCACAGGCCGATCGCCTTGTTTTGGGGTCCACGGGAGTTGGGATCCCGATCGAAGGTGAAACTGGTACTGTCGCATAGGTCGAAGCAAATGAGGCTCCCGAATCTTCGAGGAGGGTCAGGAAGGAACCGGTTACTGGGGAATTGGTCCCTGAGAGGAGCCAGTTGTTGCGGAGGAGCCGGCTCCTCAGAGGGTTACGTAGGGAGGTCGGTTCGAGTGGCATTTTCCCCATCACATTGGTGAACTCTCTCCTCCTGAATGGGAAAGGTTAAGGACGATCCTCATTAGGTCAGCTAAGGTGGGCCCTGGACATGAGCCAACAGATGACTCCATATTTGTACCGGGTCGCCAATTGGATTCAAGAGGGTCGGTCCTAAATCTAGGTCCGGCCAAGCTCATGTCATTGAACAGATTTTTCTCCCCAATGATCAAGTTTTGCTAAGCGGAGTACCTGATCTCAGCTTTATCAGATTCTCTGAAGCTATCTTATCAGAGGCTTGCTTGTAGAGACCGAGTTGTTTAGTAGGTACAAGTCGGCCCACAAGTTTTTTTTCAAGTTTCGGGGGGAGATGACGGTTCACGGGGATGCCCATGAGGTGGCCGAAGTGTTGACCGCTCAAAGGGGGAGTGATTTAGACTAACTCAAGGAAGGTCGGGCAGAGATGGAGCACTAGCTGGTCCCGCGGGTTGATAGGATAAAGGCTGCTGTTGATCTCTCCCAACATCGAGCTACCCTACTTGCTCAAGCTCGGATGGAGATCCAAAACATGTACGAGGAGCTCAATCAGGTCTATCACGACTTAGGCGTTGCTGAGAAGAGGGTTAAGTATCTCGAGTCTGAAGTTGAGGTTGAGATGAGGGAAAGAGAGAATGCTTATGAGCGGGCCCGGATGGTTCGGTTAAAGACGTAGAACTTGAAGGTGAGGTTGCGGGAGGAGGCGGCTCTTCAAGAGTCTCTCCGAAATAACGCTGCCCAGGGCGCTCAAATGGCTGAGGAGCAACGTAATTCCCTCCTAGACCAAGTCTGAGACCTCCAAGAATGGCTGGCGTTCCAAAGTCGAGTGCCCTTGAAAATCAAGTGATCGAGAAGTACCGTGTGCTCTTGGAAAAGTGGAGGTTGCTCTTGCCTCTAAGGCAAGTTTTGATCATCTGATGAAGCAACTCCCTCACGAACTTAAGATCAATTCCGACCGATTCGAGTACCCCTCCAGAGTAAGGGTTTGCCTGGACATCCTTAAGATGCTCGAGGTGGACGACGGACTGGGAATGACGGAGGATAGTTTGGAGGCGGATAACGAATCAAATAAAGGTTCGGCCGAGGCAGACTCTAGTGAAGAAGCCGGCTTGCCTTCACCACCTGACCGACCAGGGATCTCATCTTTCGCTCTTGCTCCATGATTTTCCCTTTTTTGTACTAGTCGAGTCATTATAAAAAGTCCTGTAAATTTTTGTAGATTAATGAAAAAGGACAATTTTGTATGACCTGAATATTTTTGTGATTTTGCTTTGAGTTATTCCTCACTGTGTGCCTTGGGTTTATTTTTCAAGATCGATATCATGGGCTTTGGGCCACCTTTGGATGAGTCGGTGAAGACCGAGTCATTAGAAATTTTTGTTGTGCCTTGAGTTTACTCTTGAAAACCAATACCAAGGTCCTTGAGTGCCTTGGATTAGTCGGTGAAGACTGAGTCATAAGAAATTTTTATTGTGCCTTGGGTTTACTGTCAAAAATTGATACCAAGGTCTTTAAGTGCCTTGAGTGAGTTGATGAAGGCAGTCGCAAGAAATTTTTATTGTGCCTTGGGTTTACGCTTGAAAACCGATACCAAGGTCTTAGAGTGTCTTGGATGACTCGTTGAAGATTGAGTCGCAATGAGTTTTTATTGTGTCTTGGGTTTACTCTTGAAAACCGATACCAAAGTCTTAGAGTGCCTTGGATGATTCGGTGAAGACTGAGTCGCAATGAAGTTTTATTCTGCTATCGATATCAAGGTCTTTGAGTGCCTTGGATGAGTCGCAAGAAATTTTTGTTGTGCCATGGGTTTACTCTTGAAAACTGATACCAAGGTCTTTGAGTGCCTTGGACGAGTGGGTGAAGACCGAGTCGCAAGGAATTTTTGTTGTGTCTTGGTTTTACTCTTAAAAACCGATACCAAGTTTTTTTGCTTCTTTGCACAAGATTATGGAGAAAGATAAGGCTTTTCATTAATATGGGGGGTCTTTCGATTACATTCATTAGAAATACTTCTTGAGATGTTCTACATTCCAAGGATGCTTCAAGACATTCCTATTGATGTCGGAGATCACACAGTCAATAATCACTACTGGATTAGATGTTTGATTAAAGTGAAGTCCGCTCTCTCTTCTAATGCCCGGTCGTGATGACAAGGAGGGAGTTCACCTACACCAGAAAAGGACCTGTGGAAAGGGCGGAGTTGGGATCTCCGGTGATCCCTCCGACGGTCCAGTTAGTATGTGTACTGGGTATGAATGATAATATAGAAGAAAAGTTACTGAGTTAGGTTACTTACTTGTTTGATTGTACAGTTCCCTATTTATATGGAGAATCGGAGGGCAGTTGTGTCTCTTTGCTTGGTAAGAAATTGGAGGGCGAGTCAGCCCTTAGCTCCACGTGTTGATCAATGACTGGACTAATGTCTTGTGTAGGCGGCTGTGTAAGATTGCCTTTACAGGTGTCGAATGTAGATCGGATCATGAGTTAGTGCTGTTCCCTCGTTATTAATGAGTTCATTAATGGGATGGGATTTTGTGACGTCTGCCGCCAGAATGTTTCGAGGTATCTTAATTACTGTGAGAGATGGAGAATTTAAGGTACTGATAATGCATTAAATGCGATATTGACATATTGTCGGGACCAAACTCCATGTAGCCGTCGTTTGTTGAAGGAGTAAATTGGCCGAGTGGGCGATGTCGAGCGTCCAAGGGATCGACTCACACCGCCATTCGCATCGTCCATAAAGGTAGCCGACCGAAGGGTCGACTAGTACCGTTATTCGGTCGTTCTTAAAGGCAGTCGATCGGCGTGGTTTGCTGGTTTGAGTAAGGGCAGTGAGATGTCTGCTTGACTTGGTCGGGCGAACTCGGGTCGTCCCTAATCAAGGGATTAAAATGTTCATTTATCTGATGTATGGGCTTTTCCCTTCTAATCAAGAATTAGTAATTAGAAAATGTCCAGAACCATAACAGTTGATGGCGTTTTGATTCGGCAAGCAAGAATAGGGTCGGCTCCGAAGGCCTAGACGAACTTCTCCTTCCAATCTTTGTTGGACTCGGGGATGTTCACAAGCTTGCCGCCCAAGTTGACAAAGAAGTAGTGGGCATCCTTTTTGGTGGTCTTTACACTGACCAAGTTGCTGAACAGTTGAAGAGTCGGCTCAACACCGACCCGGTAGCATATTACCAGAAACGCCATTATTGTCGCTATGGCGTTAGGAGCGAATTGCATTGGGGAAACCCCCAATCGCTCACAGACCCTCCTCATAAAGCGAGGGAGCGACAGACGAAGCCCATATTTCATATGAACTAAATACAAAGGTGCCTTGTCGGCACTATGCTCAAATACAACGCTATTTCATATGAACTAAATACAAAGGTGCCTTGTCGGCACTATGCTCAAATACAACGCTATTTTCTTCTAGTAGTGAGAGCCTAAATTCTGGCGGAATGTCGTATCGCTCGTTTAGGCCCTCCAAATCTTCGCTCTTCACCTTCGCATGAAGAGAGGCGAGAATGCTAAGCCTGTCAACGGGAGCAGATGAAGAAGCAGCCATTAAAGAGAGCTCTGAAATTGGAATTAGAATAGACGAAGGGGAGGAAAAATTCTTAGACTGTGTAAAGAAGAAACCCTTCGATGAAGAAGAGATATTTATAGGCTGCCAAAGGACGCGCGTGGTGATTTTTGGGCAGTCCATCCATCCCGAGATCAACGGTCCAGATTGATTTTGGAATTCAAACTGACTTACTAAAATCGGAGCGCCACCCGCTTTTAATACCCCACGTCCTTTCGCGTAGAAATCGAAGCGACACTGGCGGCTAAAGTACAACTGACGTCATGCCACTTCCTCTACAGTGACTCCTCCTAATCTCGCCTGGGAACTCGCAAACTCACCACTTGTCTGGGGCCTAATAAGGCTTTAACCAGTCATCCCAACAAACCGACAACTGTGTAAAAGCGCCCAAACTTGAAAATGGCTAAGTCTTGGGAGGCCGACTCAGGATTAACAAGTCATTCTCCCTGTCCAACATTTCCTGTGAATTTAACGCCACCATACCAATAAGAGAAAAGCAAAAGATTCCTAAAAACACCAATATTGTGTGTCTCGACTCATTGGGACGACTAAGATATTAACATAACACAGAAAGTCGCAGAAAAATTAAAAAATAAGTCGTTGACAAAGAATATTGTTATTCATATTTTCTTGAATACATACATGAAAGAATACAGAATATGTTATATTTTCGAATCCCTAAGCTTAAGCTAGGAGAGATCCATGTCAGCCCCAGGAGTCAGAGGCAGGGAGACGTTTGTAGAAGGTGGAGGAGTCGATGGAATATCATGCGCCGCCTCGTCACTCCTCTTCTCGGTCGAGCTGTCACCAACACCTTGGCTGACTTCGCCAGGGGAGTCCTCAGTCGGCACGCCGACCTCTTCCTCTGGTTCCTCCTCGCCCTCACCTCCATCTACGTTATAACCTCCTCCTGCATTCTCTACTTTAGAGAGGAGACCTATGTAGTTGGCAATGCTCGGTGGGTACTGGAGCCGGCCGGGGAATTCTTGATACTCAGCGGGTAGTTGTGCTACAATATAATCGCATCCGGCCTTGCTCGCCAACACCACTTCAATTCCCCATGGAGCTTTGACGGAAATCTTCAATGATTACAGGTCAACTCTTTTCGACAATAGCCGATTGATAGTCGCTGGACTCCAAATATCCTACCTTGCTCTCTGCCATGCATAAGGACTCTTTGAGTCGAGCGCACTCGTCCAAGAGTTGTCGCTTAGCAACCAACTCTTCCTCTAGCCAACCTTTGGCATGCTGCGCAATTTGTTTCTCAAGGGCAACTTGCGTCACGGCTAGATCTCGTTCCCTTAGCACCTTGTTAATTGATCCGATGCCCCCAGCACCGTCTTGGGATCTCTGTTTGAGCGGTTGGATCTCGGCTGACTTTCTTGCATTCGACGCCTTGAGCTCCGCGATCGTCTGTTCCTTCACTTCCATCTCTCGGCACCAGTCGTCAAGGTCGGCTTGTTTGACCGAAATATCTTTGACAACCTGGTCAAATTCATCGCTTTTGCCGACTCCTTGGGTCTCACACGTCCTACGAAGCTTCTCATAGGCATGGTGACCTTGAGCCAGCCGATGATATATTTCTCGCTCCACAAGACACCCTCGAGTCAAATAACTCTGAAGGATTACATGGAGACCCACGTCGGGAATCATTTTTAAGAACTCCTCGTCTCCAGGAAGGCTGAACTGCTCTACAGCCTTTGCTTGCATATAATGAGATGGGAGCACCGATGAGCGAACATCCATATGGTTGGCCGGGTTATATCAATGCTCTGCATCGGGCTCTTCCTCATAACGGCCAGCAGATGGGAGCTTCCCTATCAACAAGTCGCTCGCCTCGGTCCAAGCCCCTACTTCGGACTCAGCCGTGTAGTATGGAGAGGGCCATGCTGCTGGCTCAAAACCCGACTCCTTATCTCCTGTCGGTTCTTTGCCTTGTCGGTGAGATTGCTCTGCTCGAGAGCTCGAAGCTCTCAACCCCGGCTGGTCCTCAGCTCCACTGGGAGTCACCTCTGTAGCAGTTTTAGGCGCGGCTTCAGTCGGCTGAGGAACAACCTCTTTTTCAGATTTGGACGACTCCATCTCCATAGGGTCCACTTCGCTTTCTCCCAGTCGTCTTGCTCCCCGCGGACCATGTGAAGTCTTTTTCTACCACTTCCTTTGGAAGCCAAAAACAATGCTTGAGGTGACCTCCCTAGTCGCCCCTTCACGACCAACAGTCGTCATCCCCTCCTACCCACGAATAGACTTAGCTCCCCCCGGGGCTGACTCTTGCCGCTGCCGTTTGGCTTGCCGGGTCATTACCCCCCTGAGATTCCTCAGGGGACCCTTCAGCTGAGGATGGCTCTACAGCAGTCCTCATGCTAACCATACCCCTAAAGGTTAGGTTGTGGGCTCTTGCCTCATCCCGTTTGGTAGGCGGGACTGACGAGACCCCATGAAGCCGCAAGATCGACTTGTCGAGTAAGGCCTCCATCTTCCGCGACCCTGTATATTTGAGGATCTGCTCTAACTCTCGCTCCTCGTCGGTTGACAGAAGCTTTGGCTCTAAAGCCTCCCTCCTAATCTCGGGCCAATCCAAGCAACCCAAGTTGGAGTCGTCTCCTTCCACCCATACGAATCTATGTTTCCACCCTTTATTCGACGTGGGAGTGTCAAGAACGATCTTGAACTCCCCTGTCGCCTGAAGGTGGTAATGAGGCATCTTTTGAATTGTCACACTAACCAGATGGCTCAGCACATTCACCGAGAAACGAATCCCCAGCCAAGAGCAAATAACAGTAAAGCCCATCAGTTTGGTGATGGAGTTAGGCTTCATCTACATTGGGGACACTCCCAGTGCATCGAACACTTTGCGGAGGAATGGATGCAGCGGCAACCTCAAATCGCACTCCAAGTGTTTGAGATATAGAGGAGCCTCCTCCTTACCGTGATAGTATACGGGTGCAAACATCGCCGGCGGTGTCAGTTTGAATTCTTTGGGAATATCAAACTTTGAGTGCAGCGTCCGCATCTGCGCCTCGGTCACCTTTAAGCGAAACTCATTCAACTGGCTCCGATGATCGGAATCCATGGAGGACGTTTTGAGTAAATCGCTGAAAGATCACCGGGGATTTTTTCAGAAAAGTGCAGGGAGTAAAACTTATCCTCTCTTCATTTTTTAGTACTTATAGAGGGGCCCATAGGCAATTGGCCAGCCCACGATCAACGGCCGAGATTAAATCTCGAAACCCGAAGCATTGTCTCGAAAATTGAGAAACCTTCCACTTCGCATCGGAAGGCTAACCATTGGACTTAAGAGACGGCTGCCGGTACCAAAAGTCGTCACGACATCGCCACGCCCCGCCACGAACCTTCATGATTCTCTTTTAATACGCCTCTGTTCATCCATAACCAAGATCACTGTTTCACTCGCACTCGGCTCCAGCCAACTCCGAGCGAAAGGGGCCAATTGTTATGGTTCTGGACATTTTCTAATTACTAATTCTTGATTAGAAGGGAAAAGCCCATACATCAGACAAATGAACATTTTAATCCCTTCATTAGGGATGACCCGAGCTCGCCCGATCGAGTCAAGCAGACATCTCACTTCCCTTACTCAAACCAGCAAACCATGCCAATCGACTGCCTTCGAGAATGACTTGAATAACGGTACTAGTCGACCCTTCGATCGGCTGCCTTTATGGACGATACGAATGGCGGTGTGAGTCGATCCCTTGGACGCTCGACATCGCCCACTCAGCCAATTTCCTCCTTCAACAAACGACGGCTACATGGAGTTTGGTCCTGACAATATGTCAATATCGCATTTAATGCATTATCAGTACCTTAAATTCTCCATCTCTCATAGTAATTAAGATACCTCGAAACATTCTGGCGGCAGACGTCACAAAATCCCATCCCATTAATGAACTCATTAATGACGAGGGAACAACACTAACTCATGAGCCGATCTACACTCGACACCTATAAAGGCAATCTTAGACAGCCGCCTACACAAGACATTAGTCCAGTCATTGATCAACACGTGGAGGTAAGGGCTGACTCACCCTCTAATTTCTTACCAAGCAAAGAGACACAAATGTCCTCCGATTCTCCATATAAATAGGGAACTGTACAATCAAACAAGTAAGTAACCTAACCCAGTAACTTTTCTTCTATATTATCATTCATACCCAGTACACATACTAACTGGACCGTCGGAGGGATCACCGGAGGTCCCAACTCCGCCCTTTTCACAGGTCCTTTTCTAGTGTAGGTGAACTCCCTCCTTGTCATCATGACAGGGCATTAGAAGAGAGAGCAGACTTCACTTTAATCAAACATCTAATCCAGCAGTGATTATTTACTGTGTGATCTCCGACATCAACAATTTTCATCTTGATTTTGCAACCACTAATTTCCAGGATGGGCTTCTCTTATGATGTTGTAGGGCCCCCCCAGTTGGCGGTGAGCTTTCCGCCGTTGGTTTCTTTGTTGGAGATAGCCTGAGAAGGCATCCATGAAACTAAGCATTTCACGGACGGCGCTCCCGTCGATCAATTGGTGGATCCGATGTAGGGGAAAACTATCCTTAGGATAGAACTTGTTGAGGTTTGTGAAATCGATGCATATTCTCCATTTGCCATTGGCTTTCTTGACTAGCACCACATTCGCCAGGCATTCTGGGTATTGGACTTCTTGGATGAACACAATCTTTAGCAGTCGGTCAACTTCTTCTACAGCTGTTCGTGGGGAAAGTTGAGATGATTGTCATTGATTTAAATCTGTTACACCTTTATGGGTTTACAAACGAGGTTCAGAAAAAAGATCGCCTTTTTATAAGGCTTTACAACGAATAATCAAAAAAAGATTATAACTTTTCTCCTAAACAAACGCGGGATCCGTTTATCAGATCCTCGCTTACGTGGGTGTCTTTGCCTGTGCCGGGGACTTCTTTTCCATTCGTGGACCACCGCGTATCTGGATCGGTCGCGAGATCTACCGCGATCAAGTGGGGTTATTTCCGCGATGGAAATAAGAGCCCAAGCAAATGAGATCGACTAAAGCGAAATCAAAGCTCTTCGAGATCAAAATGAGGTTTAATCTCGAGGAAGCGATGTAGATCGATGTCGAAGTTGATCGCCTCCCCAAAAGCTAGATCGGTCTTCAAAAGCCCGCCTTTATCGCCAAAACTCAGATCTTGATCCGTGAGCTTCCTCGTCTCTCAAAATTTGGATGCATGCAAATGAGCCTTGCACCTCATATTTATAGCCTCAAAGCGGATCTGGTCGAGGCGGGCGAGGCCCGCTAGCCACTTCAAGTGGCTCGGCTTTGGCCGAGCCACTTGAAGTGGCTCGCCACCGAAGCCACTTGAACGCTTCGTCGACTCGCTTTATGCGTTGGCGTCGACTCGCTTTATGCGTTAGCGTCGCGGTGACTTGTTGTTGTATCATCGACGGTTCACCATTATGTCGTCGGATGGCTCGCCGATCGTTAACTCCTTATCACAAGCTGTGTTCGGGAGCTTATAGGTAATTTTCAGCGCCTCTGGATACCCCTTCAAAGTGTTTGGTCTGGCTCTCTTATAGAAGAAGCGGAAATACTTTGATATGATAGGCCCCAACCTTCACCAGATAACGGACTGAAAATGGCTTCGAATCTTGACTTCTCCAATTCTTTCGGACTATCCAGTGCTTTGTAGGATGACTAAAAGTATCACGGTGCTGTATTTATTGTCTGACCGTTGTTGAAGTCTTGAATCGAAAGCTGGTGAGTGAATTTTCTTATTTTAGCTCGCGTTGGTGAGTTGTCATCAAACTGACCATCCAATTTCGTGAGGCTTAACCTTGAATTGGCGAATTCTCCGTTGCGTCGCTTGGCGTAGGCCTAACCACAGTGGGAGGAGATTGGGGGTTCTCCCTTTAATCGGTGAACTCTCCGTTGTGACGCTCATTGTAGGACTGACCACAGCGGGAGGAATTTTCTTGAGATGTGATGCGTTGACCGGCGTTAGAAATTTTCTCTTGGCGTCCAACCTTCAACTGGCGATTTTCATTACGACGCGTTGGCCGGCGTCAACACAGTTTATACTCATGCGTTCACTGGAGTTTCGGGAATTAGTTTATCCTCATACACCCGTTCGGAGGTGGTCGAGTTATCCTTAAGACATTTTCTAGGAACTTCTCGCCAAAATAGAAAATAGTTTATACTCGTATACCTTATTGGAGTAGCCCCGTGGGAGGAAAATGGGGGTTGACGAGTTATCCTTAAGAATATAAAACTATCCTCCAGGAACTTCTCGTCGAAAATTAGAAAGCAGTTTATACTCATACACCTAGTTGGAGTAAGATTGGGGTTCGCACAACTTGAACCATATGAGAATTGACCCTTGATGGGTGACGACCTCGTGTGGGAGAGAGAAAATTGACGAGGCAAGTGGATGGGGATTCAAATTTGGTTGAATCCTACTTTGATTAGGATTGGCCGAATCCTGCTATGACTAGGATAACCGAAATCCTGCTGGGACTAGGATAGCCGAAATCCTGCTGTGACTGGGAATCTAAATCCTGTTGTGACTGGGATTCCAAATCCTGTCGTGACTGGTATTCCAAACCCTGTTGTGACTGGAATTCCAAACCCTATTGTAAACCCCCTTTAATTAGGTTTCCAAGTCTTCTTTGATTAGGTTTAGGATTCCAAACCCACCATAACTTGGTTTGGTCAAACCTGCCTTCAACTAGATTTCCTTCTTTCTTTTTCTTCTTCTTTTTTTTTCTTTCCTCCTTCTATTGGGTTTGGGTCCAAATAAAACCCTCTTCCCCTATAAATAGGACCGGTCCCTCTCTTTTTCTTTCTTTCTCCTCTTTTGGAGTTATTGATATTATTTAAATAAACGGTATGGTGAGTCAGTGGAGGGAGCCGTGCCTCTCGAGCTGGAACTCAAGCCGTTAAGCGGAAGAAGCTAGCCCACAAAGCCCATGTGGATCCGCGAGCTTTTGTGACGGACTTAACCGGTAATGACTTCGTTAGCGGAGGAGGTAATGCTTAATCACCTTTGACCACTTAATTCCTCGAGTTCAGAACTCATATTCCTCCACCTTTTGTGCAGGCGGATACGAGAGTGATTTCAATCTCCCTCAACACGATTTCGCTTCTTTCGAGGGACCCAGCTTCACCAACAGATGCATGAGTCCATGGTGGAAGACCCCGCAGAATCCATTAGGATTAATGGGACTACCGATGTAGGACCTGATTCAACAAATCCAGGTACATCTATCATTGGTAATACTCCATTTAAATGGCGAGTGCAGGAGTTGCATGACTCGGAACCCATGCCTCCCTTAATTACCTCTATGCTCCTTGCTCTTTTAGAGAAATTGTAGGAAGCAAATAAGGATACTGGGGTTAAAGAGATAAATCCCCCCATAGGAGGTAAGCCATCTTTACTCGTTGCAGATTTCTTAACTTCATTTTCTTCATCTTTGTCTCCTCATGTCAGACTTCTCGCTAGAAGATTTTGATGAAGCCGGCCTGCCTATGGACATCCCCGAAATGGACTTGACATACGATTCTCCTCGAGATGATTATCTTCCCGATGATATATCGACTGAGCCAAAGATCCCCGAGACTGCTGAGGTTCATTCCTCTAAAGGTATGGGTTCTTTTTCCCATTAATTGCAGGACTAGCCATTTATGATTAATACAACTACAATTCGACAAATCTGAGGAATCCATTCTGTCGTGAATAGGCATTCCTCATTCCGATGCTCCTTTAGAATTGGGTACCATGTCGGCGGCTATGCTCGATTTAACGCGTAATGAGACCAACCGCAATGCTTAGTGCCAAGAGCAGTTCATATTCCGATAGACTCGTCAAACCATGAAACAATGCCGATTGAGCCAGGTACGAGTTATTCAGCTAAGGATGTCTATACCGACCTTTGATTTAAGATTCCGAAATGCTCACCTTCTTATTTTTACAGGGCGTGTATCTCAGCTTCACGATTTGGCTAAAGTGATCTTGGATGATGATCACGATCGGCTTATCATTTACATTGAAGTCAGGTCATTTTCTCTCTCATGAATATGGTGATCGACCGACTTCTTCATAAAGGGCTCTCCCTCCATCGGTTTAGGTCGATCCTTGACCCGGGCCGGTTTTGATAAGGAACGCCGGGTTTTTCAGAGTTAGCCTGTGCCATTGTCGATGATCTTGATCGCCTCGAACTCGATCTTCGGTTAATGAGCCGCAGTTTACGTGTGCTTCATCATATGTGACTGATCGAACGGGTCCTCATCCGAGGGCGGACACAACGCCGAAGTTCTTAATGAATTCGAGGTTGAGGTGCAATGAGGCCTGCAAATCAGTTAAGACCGCCCTCGCCGAGAAATCAAAGATCCTTGAGCCACATTGATTCTCTTATTGCTTGAGTGAGGCAGAATAGCGCAACTTAAGCGAGAGCTCCAAGCAAAGGAAGAGAACTTAGGCACTTTGGTACCGACTGGGCCAACGAAGAGGAAGCTCGGACCATCCTATCCAAGAAGCTGGAGCTCTCAGAACAAAAATTGGCCGAAGTTGAGGATTACGCCGCACGCATGTCAATGCTAATGAGGAATCTTTCAAGGCCGAAGTTACAGAGGAGCTCCATCGCTTACAACAATGAGTTGTCCCAGCTGGAATAATAAATCTTGTGTCGTAAACTTAATGTTTGAATGTCTATAGTTTGAAAGACTTGATTCTTCATTAGTTGAATAAAATCCTATCTTCCTTTTATCGATGTTCAGTGTGATTTCACTTGAAGTAATTAGCCATCATGCTTATAGGATTTTTGCAAACCCTCGACCATCAGCGGTTTGATTAGCCTTTATCGACACCGCTTGAGTCGGGCTAGCGTCTTGATTGTCTAACCGTTCCACCGTGGCGTTGTGCTAAAAGAATGAAACTCTTTTAGACTTAATGCTATGATGTGAATACATAGACTTTATCATCTTTTACGGACAAAGAGACTAACCGGCGGCGTGGTAGGCGTTGACTTGAGGTTATTGGCCAACCCCGACCATCAGCGGTTTGATTAGCCTTTATCGATTCGGTTTGAGTCGGGCTAAGCGTCGCGGATTGTCTAAACCCGTTCCTGCGTAACGTTGTGCTAAGAGAATGAAACTCTCCTAGACTTAATGCTACGATGTTGAATCGTGAAGCCGTCATATTTTACGGGAATAGACTACGACGGTTAGGAACTAGCGGCAACACTGATTAAGTAGGCTTATCCCTACTTAGGCTTCGGGATAAAATGCCCCAAGATGATACTTGATGTCTTCTTGATTCGGTAAAAGACTAAACCGGCAGCGCGTGGTAGGCGTTGGCTTATCCCTACTTAGGCTTCGAGATAAAATGCCCCAAGATGAAACTTGGTGTCTTCTTCAATCGGTAAAAGACTAAACCGGTAATGCGTGGTAGGCGTTGGCTTATCCCTACTTAGGCTTCAGGATAAAATACCCCAAGATGATACTTGGTGTCTTCTTCAATCGGATAAAAGACTAAACCGTCAACGCGTGATAGGCGTTAGCTTATCCCTACTTAGGATTCGGGATAAAATATCCCAAGATGAAACTTGGTATCTTCTTCAATCGGATAAAAGACTAAACCGTAAACGAAAGATCAAATTGATGTGGGAAAGAAAGAATTTTATATCCTGTTTCCCGACGATGGAGAGGAAGAATTTTATATTCTATCTCCAAGTCTTCTTTTAGGGTAAAGACGAACCCAAAATAAGAGAGGAAGGATTTTATATCCTATCCCTTGCCCCTGGAGAGGAAGAATTTTATATTCTATCTCTAGGAAGGAAGAAACTAAAAGTGGGATCTCCACTTCGAGAATCGGAAGGGGTGAAACTAAGAGTGGGATCTCCACTCCGAGAATCGAAAAGAGATTCAGATAACTTTCACTTTTATAGGATTCATTATCTGATCTGAAAATAAAATTCTCGTTTATCGAGATGAAATTCTAACTTCGACCCTAACCATGGGAAGGCGTGATCGAAGTGGAGATTGGATAGCTATCGGCTTTTATAGGATTAAGCTACGAACTTGAAAATAACTTTCTTATTTATCGAGAGGAAATTCTAACTTCGGCGCTAACCATGGGAAGGCGTGACCGAAGTGGGGAAAATGGAATCTTTCTGTTTATCAGAAGGGGATCTCAATTTTGAAAGTGGGCCTCTTGTTCATTGAAAGGAATTAAGAGGGGATTCTGCTGGTGGATTGGACCAGAAAAATTTTGTTTAGTAGACTCACCAATGAGTTTGATCGGTGAGGAATTTATGGTGGAGGATAGATTTAGGGTTATCCTCAAGGACAATGGAGAATTATTTCTGAGGAACTTCCCTTCAATATGGGTTATCCCGAATATACTAAGGGTAGTACTTTTTTAGGAACTTCCCATTTATTGGCATTAATTGCCTGTCACCATTTTGAGTGATTAGGCGATATGCACCATTTGAGTAGACCTTGTCTATCACAAACGGTCCTTCCCATTTGGGTTGAATTTACCTTTCTTCTTAGAATCGAGAATTATCGGTCATCAGCGAGGGGCCGGGTCTCCTTCCTGAAGCTTCTGTCGGACTCTCTTGTTGAAAGCTCGACATTACGGCGGTAAAACTCAATGTGTTATTGAGCTTCGAGCTTCTCATCCAACATCTCGAGCTCTTCAAAGTCTCGATGTTGTTCCTTCGTCGTCATCTCGATTCGAGGCGATCGAAGTGATGAAATTTAGATTTCTAATGGAAACACGCTTCACATCCGTATACGAGAGAATATGGGGTAGCTCGGTTGGCGTCGCGAATCATGGTGCGATCGCCCGAGTGCTTCTCAGAGTTTATCATCCCAATCACGCTTATTGGTCTTCACAAGCCGACAAGATCTTAATGATCATTTTGTTGAGCAACTTGGCTAGACCGTTAGCGGCGGATAATAGGCCATCGGCGAGGCGTCTTGAATCTTAAACTTCACCATAAAACGATGAAGGTATTGGCGGCGAATTGAGGACCGTTGTCATATGCGATCCGCCTTGGCGCCGTGTCGATAGATGGCGTGATGCTTGATGAACGATGGCGTTGTTAGTCTTCACCTCTTTAAGTGGAATTGCTTGACCCCACTTAAGTAGTCGGTGATTGCGAGAATGAACCGATCACCTTTAGCGGCGGAGAAAGACTAAACCGCCAACGCTGATGGTAGTAGCTTATCCTACTTAGGATTAGGGATAAAATATCCCAAGATGAAACTTGGTATCTTCTTCAATCGGATAAAAGACTAAACCGTAAGCGAAAGATCAAATTGATGTGGGAAAGAAAGAATTTTATATCCCGCTTCCTAATGATGGAGAGGAAGAATTTTATATTCTATCTCCAAGTCTTCTTTTAGGGTAAAGCGAACCCAAAATAAGAGAGGAAGGATTTTATATCCTATCCCTTGCCCACAGGAGAGGAAGAATTTTATATTCTATCTCTAGGAAGGAAGAAACTAAAAGTGGGATCTCCACTTGAGAATCGGAAGGGGTGAAACTAAGAGTGGGATCTCCACTCAGAATCGAAAAGAGATTGGATAACTTTCACTTTTATAGGATTCATTATCGATCGAAAATAAAATTCGTTTATCGAGATGAAATTCTAACCGACCCTAACCATGGGAAGGCGTGATCGAAGTGGAGATTGGATAGCTATCGCTTTTATAGGATTAAGCTACGAACTTGAAAATAACTTTCTTATTTATCGAGAGAAATTCTAACCGGCTAACCATGGGAAGGCGTGACCAGAAGTGGGGAAAATGGAATCTTCGCTTATCGTAAGGGATCTCAATTTTGAAAGTGGGCCTCTTGTTCATTGAAAGGAATTAAGAGGGGATTCTGCTGGTGGATTGGACCAGAAAAATTTTGTTTAGTAGACTCACCGCCAATGAGTTTGATCGGTGAGGGAATTTATGGTGGAGGATAGATTTAGGGTTATCCTCAAGGACAATGGAGAATTATTTCCTGAGGAACTTCCCTTCAATATGGGTTATCCCGAATATACTAAGGGTAGTACTTTTTTAGGAACTTCCCATTTATTGGCATTAATTGCCTGTCACCATTTTGAGTGATTAGGCGATATGCACCATTTGAGTAGACCTTGTCTATCACAAACGGTCCTTCCCATTTGGGTTCGAATTTACCTTTCTTCTTAGAATCGAGAATTATCAGTCATCAAGCAGGGAGGACCAGGTCTCCTTCCCTGAAGCTTCTCTGTCGGACTCTCTTGTTGAAAGCTCTCGACATTCTGGCTTGGTAAAACTCAATGTGTTATTGAGCTTCCAGGCGCTTCTCATCCAACATCTCGAGCTCTTCAAAGTCTCGATGTTGTTCCTTCGCTGCCATCTCAGCCATGTAGGGCGATCCGAAGTGATGAAATTTAGATTTCTAATGGAAACACCGCTTCACATCCGTATACCAGAGAATATGGGGTAGCTCCAGTTGGCGTGCGAATCGTGGTGCGATACGCCCAGAGTGCTTCTCCGAGTTTATCATCCCAATCACGCTTATTGGTCTTCACAAGCTTCGACAAGATCTTAATGATCATTTTGTTGAACGCTTCAGCTAGACCGTTAGCAGCGGGATAATAGGCCATCGACGAGACGTCTTGAATCTTAAACTTCTCGCAAAACCTGATGAAGGTATTGCTGACGAATTGAGGACCGTTGTCATGTACGATCCGCCTTGGCACGCCGTGTCGATAGATGACGTGATGCTTGATGAACCTGATGACGTTGTTCGTCTTCACCTCTTTAAGTGGAATTGCTTCAGCCCACTTAGAGAAGTAGTCGGTGATTGCGAGAATGAACCGATCACCTTTAACTGACGGAGAAAAGATAGGACCCACGATGTCCATCCCCCACGTCTTGAAAGGCCATGATGTAGCCGAAGGGTGCAAATGCTCCGGGGATCGATGCATGTAGTTCGCGTGTATTTGACACGCGTGGCACTTTCGAGCGTACTCGATTGCATCATTAGCCATTGTTAGCCAGAAGTATCCCATTCTTTTGATGCGATCATAAAGCTTGGGACCAGGTTGGTGTGCGCCACACTCTCCACCGTGTGCTTCCCTAAGAACTTCCTCTGCCTCTTTGTTGGAAAGGCACCGGAGGAGCAGACCGTCGTACCCGCGACGATATAACGTCTGAGTCTCCGTATTATAAAAGAACCTTGGCGCTCTTCGTCGGATTGATTCCCTCTCTTTGACATCTTCAGGCGGAATACCGTGTAGGACATAATCGATTATAGGAAATCACCAATCCCGGGGCTCTAATTCAATTCGGGTTGAGTGCACCTCTTTGATGACCACCTCTTTGTCATCGACTTCTTCGCCATATATTGGCACGAAGAGTTGGTGAGATCTCACAGCTGATCGCCGGCTGGACTCGTG
The DNA here is from genome assembly GCA_012295165.1 of Asparagus setaceus. NCBI lineage: Eukaryota > Viridiplantae > Streptophyta > Magnoliopsida > Asparagales > Asparagaceae > Asparagus > Asparagus setaceus. The sequence continues at coordinate 67,416,059 of CM022706.1, read as the reverse complement.
GCGCTAACGATACCGCTTAATGCCGCTAATGCCCGGCCATATGCATTCTCAAGATGCGGATGTACTCAATGAAGAATTCTTTAAGCGAATCCGCCATCTCAAATACACCGGTGATAATCAAGTCCGATTCCCCACTTCATAGTCCCCGAACTGTTTGACTATAAGTTGAGAATCTCCAAAACTTGAGATATTCTACTGACTCTTTGGCGAAACTAAGTGCAATAAGTAAGGCGTTGTATTGACCACATTATTGGAGCACGGTTCGGTTAGCGAATAAGCCGCGGCATCCGTGTTTCCGGGGAAACTAAGATGACTCCAACTCGTGAAATTTTAGAACATCAGGGGTGCTTGCTATGTTGGTCGCCAAGAAGCTGGCACAAAGTACCGCCATATTTGTCGATGTGACGAGTGTTGACCTCGTGGATTTCATCGGCAAGTCATCATACAACTTCGGTAGTATTCTTTGTTGGATTAGGCCAAAGATGCAAATTGCTTGTCCCTTGACCGACTTCTGTTGCTTGAAGTGCAGGTCGTATTGGGACAAGAGCAAGGCCCATTTCGCCAAATGCCAATTCATGGAGGCGGGTTGCGTCATGAATATCCGGACTGGATTTACGCCGGAAACAACGTAAATCGTCTGCCCGACTAAGTAGTGTCGCATCTTCTGAACCGTGAACACCAATGCTAGGCACTCCTTCTCGATCATCGGATAGCGGGATTCAGCACCTACCAACGTCCGACTTAGGTAATACACCGCTTGCTCGTGACCGTTGTCATTGTCTTGCGCGAGCAAAGCGCTTAACGAGTGGTTCGTCACCTTAATGTAAATCAAGAACGGTTTACCTGACTTCGGTGCAACGAGAACGGGAGGATTCGCTAGATATGTTTTGATATCCTCGAATGCCTTTTGATAGGCGTCGTCCCAGACAAATGATACTCCTTTCTTGTTTAGCTTGGAGAACGGTTGGCATTTTTCGGAGAGGTTTGATATGAACCGTCGGATGTAAGCTAATCGCCCTTGTAACCCTCTGAGTTCTCTTAAGCTTCTCGGGGGTTGTAATTCATTTATCACCTTCACTTTATCTGGGTCAATGTGAATACCCTTAGTGGTGATAACGAATCCAAGAAATTTGTCGCTGGACATTCCGAGAAAAGATTTAGTGGGGTTCATCTTTAACTGATGACTTCGCATAAGATCGAATGCCGTCCTCAAGTCTTTGATGTGGTCATTCTTGTCGCGGCTTTTCACGACTAGATCATCAACGTAGCATTCAACCGTCTTTCGAAGATGTTCGTGAAAAATCTTTGTCATGGCTCGCTGATATGTGGCGCCCGTGTTCTTGGCCAAGCGGCATGACCGTGTAGCGAAGACACCAAGGGAAGTTCGAAGCCGGTGTTTAAGGCCATCCGGGTGCATCTTGATTTGATTATAACACGAAAAGCCATCCATGAAAGACATTCTCGAATCCGCGCGTGTTGTCAATGATGACATCCGTGATTGGAAGAGGAAAATCATCTTTGGGCATGCGGCGCTCGATCCCCGTGAGTACGCACTCGATTGTCCCATTCTTCTTTAGAACCGGAATAATATTTGACACCCAATCCGGGTGCTGCACTTCCTTGATGAAACCTGACGCTATGAGCTTCTTTACTTCCGCCACGATTAATTTCATGATTTGCGGACGAAACCGTCTTTGCTGTTGTTTGACTGGTTTGACATCCGGCTTGATATTGAAGCGATGGGTAGCCACGTTTGGGTCGAGCCCTGGCATATCTTTGTAGTTCCAGGCGAAAACGTCGATATACTCCCAGACGAGAGCAATCAATTCCTCTTTCTCTTCCGGAGGAAGACTGCCGCTCATGAATATAGGCTTCGGATTGGCTTCGTCATCCATATCGACTTGAACTACTACATCTTCGGTCGGAGGTTCTCTTTGCTCGAGTCGGTCCCCGTATTGCATATTGAGGTGATGGATCCACGGGTCTTCCCATGTTGGCATCTGTTCATCATCCTCCATTGTGGTAGGGTCGGTTGTAGTCATATTTGACATTAACCCCTTGAACATTTCGCTGATGCTGACATTGAAGTCCCAAGCTGAGGAATCCGATGAATGTCCATCTCCTGCGTCGGATACTTGGTCATCAATGAACCAGCAATATTCATCTTCTGAAGAAGATACATAACCCAACCCTCTTTTGAATCCGTAATAATTCAAGGGTTTCCCTTTTGGGACATGCGCAGCTTCGGGTGCGACTCGGGGACCCCGCCCGAAAGAAAGACCTTCGCCTCTCGCCAGGTCGTACCCCCACTTTTTCTTGAGATCTCGTGCTTCTGGACTATACCTAGATAGATGTGAGCCAGACTTATCGTCGTCGGTATCCCTCTTCAAAAAATAATCTGGTGGTGGGCATGATTCTCCCCTACCGTAGATTAAATCCTTCTCACCTCCTGTTTTGGCGGGGATGACAAGTGTTGTCCCGAAGGAATCTCGTAGTTGCTTCTGCGTCACACACGATGATCGAATCGGCATGTGCAGTTCAGGATCATCATACAATCCTTTAATTACATCAAATAAAGACGGGGAGTATTCTAAGTCACCATTTATTTCATTGTCGGCAAGTTGCCAATTACAACTTTCATCCGACGAGTCTTCATCGTCAAGATTGATTACAGCGGGTACAATATCATTTATAACAAAACCCCTCTCATAATCAAGCCCGGCTTCGGCATCAGCTTCCTCACCGCTGTCCGTGCCTTGGGCCGATGATTAAGTATCGAACTCATTACCGTAAAGGAGGGAGTCAGTGAAGTAGTTCTCCAACCCCTTAAATGGCTGTTTGTCCGTGACCACCGTCTTGACTTCATTATTAGTGTCGACGTATTTCAGACACTGATGAAGAGTGGAGGGGACTATAACATTATTATGGATCCAAGGCCGACCCAATAATAAGTTATAAGAAGTCTCCGCATCGATCACATAGCATGTGACTTCGGACTTCAAATCACCCATTTTGCACTTTATCCGGATTTTACCAAGTGGCCGAGACCCACTGGTGTTAAACCCGTAAATCATCAGGTTCAGATGCCACCATCGGCAGAATCCCTAGTTTGTACATCAGGCGGAGGGGCATGATACTTACAGCGGAACCCGGATCGACTTGGATCCGATTGACTTCGCTGGAGCCAATGTACCCGGTAAAGTACAGCGGCCTGTCATGTTTGGAATTCTTCGTCTGCATATCCTCCTTGGTGAAAGTTATGCAAGGGATGTGCTTGGTAGCGAGGTTGCACTGCTGTGCCAAAGATTCAGGCAACTCATGACTTGGCTCGACCTGAGTGAGAAATACTTCTGAGTCAGCTAGGACCTCCTGTAACGCCTCTCTGGTTTCTTTTGACAGTCACAGAAGCTCGTAAAGCATTATCCTCGCCGAGATATTAGCCAGTTGAGCCATAATGTTGAAGCGTCGCGAGGAGTTCGAACTTTTCGATTTATCTCTTCCAATCGGACAATTGAAACGAGACTGCTTTGGAACTTGATCCCCTTATTATTGGGGTTGCTTCTCTTTTAGCTTGGCCGTATTTTCTTTAGCGGTCACTTGCTGTTGCGACTTTTCCATGCGCGTAGGGGGAGTCATTGCTTCCCCCAGCTCCGTCAACGTCTTTGCGTTCGGATTAGGAGCTTCGGGATATTTGTAGTGATGCTCTTGTCCACTCCTGGTGGCGAAGACTTCTTGTTCTTCTTCAGAGAGTTGGAGTGTCATTATTTACTCATCATCCTTCTCCAAGATTGCTGAAGTGGCATGACATAGCTTCCCCTTCCCCTTCGACTTCTTTTTAGACGAAAAGGTCGCCCACTGCTCATCTTCGAGTAAATCTGGATGAACCCAGAGGATCTTGCCGTTCGGGGCTATATGAGGTACGAGTCTCTTTTCACGCTGACCGTGAGGGTCGTCATTCACCATCTTCATCCCAACTTTCACAACGGGCGTCGGTTGGAACCAATCTAACGACACCGATCCGAAGCTGATGTAGACGGCGTTCGCCCCCACTTTCTTCTCTTTGGACGCCTTCGGGGTAATGACCCCTACATCAATCAAGGCTGGATTTTGTCCTTGAGATGATAACACGACTTCGTCGGGTGGTGCACCGCTCTGTGATAGGCGCAGTACTTCGGGTCCGTAATCTTCTTTGCCTCCTCTTGGTTTACAATCGGCAGCAACTGAATTTTGTTGTTCTCCAAAAGGTATTTGAAAATACCGGGAACTTTATCATCCTTGAAGGAGTAAACCTTAGGGAATCTTAGCTCCGACGACTTCTGATTTTGCGATCGTTGTTGCCATTGAGGTCGTGACTGCTGTGGCGCTTGTTGCTGCTGCTGTTGTTGGGGCTGCAGCTGGAATGTTTGATTTACATCAACCATTTTCGCTGGCGCCTTCCCCTTACCACATGGGACAAAGTTCTGCTTGTGAGCATTCACCGTTGGCTGACCTCTCTCCGCCTTCTTCCTTTTCAGGAATCGCTCGGCTTGCTCTCCGTGTATCTTCAAATCCTTCCAGGTCTCGGACGGTGCTGTTCCCATTGCTTCCAACACGTCCAATGACAGGTTGTTGTGGCACGTTTGGAGGATGAACTCCTCAGTTATGAGGTCTCGACAATTCATTGCCTTATTTCTGAACCTCTTGACGAAGTTGTCCACCGTTTCTCCATCCTTTTGTTTCTCATCCAAGAGCGACACGATAGATATTTCGGTATCGTCGTTGAAGAAGTTGGCGAGGAACCTGGACTCCATGTCATCCCAACCGTTAATGCTACCCGGTTTGAGACGGTGGTACCAATCGAAGGCAGCTCCACGAAGGGTGCCAACGAATGATCGAACCATCAGGGGCTCGTTACCGAAATAACTCCCAAGTGGGACTTGAAGTAGATAAGGTGCTGAGTAGGGGATCCCTTCCCGTCGAACGGCGTAAAGTTAATTAGGTTGAACTTGGGATCGGGATTGATTCCCATTCTCGGATATGGACATGGTATGCCCGTCTTCTTCACCTCTTGAGCAGAAATGAGAGTGTTGATTTTACTCTCCAGATCTTTTGTCTTCTCATTCTCACCTACTTCTTTGTCTCGGTGATTTTGAGGAGGGACGACGGTATCGTCACTGACGTTCTGTTCATTAGGGGTATCATCGGCGTTACGGCCTTCATCCCCATCTGCGTCACTATCCGTTTGGTTATCATGATTGCGAGGACTTGACTCGCCTCGGCGATTCAACAACGACAAGATTTGCTTGTCCTGAAATTCCCTCATTTGTTGCATGACCATCTTCATTTCAAGCTGGAAATTCTCCTTCTGCTTGGCGAGAGCCTCTTCGAGTATCTTGGCCACTTGCTCTGCACTAATCATGAGTGCTTCACGGGGTCGTCCGTCACTTGATAACGTATTGTCGGAGGCGAATACGGAGCCAGCGTCTGACAGTTCGTCATCTGAAGGTAGTCTCCTTGGCGCTTTGCCATAGTTGGGACGTCTAATGGTCCCGGACCTTAGCGAGTCATCCGTTCGCGATCTGGTGAAATGCCGCGATGGCGTCCCTTCTTTGGTCATATTAATGGAGGCGGCAGCAGCTTCGTCATCTTGAGGCGTCAATCTTCCCCTCCGGAAATGTCTTGATTTGGGTTCAGATATCTTGGCGCCAAGCCTATCAAAGACCAATAATTTACTCGGAGTCGCCTTGTTGCAATCGCATTCGAACAACACCGCCTTGATTAATCTGGAGCACGGGCAATGCATGTTTTTCTCCGGTGATCTTCTTTTTCGAGATCTATTCGTACCCCCAGCGCGATAGTACAACTCATCGGCATGAGTGCCGGAGCAACCTATCGTGTGTTGGCACGACTTCTTAGGTCTAACGTCCTCGTCATCAGACGAGAAAGTCTCCTTCTGAGGATGAACTGCCCTTCTAGGGCCATCAAAGGTCACTCGCCGTGACGTACGCCTCCGCGAGTGTGAGTTTTCATCGAACTCTTGAACTTGGACCCGCAGCCCAGTGCGGGTAGGTGCATGAACCTTCTTGTTGTAGTCGAGGTGGGTACTACCCCCTGCGTTGGGAGTGACCTTGGATTTCCTCAAAGGGCCCAAGCGCTCCTTGAGTGGAACCTTGCCTTGATCATCAGGAACGGGACCGAGGCGTTCTAACACCGTCTTCCTGCTTTGGGATGAACCGGCGGGATCACCTGAAGCAAGAATTGAGGTGGACAGCGACTTGGGTGGAGTCGGCGATGGTGGAGTTGGCTTTCTTTGATGGAGATCAACTCGGGGAGGCTGATCCTTGCTCAACACTTCGGCTTTAGCCTTAACCGTTGATCCGGGTTTTGGCCTCCATACTTGGTGCGTCTTCGGGGGCTTCTTAGCCACTTCCTCCTTCAACCGGGCCTCTTGGACCGTAATTCGCTGCAGTAAGGAGTGCGCTGGCGCTGCGGATGCGTTCCTCAAGTGTTGATTGGTTTCGTTTGATGCGGATCCAATCATTTATCGACGGCTTGGAGGAGTTGCCGTGCGCCTGCTTCTGAGGCTTTCCGCCTCTCCTGGATTTGAGATCCGCTTCGTAACGGATCTCGTCCACCGATTCCAATGCCTTGGCAAATCGGCGAGCCAAACTCAAGGCCGACGCTATGGCTCTTCGAAGATTCGGCGCCATCACCGATCTTGAGCCGAGGGGTTGAGATCTTCATCTCCTGCTGCCTTGGGTGCCGGAGGGACACCGCTGTCGCTGCTTTGTACGCGGGACGGAATCCTCACCTTGAGATTCGACGTCCGAAGACCATCGGATTCTCTTTGCAGCAGAGATCTTCTTGGATCTACGGGGGGAGGGCGATCGGGACGAGGACGAGAGGTACTCCTCAAACTTCTTCTGATCGAACTCGTACTCGACCTCTTCTTCGACCGGGATCTGAATCCGCGGCTGCGACATGACGATCTCTGACTTGAGACCGTTGGCTCCCACTGTGGTCGCCAGCTTGTTCACGGGGAAAGTTGGGATGATTGTCATTGATTTGAATCTGTTACACCTTTATGGGTTTACAAACGAGATTCAAAAAAAAGATCGCCTTTTTATAAGGCTTTACAACGAATAATCAAAAAAAGATTACAACTTTTCTCCTAAACAAACGCGGGATCCGTTTATGGATCACCGCTTGCGTGGAGTGTCTTTACTGTCTTGGGGACTTCTTTTCGTCTGTGGACCACCGTAATCTAGATCGGTGCGGATCTACCACGATCAAGTGGGGTTATTTCATGATGGAAACAAGAGCCCAAACAAATGAGATCGACTAAAGCGAAATCAAAGCTCTTCGAGATCAAAGCGAGGTTTAATCTCGAGGAAGCGATGTAGATCGATGTCGAAGTTGATCGCCTCCCCAAAAGCTAGATCACGGATCTTCAAAAGCAGCATTTATCGCCAAAACTCAGATCTTGATCCGGCAGAGCTTCCTCGTCTCTCCAAAATTTCGGATCTGTGCAAATGAGCCTTGCACCTCATATTTATAGCCTCAAAGCGGATACGGGTCAGAACTGGGCCCGAGGCCCGCCTAGCCACTTCCAAGTGGCTTGAAAGTGGCTCGGTTTTGGCCGAGTCGCCCAAGTGCTGATTTTCGGTCTTTTTCGCCATCCTCCAGTGTTCCGAGTCCGATTCGATTCAGATTTATCGGTTTTCACTGATCCGGAGCTTCAAAGTCGGGTTTATCCCTTCGCTCGCACGCGATTCGTCGCTTTATTAGCCTTGCACGCTTTGTCGACTTGCTTTATGCACTTCATCGACTCGGTTAATTGACTTGGATGCTTCGTCGACTCGCTTTATGCGTTGGCGTCGACTCGCTTTATGCGTTAGCGTCGCGGTGACTTGTTGTTGTATCATCGACGGTTCGCCGTTATGTCGTCGAATGGCTCGCCGATCGTCAACTCCTTAACACAAGCTGTGTTCGGGAGCTTATAGGTAATTTTCAACGCCTACAACAGCCGTCTACTATCTCTCTGGTCTGAGATGCCTCTTCTTCTGTTGGACTGCCTCTTCTTCTGTTGGACTGGATTGCTGTGTCGGTCAACACATAGCTCATGAGCTATCACTTCTAGGGCTATCCCTGGCATATCTTTAGGTTCCCAGGCAAAAATGTCATTCATTGGAGCAGAGGAATTTGATGACTGCTCCTAGATGTGGGTTGGCCAGTCCCGACCCGATTTTAACCTTTTTGGTTTCATCGGAGTGAGCTGAATTTCTTCCAATTCCTCCACTGGAGTTGTCTATTCCCTTTCTTCATCTCTTTGTAGGTAGGCTTAGGACTTCTCGCTTAGCAGAGTCTTTGAGATCCCCTTGCCCTTCATGGAGAGTAGATAGCCTGACCTAGCCTCATGTTGATTACTCTGCACAAGGCCGACTCCTTTAGGGGGAACTTCACTATTTGGTGGTAGGTGGAGGGAACAACTTGGATGTCATTCAAGAAGGTTCTCCCAAGAATGTCATTGTAAGTTGATTTGATGTCCATCACATTGAACTGGACCCAAACAGTGGATTGGCAAGGATAATCACTAACTACCATACGTAGGGTGATCAATCCTTCTGGTCGAACTGAATGCCCTGAGAAGCCTACCAGATGACTCGAGTATGGTTGCAACTCTGATATGTCAATCCCCATTTTATTGAATGCATCCATAATAAGACTTCGGCTGAGCTTCCTATGTGCACCTTGATTCTCTTGACTCGAAACCCGTTACTATGTACAGAGATGATGATAAGATCGTACTGAGGTATCATTATGCCTTCCAGATCGACACCGCTGAAGGTGATGGATTGAGCCACCTTGAGCTTCTTCTAGCATAGGTTCACCTCGAGCGCTCGTTGAGCATGATTCTTCTAAGCATTGTACAACATTCCTCCTGCTACTGGGCCACCTCTGATAATGTTTATGGTGCCTTTGACATTGGCTTCTCCTCGCTGACTCTTTTGCTGATTTGGGCAAGATGATCTTGATCTCCTCCTCTCCAATCTATCTAGGTTTAGCACCTCCTTGTTGCGGGTATAGAGGTATTTCTTCAACATCCCTCTTTTGATGAGGTCCTCGATGTCTCTTTGTAGGAGTTTGTAGTCATCGGTGTTGTGGCCGTGGTCCCGGTGGTAGCGGCAGTATTGTTGAGGGTCCCTCTTGTGAGGGTTTAAAGTCACGCGAGGGGGAGTTTTGGTGAGATGACCCTCGTTTTGGATTAGGTGCAATATCTATGAGAGAGGAGCATTGAGGAGGGCAAATGCCGGTCTCCTCGTGGTGTCCCTTCTCTGGCCCCACTTATCCGGTCGGCCGATCTAGACTTAAGGTTAGATCAGTCACCTTCAGTCTTCTTACCTCTAGAAGATTCGGCTTCGGTAGCTTCCCTTCGGGCTGCCTTCTTATGAAAGCGACTGCCTTCTGCATCCATATGTGACCGGGCTCTGGCCATGAGTTGTTCGAAGTTAACCACATGATTCATGATGAATGATTCAGGCAGTTTCTCATCTTCTAGACCTGAGATTATCGCTACCATTGCCACAATGTTACCAGGTTTTCTACCTCTAACCGCTTGGCTTGGAATCTTTTGAAGTACTCTCTTAGTGTTTCATCGGGTCTCTGTTTGATCTGTTATAGGAGAGCAGAGCGTGCCTTCATCAAATGAGCAAGCGGCCAATACATTTTGAGAAACCACACCTTTTCTATTGCAGTATGCTTTTTGGTCATCGACAAAGACTACTGCTAGTATGTGTATCATCAATTGCTCCCACACAATCCTAAAGCAAATAATATCACATTAATCAGATATGAAAACAATACAAAATCATTATAAGAACTATTCAAATAACTTTTTTTTCTCCAATAACAAAGTACAAAAATTACCGCAAAGTATGGATAAAATCTTGGATTATGCAAAATTTCATCCAGAGTATTTGTACTGGACTATCTAAAAAATTCAGGAGAAAGTGCTACAATTACATTTAAGACATTATTAAAATGACATATGATGGTTTCACCAGAATGTTGATATCTTTCTTGAACCACACGAATGTGTTCATTTTAGCTTATAGTCAACAAGGACATTCCCACTTGTTCCTCCATAGTTAATCATCTTGTAGGACGTAACAAATTTTTACCGTTAAGCATTTCATATAATTTAAGAAAAAGATGCTCATCCATTTGAAAACTCTCTCGGCTATGTGCATTATGACCCGTTAAAACTTCTTGAATATATGCACACCGTGGTAGTTTTGAGTCTCGACAAGAAATCTCTGATCCTCTCCTCTTCTGGACATGACAGCTCTATTAACTATATATTTAGCTCATGATAATAGCTTGCAGCTATTGCAGTTGCATTAGAAGCCATCATGATGATTAACTCCTCATCATGATCACAATTCATTTTATCATCTGTAATATTCATCAAAATCAAAGTAAAAAAACTTCACAAGAATGTAATACTGACATGTAACATATATTTTGAAAATAATACAGCCAAAACAACAAACAAGTTTTGGCCAACTGAATCTCCAACTGAACCTATAACAAAATCACATATACAAAATAACATATAACCTTACCAACAAACAATTCTAATCCAAATTAACATCCAAATGACATGCAACATACATTACCAAATTGCATTATATAATAGCATACTTCATGATAGAAAGTTTTACAAGAGAAAGGGAATAGACATCGTATTGCATTACAAAAAGAGGTACTACCTTATGTAGTTTTGGTTCTTAATCACTTTCAAAAGACAATGCAACCTTGTCCACCATGAGTCTAAGCATACAAAAACCAAACTTTCTATGATAACTATACCAAAAGTAGAGTTTATACCCATTATCAACAAATCCTAATTGAACCAGCTAGCTGAGTTTCCCTTACCATAACTAAATTCATTGCTGCGAAGCTTCCTTATCAACCATGTTTTTCTTTTAGAAACATCTTAAGCAACATTTATTTTTTGCTTTCTTATCATCTTCAAGTAGATCACATTCATCAATATAGATATCTCCATCCAAATTCGGAACCTCATTAAGTGCGTCAATTACATTAAACGATTGCCCACTGTTGATGCTATGGATCACACAATCACTAAGCTCTGCTGGATTAGTTTTTAGTTGAATGAGGTCCGCCTTCTCTTCTAATATCCGGTGATGGTGTCAGACTGGAAGTTCACCTACACCAAAGGAAAAACCTTTGGAAGGACGGAGTTGGGATCTCCGGCGGTCCCTCCGACGGTCAAGTTAGTATGTGGAGAAGATGAGAAAATGTAAGAGGCAGAAATTTGCTGAGAAAAAGAGTTTACCTTTGGTTCGTTGAACAGTTCGTTATTTATACCTAGGGTAGGAGGGTATTTTCGTCTCTCCATCTGGTGAGGACTAATAATCGAGTCAGTCTATCCCTCCACGTGTTGATTGACGACTGGATGGATGTCTTTTGTTATCGGCCACGATGGCTTGCCTTTACAGGTGTCAAGCGATGGGATGACTTACGAGTTAGGGCTGTTACTTCGCCATTAATGAGTTCATTAATGAGATGGGATAGGCGACGTCCGCAGCTGAATTAGTCCGAGGTGCCCTAAATACCGTGAGAGATGGAGGAATTAAGGGACTGATAATGTGACAATGCATTCAATGCGATATGGACGCATTGTCAGGATCAAACTTCATGTAACCGTCGTTTAGATTGAGGGAGCCACCTTGAATGAGGGAGATGGGAGTCGAGCCTGAGCGACCGACTTGCGCCACCTTCCGAGTTGTTCGTGAGGATTGTTGATTGAAGGGACGACCAGTACCGCCATTCGCGTCATCCATGAGGATAGATAGCTGAAGGGACGACGAGTACCGCCTTTCGCGTCATCCATGAGGACAGATAGCTGAAGGGATGACGAGTACCGCCTTTCGCGCCATCCACGAAGTTAGTCGATCAACTTGGATGGTTGGACCATGTAAAGGAGGTGGCTCGTCCATTCAGCTCGGCCGGCGAGTTTGGATTGCCTTCTAGTTAATTGGGTTAAGATGTTTGTTTGCCTAAAACATGTGGGGTTTTCCCTGCTAATCATGAATTAGCGGTTATGATCATAACAGTTGGCCCCTTTCATTTAGAGTCGAATGAAAACGAGTGCAAGTGAAATAAATATCCTGGCTCTGGTCGGGCAGAAGTGAATTTGGGAGAAGTCTTGAAGGTTCTTGTGAAGGGACGGGGCTGATGTCAGTGAACAGTCTTTGGGCTGTTGACGCTTCATTTTCCTAGGCCCGATATCAGGCCTGTTAGAGGCGAAGCGGGCGGTTTCTCGATTTTTGAGGCAACACTTTGGGTTTCGAGTTTTAATCTTGGCCGTTGATTGCGGATTGGCCCATCGTTGGTGGGCCCCCTCATAAGAACGAAAAAATAGAGGGAGAAAGTTATCTTCTCTGCGTTCTTCTAAAAGAAAGCTCCAGCGATTTTCCGACGAGTTACACAAATATCTTCCATGGATTCCGATCGTCGAAAGCAGTTAGATGTTTTTCGTTCAAAGGTGACCGATGCGTAGTTGCGGCTTCTTCATTTGAAGATTGATATTCCCAAGGAATTCAAACTGAGGGCACCATCGATGTCAGCGCCGGTGTATTGCCATGGCGAGGGCAGAGCTCCCCTCTACATTAAGCATTTGGAATGCGGTCTAAGGTTGCCGCTACATCCATTCCTCCGCAAGGTATTTGAAGAACTGGGAGTGTCTCCGATGCAGATGAAGCCTAACTCTGTCTCTACGTTGGTTGGCTTCCTCGTCATTTGTTATTGGTTGGGGATCCGTCCTAAGCTGAGCTGCTGAGCCATCTGGTCAGTGTTACGATTCAGAAGACGCCTCATTACCACCTCCAGGCGACAGGGGAGTTCAAGATTATTCTTGGTCTTCCCACGTCGAATAAAGGATGGAAAGACAAGTTTATCTGGATAGAGGGGGAAGACTCTAATTTAGGTTGCTCGGACTGGCCCGAGATAAGGAGAGAAGCTTTAGAGCCGAAGCCTTTGTCGGCAGATGAGCGGGGAGAATTGATGCAGATTCTTAGATACATGGGGCCGCGAACGATGTATGCCCTTCTTAATAAGTCGGTGTTGCGGCTTCATGGGATCTCGTCTATCCCCCCTAGCACTCAGGATGAAACGAGAGCCCACAACGTAACTCTAGGGGGCGTGGCAGGTGCAATTACCACGGCGGCGTTGGCTTCAGATGAAGAGCTCCCCGAGGAGCCTCATGAGGGAGTGGAGACTCGGCAGGACAAACGACAGCGGTAGGAGTCGGCTCCAGTCGGAGCCGTACCTACCCAAGGACAAGTCGAGATGGCAACCTCGGGTCGTGAAGGGATGACTGAAGGCGCCGTTCCAACAGCCACTTATGGCTATCGAAGGACTTGGCAGAAGAAGACTAGCCACGGTCCACGAGGGGCACGATAGTTGGGGGAAAGCACGGCGAATCCCATGGAGGCGGGATCATCTGAGTCAGAAGAAGAGGATGACTTCCAGTCGACTGAGAATGTACCCAACGTTGCTGCAGAGGCGACTCTTGGCAAAGTCGAGGCTCAGTCGGGGGTGAAAGCTTCTGGTTCTCAAGTCGAGCCGCCGCGCAGGTAGGGCAAGGAGTCGGTCGGAGGCCAAGGGATGGGTTTCATCCCAGCGGGATGGCATTCTCCATATTACATGGCAGAGACCGAGGTAGGGGTTTGGGACAAAGCAAGCGACTCATTAATAGGGACGCTCCCTCCGATCGACCGCTATGAGCGAGAACCCGATGCGGAGCACCGGTACAATCCAGTTAACCGCTTGGATGTTCGCTCGTCAGTGCTTCAATCCAGATATATGCAGGGCAAGGCTGTAGAGCAATTTAGCTTGCCTGAAGACAGAGTTTTTGAAGAGGATTCCCAATATAGGACTTCATGTGAACCTCCGAAGCTATTTGACTAGGGGATGCCTTGTGGAGCAAGAGGTATATAGTCGGTTAGCCCAAGGTCATCACGCTTATGAGAAGCTCTGTAAGAAGCATGTAGCTCCGGGGGTTGACGAAAATGATGAGCTCGACCAAGTTGTCAGGGAGCTTTCTGCCAAGCAAGCCGAACTCGATGACTGGCGTCGAGAGATGGAAGTGAAGGAGCGAATAATCGCGGAGCTTAAGGCGTCGGGTGCCCAGAAGTCGGCTGAGATTAAGGAGCTTCGACAAAGGCTTCAAGGCAGTGTGGGAGAATCGGGGTCAGCCAACAAGGTTTTCAGGGAGCGAGATCTGGCCGTGGCGTAAGCTGCTCTTGAGAAACAGATTGCGCAACACGCCAAGGCTCGATTAGAGCAAGAGCTGACTGCTAAGCAACTGCTCGTGGATGAATGTGCTTAGCTCAGAGAGTCTTTATCTAGAGCTGAAAGTAAAGTAAGATATCTGGAGTCTAGCGACTATCAGTCGGTTGTAATAGAAAAAGGCCGGCCTGGAATCATTGAAGAGTTTCGCCAGAGCTCGATGGGGAAAATCGAGATGGCGTTAGCTTGCAAGGTGGGCAACGACTTTGTAGTAAAGCAGTTGCCAGCCGAGTACCAAGAATTTCCTGGTCGGCTTCAGTACCCTCAGAGTATAGCTGACCATGTAAGTCTCCTCTCTAAATTTGAGGAAGTGGGAGCAGGTTATAATGTAGGTAGGGGTGAAATCGAAGAGGAGGCAGAGGAAGAGATCGAGTCGTTAGCTGACGACTCTCCTGGTGGAGCCGACCAAGATGTTGGCGAGAATTCAGGCAGGAAGGAGAGTGACGAGATAATGCGCGACCTTCCTTCGACTCCGCCACCTTCTGCGAATATTTCTTTGCCCCTGACTCCTAGAGCCGACATGGATCTTTCGTAGTTTAGGTTTATGATGCCAGCCGCACTATGTATCATGTATCTCTTCTTGTATTCATTTTCAAAGATATAAATAAAAATCATTTTCGCCATCTGAATTGTTTTTAAGATTTTTTTTTACTATACTCTTTGGTATGTCAATAGTCTTAACGACTCAATGAGTTGGGTGATATGGTATCATTGCTCGGTTAACTTTCTAGCGTTTCTTATCGGAGTGAACTCATAGGAGCGGCTTGCCAATTTGGAGTTGATTTTCCAAGGACTTGGGTCTTTTCATATTTGCTTGTTCGTTGGGTCGGCTAGTCAAAGTCGGTTGGGCCCCAAACAATAGGTAAGTTTAATTTCCAAGATGTGGTTGGAAGGGGTCACTGTAGGGAAAAGGGTATGACGTTAGCGATACATTTGCCGTTAGTGTCGCTTCGATTTTTGAGCAAAGAGACATGGGTTATTAAAGGCGGTTGGCATTTCAAGTTCAGTAAGGCGGTTTAGATTTGAAAAATCAATCTTGACCGCTGATCTCAGAATTGGTAGTCCATCCAAAAGCCGCCACGCGTGTCTTTTGGTTGGCTATATATATACTTATTCTCTATTGAGAACTCTCTTTGCTCCTTCTGAAAAGTTTATTTCCCTTTTCTCCATATTTTCGAATTTCAAAAATTTTCGCCATGGCTGCTTCTTCTTCCGTTCCAGTTGACAGGATCGGTTTGCTCAATTCTTAGCACACGAAGATGAAGGAAGAAGAACTGGAGGGTCTATATGAGAGGTATGATCTTCCAACAGAGTTCAAGTTGTCCTTGCCGGAGAAGGACAGCGCCGTTTATGAGCATAGCGCCGATACAGTGCCGCTGTATACAGTCCATATGGAGTATGGGCTACGGCTTCCCCTTTCTCTGTTCGTGATAAGGGTTTGCGAACGGTTAGGGATCTCCCCAATGCAGTTCGCTCCCAATGCCATAGCAACAATTATGGCATTCTTGGTGATATGCCACCGAGTGGGGGTCGAACCGACCTTGCAGCTGTTCAGCCACTTGGTCACGGTGAAGGCGACCAAGAAAGACGCTCACTTTTTCTTTGGGTATGTGGGCAGCAAGCTCGTCAACATCCCCGACTCCAATAAGGACTGGAAGGAGAGATTTGTTTGGGTCTTCGGAGCCGACCCAATCCTGGCTTATTGATCGTGGCCAGAGATCGAAAAGGAAAAGTTGAAGTCTCTCCCACTCTCGGCTAATGAAAAATAGGATCTAGAGAAGATCCAACAATATTTTGGGTCCCGGGAGATCCACAACTTGTTCGACAACGCCTCCTTGAGAGTGGCGGGGTTATCATTTGTTCAGCCGACAGAGGCCGACAGGGAAGAGGAAAAGGAACTGCTCAAGGCTGCTCCGAAGCAGACTAAGGATCCTAAAGGCGGGGCTCCTTGTTGGCAAAAGCGTAGGTCGTACTAAAAGAGGGCAAGGGGAGGAGGATTGTCGGCAGAAGAGGAGCGACAGGTTAAACAAAACTTTAACCAGATGGATGCTATGCTAAAGGGGAAGGCCTCTGCTCCTCAAGCTGACAAGCCGAAGAAGAAGAGGAAGACGAAGAAGTCGACCCCTAAGGAGACGTTCGAAGGGACCAGATCAGGTGGAGTAGGTCA
Source organism: Asparagus setaceus (assembly GCA_012295165.1). Lineage (NCBI taxonomy): Eukaryota > Viridiplantae > Streptophyta > Magnoliopsida > Asparagales > Asparagaceae > Asparagus > Asparagus setaceus. The sequence continues at coordinate 67,399,534 of CM022706.1, read as the reverse complement.
ATTTGTGGAGAAGCTGTCTGTCGTCGCAGAGGAGCTAGCTCCAAATCCTGTCTCTCCTTCATGCCGGCCGACCGAAGCTGGCAATGTAGATGAGTCTTCTCCTGGTTCGGGAGAAGTTTTTGGTCAGCGGGAGCAGGTGGCTCCCTCCGCCGATACGGAGGCCCCTGTAGAACAGGCCAGGGCCATTGTTATTCCCGAGTCGACTCGAAGGCTGGGTAAAGAGTCAGTCGTCTCGGACGAATCGGCACCAGGGGTATCTCCTCCATGTTTGCTTGAGAGCTCAGGTGTTCGGCTTCCTTTCTTTCATCGGGTTGCCAAGATTGGCAGTTCGAGGTGGAAAGAACTTCGAGCCTTCCTTATTGGCGAGTTATGGGAGGGGTATGCATCTAAGGCGGAACCCTCCGAGGACGATAGGTTTGTCCCCAACCATTCTCTTCATAAGGATGACTCCGTGTTTCTATCGGGAAGGGCTCGACTTCATTGTTCTTTGAGCAGTTTTACTCAGGGGTGGGAGCTCTTGAGGAGGTGCCTTCGACTGGATTGAGCCTGGCCCTCCAAAGTTATCAGATTCGAGGGGCCCTGATTGGGGAAGAGCTTTTCAACCGTCTCGCCCACTTGATGCAAGTCACCGGCGAGTTGTCGAAGAAGCTTGCTCAAGAGAGGGAAGGTCGAGAAGAGGCTGAAAAGAGGGCACCGCTCGAGGCGAGAAGGATGGGGTAGGCATAAGTGGCGTAGCGAGTTAGAGGCGAAGCAATCTGCGATTGTTAATTTTCAGACTCTTAGCTCAAAGCAGACGGCCACCATAAAGAAGCTGAAAGACAAGGTGGCCAAACTTGAGAAGGTGGTCGAGGGCTCCAATAGGGAGATTTCGGAGTGGAAGAATCAAGTTGAGCAGTTGGAGAACCAAGTTGAAGCCAAAAAGCGTGAAAAGCTATCGGCTGAGGAGAACCTTCACTCTGAACAACTTGCTCTTCAAAGCTTGAAGATCGAGCTGGATGAGTCGAAGACGGCTCACCAGACGGCCTTGGCCGATGCTCAATCGATGGAGACCCGACTCAAATATATGATGTCGTAGGAGGGGAAGAGGGAGACCATTGAGGGCTATCGACAGGGGCCTATGGGTAAGGTTGACTTGTCGCTGGGTGTTAAGGCCGGCTTCGATTATTTAAAGGCCCAGTTGCCCTCCGATGTTTTTCCATCTCCAGGCCCCGCTTACCCCCCTCGAGTTCAAAGCTGCTTACCCGTCCTGTTGGGTCTTGAGGAGAGAGGGGTAGGAGTGCAGTTAGGCATCAATGATGGCGACGAGGACGAGGAGGAGGATGAGAACGGCAATGAGGATGAGGACGATAATGATGATGAAGGCGACAACGGCAATGTTGATGATCGTAGTTAGGGTTACTTAGGCACTTTTAAGTTGTCTAGTCCTTTTGTGCTTTTGTTTGGTCGAAAAGACCATTATATATTTGTCTACATCGTTAACTTATAAATGAAAATTTTTGTTTTACACTTCTTTGTATTGAGCACTCCAAGTTTTATTCAGCTTGTTTTCTTTCATCTGATTGGCATGTAGTGTCAATTGCGACTCAGATTCATACGTATTATTCACCATAATATGGGGAGTAATAAACGATTTCATTTTTACCGAGTACTTGGATCCGTGTCGGCCAAAAGGCCAAATGAATTGAGTCGGTCGATAGAACAAACCGGGTATAATTTGTGTATAAATGAGCCGCAGCCGAGAATCCTATTTTTTAAGGCAAAGAGTAAGCCTGTTTTTGGGAGTCGGCCCCAGTGGGTGCGGCGACTCGATAATTGACAACCCGTAGGTTGGGTGCTTAGGACTTACGTGGCGCCTAGGTCTTGTTCGGCATGGCCGACCTCTGTTTTTTAGGCAAAGAGTAAGCCTGTTTTTGAGAGTCGGCCCCAGTGGGTGCGGCGTCTCGGCAATGCCGAAAGATGAGAGATGCCTTAATGTTGTTCTGTTTTGGCAAGCAGATACGAATGTCTCAACTTGGCTTAACAAGGATGGACAATCCAATTCGACTTAGCGTGTGGGGTGTGTCTTCTTAATTGAGCAAGTCGGATTGCCTATCGCGGCTGGGAGAGAAGGGTTCCTTGACTCGTTTTGACGATAAGGGTTCCTTGACTCAGCCTAGCCGAAAGGGTCTCCTGAACTCGGATTCAACCAAGAGATTTTTCCGACTCGTCAAGTGAGCTTGGGTTGATACAACTCGTTTTTAGAAAGAAGGATGTTTTCGACCTGTTGCGGTGAATGAAATGCTGTCTTTCAGCAACTAAGTCATTAAGATGTTCCTCGCACAATATAAGAGAGACAATTATAGTTAGGGGCAAAAGTCTATTTATATTGAAATATCTTGAGTAAGATTCACAATGCAAGAGTTATTGAAAGAACTTCCTAAGGTGCTCGATGTTCCACAGATGTTGTAGTATCCTTCCATCTAGGCTTCTAAGCCGGTAAGTGCCTGGTCGTAATTCTTCAAGGACGGTGTATGGTCCTTCCCAATTGGGCGCCAACTTGCCACGCTTGGTGTCCTTATTGAACGCTGTCTTTTTGAGAACAAGATCGCTGACGCAAAACCTTCTCGGTTTGACTTTACTATTATAGTATCGGGCGACTCGTTGTTAGTTGACAATCTGGCGACGCAATGTTGTCGTCCAAACTTCATCGACGAGGTCTAGTTCTACCCGAAGCCCTGCAGAATTCACATCTTCGTCGAAGTGCTGTAGGCGGATGGTAGGCATGCCGACCTCTACGGGAGTCACCACTTCCGCTCCATAGGCCAACTTAAAGGGAGTTTCACCAGTAGAGTTTTTTGTGAGTTGTCCGGTACGACCATAAGATGCTTGGCAATTCCTTGACCTAATTTCTGACTGCACTGTCTACTTTTTTCTTCAGGGCTTGGAGGATACACTTGTTAGCGGCTTCTGCCAGTCCATTACATTTGGGGTGAGCTATTGAGGCGAACTTGAGTCGAATCCCCCACTCTTCACAAAAGTCCTAGAATCCCTTGCTGCTGAATTGGGTGCCGTTGTCTGTGATGAACGAGCAGGGAATGCCAAACCGGCACACAATGAATTTCCATTCAAAGCTAGTGATGTTGCTTTCCCCAATTTTCGCTAAGGGTTCAGCTTTGATCCACTTGGTGAAGTAATCGATAGCGACTATTAGAAACTTGCGTTGCCCTGAAGCAAGGGGGAGAGGTCCCAATATATCTAGCCCCCACTAGGTAAAAGGAATAGGGCTGGTGATGGGAGTCAGCTGCGTAGCAGTGGCTCTTGGAAGTTCTGCAAAAATTTGGCATCTCTTACATGTTGAGACAAGCTTTTTGGAGTCGGCTATTATTGTGGACCAGTAATATCCTTGCCGGATGACCTTCTGGGCTAGTGTTCTTGCTCCTGGGTGATTTCCACAGACGCCTTCATGGATCTCCCTTAGGACGTAGTCGGCTTTAGCCGGTCGGAGGTACCAAAGATAAGGCCCTACACCACTACTATGATATGACAATCAATAGAGTTTATTGTCGATCATGAGGTAGCGGCGAGCATTTCTCTGCAGGCTCCTCACCTCGACAGCATCTGTAGGTAGGACTCCGCTGGTGAAGAACTGGATGAGAGGGTCCATCCAGCAAGGTTGAGCTGCGATGCGATGCATGAAATTGAAGAGGCTACGTATCTTTGGGACATTTAAGTGTGTCGGTGTAGATGGGTCCTGAACTGTTAGCGGAGCTGGTTGATGCGAGCTTCGACAAGGCTTCCGCTCGAGCATTGTGGGCACGAGGGACCTGAGCAATTTTGAAACTGGCGAACTGGGACAACAAATCCTTGACTATCTTCAAATATTGGATCATCCTTTTGTCTTTAGCTGCATACTTGCCGTTGACTTGATGGACTACAAGTTGAGAGTCGGCTAATATGTGTAGGTTTTAACTTTGGCTAGAGGCGGCTTCGAAGGCCGGCAATGAGGGAGCTTCCGGCTTATTGTTTGAGGCGGAAATTAGCGATGGATTGTTGATGCTTAGTGCTATCACGGGCGTGTAAGACTACGCCCGCTCTGCTACCGGCTTCATTCGATGATCTGTCCACCCTCAGCCGCCACCAAGAGGCAGATTCTGGTGAGTCGGATTCGGGAGTGGAGTATGTAGGGGGAGTTGCCGACTGTTTATCTTTGCCTTCTTTTTCTGCTAGGGAGGACTGGTCTGTGGGAGGAAGTCTTATCGGTTCGCCATCTGGCGAGGTTGATTCGATGAGGAAGTCAGCTAAGGCTTGAGCTTTGATGGTGGCGGGGCTCAAACAGCACATCATATTCACTAAGCTCAATCGACCAAGCGACCATCCTTCCAGAGGTGGTTGGGCTCCCTAAAGCTTTCTTTAAGGGTAGGCTCGTCCGCACAATGATGGAGTGTGCTTGAAAGTACGAACGAAGCCTTCGAACAGTTATAATGAGGGCAAAGGATGCTTTTTCGACCAGAGGGTACTTTAACTCTCCTGCTCTGAGAATCTGGCTGACATAATACACTGGCTTCTGAAGATGGTCCTCCTCTCGAACTAAAACTAAGTTGACCGCCTTTGGGAAGACGGCTAAGTAGAGATACAGTGTTTCTCCCTCAATTGGTTGACTCAGCAGTGGCTTGGTGCTCAAGTATGCTTTGAGCTCTCTGAAGGCAGCGCAGCACTCTTCGGTCCATACTAGTTTCTTCTTAGGGTCTTTAGTTCCTCTGAGTATCTTGAAGAAAGGGAGGCTTCTCTCGGCTGACTTGGAGAGGAAATATCCCAGGGCGGCAATCTTGCCGTTGAGCTTCTGGATGTCCTTCATGGTGCGCGGCTCAGGAAGTTGCTCGATGGCGGCTATTTTCTCTGGGTTAATTTCAATGCCTCGCTGGCTGATCATAAACCCCAAAAATTTTCTCGACTACACTCCAAAAGCACATTTCGCCGGGTTGAGTTTCATGCGGTAATGCCGGAGGGTGGAAAAAGTCTCTTCAAGGTCAGCTATGTGGGCAGCGGCTAATTTCGACTTCACCAGGATGCCATCTACATAGGCTTCCACGTTGCGGCCGAGTTGAGGTTTGAAGATCTTATTCACAAGTCTTTGATAGGTGGCCCCGGCATTCTTGAGGCCGAAGGGCATGACATTGTAGCAGAATGTGCCCTGGTCAGTGATAAAAGCTGTCTTCTCTTGATCGTGCACCGCCATGCGGATTTGATTGTAGCCGGAGAAAGCGTCTAAGAAGCTCAACAGTTGATGTCCCACACTTTCATCCACCAATTGATCAATGCGGGGGAGCGGATAGCTATCCTTGGGGCAAGCTTTGTTGAGGTCAGTAAACTCCACACACATTCTCCACTTGCCATTAGCTTTCTTTACTAGTACCACATTGGCTAACCATTCAGGATATTGAACCTCTCGAATGAAACCAGCTCTCAGGAGCTGCTCGACTTCTTCCGCTGCTGCTCTTTGCTACTCAGGGCCTAAATGTTTTTTCTTCTGTCGAACTGGCTTGCTATGTCGGTCGACGGAGAGTTCATGGCAAATGACATCGGGGGAGATGCCTGGCATATCCTTCGGCCCCTAGGCGAACACATCAAGGTTCGCCAAGAGGAAAGAGTTCAGTGCTCCCCGCAGCGGCTCTGAGAGGTTTGAGCCAATCTTGATTGTCTTCTTACCTTCACTGTCTACAGGGACTTCATGCAAGGCTTCAACTGGGGTCGTCCTCTCTCGCTCCATCTTCTTCTCGGACTGAAAGTTTGTCTTCTCAATGGGCATGGCTGTAGCTACTCCCTTCCCCTTAGTAGAGAGTACATAGCGTGCTCGCTTCGCCGCTGTTCTCGACCATCCCCACCCCACCCGGTGTCGGGAACTTGATCATCTGGTGGTAAGTGGAAGGGATAGCCCGTAAGAGATGCAAGGACGTCCGGCCTAGGATGACATTGTGTGCCGACTTGATGTCTATAACCATAAATTGGACATTAGGTCGTGGCGGGGGCGTCCAACCGTTAGAGGAGGCCCGATCGGCCCATACAGCGGTTGAGAATGCCCCGTGAAGCCAATGAGAGGACCCAAGAACGGTTGCAGTTTGGACTTGTCAATGCCCATGCGGGTAAATGCGTCTAGGAACAAAATGTCGATAGAGCTTCCTGTGTCGACCATAATCCTCTTTACCTAGAAGTCATCAATGTCGACTGAGATGACAAGGGGATCGCCATGGGGCTTCTCTACTCCATCCAAGTCGGCATCTAAACGAGATGGACATATCCGTCCGCAGCTTCTTGTCACAACTATTCACTCGCAGAGCGTGCTTAGCATATCTCTTGCGAGCGTTATTAGATTCTCCTTCAAGAGTGGGACCGCCACTGATGGTATTAATGACTCCTCGACTGCCTTGCCCACCTTCTCGATGGTCCGACGCGGGTCGAGGCCGAGGCGACCTGGAGCGAGACCTCTGGTCGTCTCTCTTGGGAGGTGGATCTCTCCTGATCAAGTTCTTCAAGAATCCCCTGTTGATGAGGTCCTGAATGTCTCTCTGGAGGACACGGCAGTCGCTAGTGTTATGACCATGATCTCTATGGTATCGGCAAAACTGCCGCTCATCCCTCCTCCGAGGATCTGACCTCATTGGCGGTGAGGGAGTAGTAAGGAGCCCTTCCTTCTGGGCCTTATCGAGGGCCCTAGAGAGGGATGTGTTGAGGACAGTGAAAATCAGGGGAGGAGCGTCCACTCTTCTGTCGTCCCTCCTGTCGAACCGACCATTTCGGTTGTTGTTCTTAGGAGGAGGATTCCTCGGGACATTTCTTGGTTCTTCTCTTCGAGGGGGATTTTGAGTCGGCTTGGATGGCGAGGCGACTAGAGTCGTAGCGGGGGCTACGAATGGAGTCGGTTGAGTGGATTGAGGAGTTACTGGAGCCGCATATGGAGCGGCTGTCGCGGGAGTAGGGACAGTCGTTCGACTGGATTCTGCTGCTTCTGCTGCTATCTTGTAAGCTTTGGCTTCTTCCATATTCATGTAAGCATGAGCCTTAGTGTTCGTAGCTCTTAATCGGCTTCTTGTTTAGAGCTTTAGACAGGTCGCCTGGTCGCAGCCCCGCTACTAGGGCCGCCATAGTGACTTTATTCCCTGGATCTTCGACTTCTAATCTCTTTGCTTGGAATCTCTTAATGTAAGCTCTGAGATCCTCATCTGGCTTTTGCCTGGTTTGAATGAGTACACTGGGTGGTAGCTTGGGTTTGGAGTTAGCTAGGAAATGATGGATGAATTTTCGACTGAGTTCCTCAAAGCTTCCGATGGACTTTTCTCCGCTCCACTAAAGCTTGGCGCCTCGCCAATGTGATCGAAAGCGCCGATGATGGTCTCTTCCGTGCCTCGTGATCATGATCATATCATAGGATAGTTCTCAACATGTTCGCTGATCTCCTTCTCCTTTGTACTTGTCCATCGGTGGTATCTTGAACTTCTCGGCTGGCGCCTTCATAATGGAGTCAGTGAAGGGAGTGTTCCCTCCGATGGCGTCAGTAACAGGTCGGTACACTTGTTCGTAGCTGCCTATTGGTTGATGGGCTGGGGGAGCTGGGGCCGCCTGTCTGGTGTGAGGTCTAGAAGCTTCGATCTCTGGTTCCTTCTCATGACGACTGGGACCAGGGCTCTCATCTGTAACATCGTAGAGTTGAGGGCGGTGTCTTGGGTTAGCGCGCGGGATCGGCTGCATCTGCAGCGGTTGAAAGGTGCGCTCTTGTTATTGTCTCCTTGGCTTGGCAATAAGAGGAGTCTCCGAGATCGGTACTTGCTGTACGGCGAGTTGATGGATGCCATGAGCAGTAGAATGACGGCTGGCGGAGGGTTGGGCCGCAGCCGAAGTGGTTTGCTATGCTGCGGGAGCAGGAAAATGGTTGAAGAGCTCATCGGCAAAGGCTTTGAACTGGGCTTGCATGGTTTGTGTGATCTTCTCGGTGGATTCCTGGAGTTGGGCTTGAGTAACATAGCCCAAGGGTAGGTTCCCCATCCTGGTAAGATCATCACCTCCGGATATGGTTGCTAGAGGAAGAAAGTAGGCCCCACGGTGGGCGCTAAACTGTTGATGCTATAGATCACACAGTCACTAAGCTCTACTGGATTAGTTTTTAGTTGAATGAGGTCCGCGTTCTCTTCTAATATCCGGTGATGGTGTCAGACTGGAAGTTCACCTACACCAAAGGAAAAACCTTTGGAAGGACGGAGTTGGGATCTCCGGCGGTCCCTCCGACGGTCAGGTTAGTATGTGGAGAAGATGAGAAAATGTAAGAGGCAGAAATTTGCTGAGAAAAAGAGCTTACCTTTGGTTCGTTGAACAGTTCGTTATTTATACCTAGGGTAGGAGGGTATTTTCGTCTCTCCATTTGGTGAGGACTAATAATCGAGTCAGCCTATCCCTCCACGTGTTGATTGACGACTGGATGGATGTCTTTTGTTGTCGGCCACGGCGGCTTGCCTTTACAGGTGTTAAGCGATGGGATGACTTACGAGTTAGGGCTGTTACTTCATCATTAATGAGTTCATTAATGAGATGGGATAGGTGACGTTCGCAGCCGAATTAGTCTGAGGTGCCTTAGATACCGTGAGAGATGGAGGAATTAAGGGACTGATAATGTGACAATGCATTCAATGCGATATGGACGCATTGTCAGGATCAAACTTCATGTAACCGTCGTTTAGATTGAGGGAGCCACCTTGAATGAGGGAGATGGGATTCGAGGCTGAGCGACCGACTTGTGCCGCCTTCCTAGTTGTTCGTGAGGATAGCTGATTGAAGGGACAACCAGTACCGCCTTTCGCGTCGTCCATGAGGATAGATAGCTGAAGTGATGACGAGTACCGCCTTTCGCGTCGTCTATGAGGACAGATAGCTAAAGGGACGACCAGTATCGCCTTTCACATCGTCCATGAGGACAGATAGCTGAAGGGACGACGAGTACCGCCTTTTGCATCGTCCACGAAGTTAGTCGGTCAACTTGGATGGTTGCATCGTGAAGCTTTAGATCAGCAAACGTCTACGAGACCGAACCGGATCAGACTCGAAATGACAGAAAAATAGGCCATTGGAGTGGCTCGGCCAAGGCCGAGCCACGGCCGAGCCACCAAGAGGTGGCTCAGCCAAAGCCGAGCCACCAAGAGGTGGCTAGGTGATTTTTTCGACCCGACCCGCTTTCCAAGCCTATAAATAGAGGAGGGGGTCTCATTTTTTGAGATCAGGACTTTTGACGAGAAGGGGAGGCTCTGCTAAATTTAACAGCGATCAACGCTTAGATTCGACAGCTAGATCTTAGATTTCGGCGAGCCGATCAGCATAAAGCGAAGACGTTCGAGAGATCTTAGATCCGATCTACACGCGACCCCTCCGGATCAAACTTTATTTTGATCGCGAGAAGAGTGGTGATCTCGCTTGGTCGATTTCACTCACTTCGGCGATTATTTCCTTCGCAAAATAATCCCCTCGATCGCGTAGATCTTAAACCGGATCATATCACGCGGCGGTCCACGGATAAACCCGGGCACAGGCAAAGATCCCACGCAAGTAGGAGTCTGATAAACAGGGTCCTGCGTTTGTTTAAAGGAAAAAGTTGTAATTTTTACTTTTGGTTTTCATTGTAATCGAGTCTTATAAAAAGACGAATTTTTGGATTCATTTGTAAACGCATAAAGCTGTAATGAGTTCATCAATGAAGATCAACCCGACTTTTCCCGCGAACAAGCTGGCGATCACAGTGGGAGCCAACGATCTCGCTGATAAGATCGTCGTGTCGCAACCGCGAATAGCGATCCCGATCGAAGAGGAGGTCGAATACGAGTTCGACCAATAAAAGTTTGAGGAGTATCTATCATCCTCGTCCAGGTCGTCCTCCCCCCACAAGTCCAGGAAGATCTCCGCTGCAAGGAAGATCCGCTGGTCCTCGAATCCGGAATCTCAAGGCGAGAATCCCAACCCCGGCAGCACCAAAGTCGCAGCTAGCGCCGCATTCTCCTCTAAGATGGCCGATTCGGCAGATTCAACTCCTTCAGGTAGAGATGACCGCCGATGGCGTGCCGACTCTCTCAAAGAGAGCCCGCCAGAGGCGACGCCAACGCCTGGCGCGTCAGTTGGCCAAGGCCCTAGAATCGACTGACGGGATCCGCTATGAGACGGATCTCAAGTTCAGAAGAGGTCAAAGGCCTCAACAACAGATGGTTGGCAGCTCCTCCAAGCAGTTAACAAGTGAATGGGTCCGCGTCACACGGAACCGTTCAACGCTCGAGGAATGTATTCAAAAGCACCGCGCACTGCTTGCGCACGCACGGGCTTTAGTTCAAGAGGCCCGAATGTTGAAGAAAGAGGAAGTGGTCAAGAAGCCGCCAAAGATGCGCCAAGTTTGGAGGCTGAAATCTAGAATAACGATTCGGACAAGGGCAGAAACGTCAACTAAGGATCAGCCACCTCTGGCTGATTCGACTAAGGCTCGGTTGCTACAGGGTAACCTGAATCAAAGAAAGGTCACCCCAATACCGATTGCACCTCTGGCGACCACATCCAAATCTCCGTCTGTTACCGCTTCGATCGATCCCGCTGGCTTACCCCGAAGCAAGAAAATGGTATTAAAGCGCCTCGGTCCGTTGCACGATGATCGAGGCAAAATTCCGGTTAAGGAATGTGTGGTCCCGTTGAAGAGGTCCCGGACAACTCACAGTACTGGGGGTCGCATCCACCTCCACCACGATAAGAAGATTCCTGTAGCTGCTCGCACCGGACTGCGAATCGAAGTTCAAGAGTCCTTCAAAACTTCACACCCGCAAGGGCGAACGTTGAGACGAGTGACTTTTGAAAGCTCTGATAACACGGTTCATCCTCAGAAGGAAACATTTTCGTCTGACGACGATGACGTTATACCTGAGAAGTCGTACCAACACATGAGGGGTTGCTCTGACATTCATGCCGATGAGTTGTACTATCGTGCTGGGGGTGCGAGTAAATCTCGAAAAAGGAGTTCCCCAGAGTTGAACACACATTGTCTATGTTCCAAGATGATAAGGGCAGTGTTGTCGGAGTGCAACTGCACCAAGACAACTCCGGAGAAGGTGTCGGTCTTTGATAGGCTTAGCACCGAAATGCTAAAACCCAAGTCGAGGTGCTTCCGCGAAAGAAGATCGGTGTCTCAAGGTGATGAATTGCCAAGAGTCACCATCAACATGACTAGCAAAGGGGCGTCGACACGTGCCATTCCCGGGGTATCTCAACGAATGACTCGGTTGCGGTCCGGGACTATCAGACGACCTAACTATGGCAGAGTGCAGAGGGGGTTACCCTCAGATGATGAAGTGTCGAAAGCTGGCTCTGCAATTGCTTTCGATAATACGGTTTCCAGCGAGGGACAACCCCAGGAGGCATTCATGATCAGTGCAGAACAAGTGGCCAAGATGCTTAAAGAGGCTATGGCCAAGCAAAAGGAGAATTTCAAGTTCGAGATGGACATGGCCATGCAGCAAATGAGAGAGATGCATGACCGGCAAATCCAAGCACTAACGAATCGCTAGGGTGAATCAAGTCGTCGTAATAACGTCAACCAAACGGATAGCGACACGGACAGGGATGAAGACCATAACGCTGATAAACAGGATGCGGGAGGTAGCCTCGAGAACGACAGTGGTAACACCGTCATCCCTCCTCAAAATCACCCGAACAGAGACGTAGGTGAGAATGAAAAGATAAAGGACCTCGAGAGTAAGATCAACACTTTAGTTTCCACCCAAGCGGTAAAGAAGACGTATACCGCGGTCCGCACTCCAAGGGAGTGGGAATCAATCTCAGATCCGGGCGGTTCAATCTAATAAACTTTACGCCATTCGACGGGAAGGGCTCACCCACTCAGCATTTGATCTACTTCAAGTCCCACCTGGGGGTTATTTTCGGTAACGAGCCTTTGATGGTTCGGTCATTCGTTGGTACTCTTCGAGGAGCTGCCTTCGATTGGTACCGTCGTCTCAAGCCGGGGAGCGTTAACAGCTAGGACGACATGGAGACCATGTTTCTCACCAATTTCTTCAATGACGATACCGAGATATCCATCGGGACGTTGTTGGATGAAAAATAGAAGGACGGAGAGACGGTAGACAACTTCGTCAAGCGGTTCCGAAACAAGACAATGAATTGTCGGGACCCGATAACTGAGGAGTTTATTCTCCAGACCTGACACAATAACCTTTAATTGGACGTGCTGGAAGCAATGGGAACGGCTCCGTCCAAGACATGGAGAGACTTGAAGGTGCGCGGGGAGCAAGCCGAGCGATTCCTTAAGAGGAAAAAGGCAGAAAGAGGCCAATAAACGGCAAATGCTCACAAGCAGAATTTCATCCCACGTGGCAAAGGGAAGGCGCAGCTAACGCAGCGGACGAAACCAACGCTCCACCGCAACCGCAGCGAACAACCGCAACAAATGAAGCTGCCGCAACAATCGCAGCCCCAATGGCAGCAACGATCTCAAAAACAGAAGTCGTCAGAACCAAGGTTCCCCAAGGTCTATTCTTTCAAGGAAGACGAGGTTCCCGATATTTTTAAATACCTCCTGAAGAACAATAAGATCCAGCTACCACCAATCGTGAATCAGGAGGAAGCAAATAAGGTCACAGATCTGAGGTACTGTGCATTCCACAGAGCGGTTCACCATCCAACAAAGTCGTGCTATCATCTCAAGGATAAAATCCAGGCCTTGATCGATGTAGGGGTTATTACCCCAAAGCCGTCTAAAGAAAAGAAAGTGGGGCGAATGTAGCATCCATCAGCTTCGGATCGGTGCCTTTAACTTGGTTTCAACCGAAGCCCGTCGTGAAAGTAGGGATGAAGATGGTGAATAATGATCCTCACGGACAATGTAAGAAGGGGCTCGTGCCACATACAGCCCCGAACGGCGAAATTCTTTGGGTCCACCTTGACTTGCTAGAAGATGATCAATGGGCAGCCTCTTCATCTAAGAAGAAATCAAAGGGTAAGGGGAAACTATGTCATGCCACTTCAGCAATCTTGGAGAAGAATGGTGAGCAAATAATGACATTCCAGCTTTCTGAAGAGGAACATGAAGTTTTCGCCACAAGGAGCGGACACGAATATAAATACATGTATCCCGAAGCTCCTAATCCAAATGCTAAGACGCTGACGGAGCTGGGAGTGGCGACGACTTCTCCTACGCGCGCTGAAAAATCACAGCAGCGGGCAATCGCCAAGGAGGACATGGCCAAACTGAAGCAACCCCAACATCAGGAGGCTCATGTCCCGAAGCAGTCTCGATTCAATCGTCCGATTGGAAGGAACAAACCGGAAAGTTCGTGTTCCCCATACTGCTTCGATATTATGGCCCAATTGGCTAACATCCCAGTGAGGATAACCCTCTATGAGCTGCTACGGTTGTCAAAAGAAACCAGAGAGGCCCTACAGGAAGCCTTGGCTGACTCTGAGGTGTTTCTCACTCAGATCGAGCCAATTCCTAAAGAACCAGAGTCTTCAGCCCAGCTATGCAACCTCGCAACCAAGCACTTCCTCAGATATTTTTACCAAGGAAGACATGCATTTAAAAATTCAAAGCACGACAGCCGCTATATTTTACCGGATACATTGGCTCAAGCTTAAGTCAACCGATTCCAAGTTGATCTGGGTTCCGCCAGAGTATCATGCCCTCCACCGATGTATAACCTCTGATTCCCGCCAATAAACTAGCATCTACAGCATGGTGATTTATGGATTTAATACCGGGTCTCTCGCTAGGTAAAATCCTGATAAAGTGCCGATGGGAGATTTGAAGTCCAAGTCACATGCTATGTGATTGATGCGTAGACTTCCTATAACTTATTATTGGTCGGCCATGGATCTATAATAATATTATAGTCCCTCCACCCTTCATCGTTCAAAATATGTTGACACTAATAATGAAGTCAAGACGGTGGTCACGATAAGCAACCGCTTAAGGGTTGGAGAACTACTTTATCGACTCTCCTTTACTTTAACGAGTCCGACATCGATCATCTACTAACATACAGCGCGCAGGAAGCCGATAATCAAGACGGGCTTGATTACGATGGTGGTTTTGTCATAAATGACATTGTCCCTTTGTAGTCAATCTTGACGATGAAGAATCATCGGATGATAGTTGTAATTGGCAACTTATCGACAATAAAATAAATAATAATTTAGAGTACTCGCTGTCTCTTACTGATGTGATGAAAGGATTGTACGATGACCCCGAGTTGTACATGCCGATTCGGTCGTCTTGTGTAACACGTACATATCCGGACTCTTTTCGACAACATTCATCATTCCGGGTAAAACAGGTGATGAAAAGGATTTGGTCTATGATAAAAGAGATATGATTCCAGCACCAGACCACTTTTTGAGAGAGGATGTTAGTGACGATAAGCCTGGCTCTCATCTATTCAAATATAGTCCAGAAGCGCAGAATCTCATGGAAAGATGGGGGTATGACTTTGCGCGAGGAGAGGGTCTTTATTTTGGACGAGGTCCTCAAGTCCCATCCAAAGCTGCACACGTCCCAAAGGGGAAACCCGATAATTACTATGGATTCAGGAGAGGATTGGGGTATGTATCTTCTTCAGAAGACAAATGCTATTGGTTGATCGATAGCCAATTATCCGATTCGGGAGATGGATATTCATCTGATTCCTTTGCTTAGGATTCTGACGTCAGCATCGGTGAAATGTTCAAGGGTTTGATGTCAAATATGACTATAGCCGACCCTACCACGATGGAGGACGATGAGCAGATACCAACGTGGGAAGACCCGTGGATCCATCACCTCAATATGCAATACGGAGACCGATTCGAGCAAAGAGAACCCCCCACCAAGGATGAAGTGGTCCAGATCAATATGGGTGACGAAGCACACCCCAATCCCATATTCATTAGTAACAGTCTCTCCCCAGAGGAGAAAGAATAGTTGATTGCTCTCATCAGGGAATATATCGACATTTTTGCTTGGAACTACGGAGACATGCCACGATGATGAAAACACTGATGTTATCATTGACAATACGTGTGGATTCGAGAGAATGTCCTTCATGGACGGTTTTTCGGGTTATAATCAAATCAAGATGCACCCGGATGATGAAAAACACACGGCGTTCAGAACTCCTCTCGGTGTCTTCTGCTACACGGTCATGCCATTTGGTCTGAAGAATGCAGGCGCCACGTACCAGCGAGCGATGATGAAGATTTTCCAGGAACATCTTCGGAAAACGGTCGAGTGATACGTCGATGACTTAGTCGTGAAGAGTCGTGACAAAAATGACCACATCAAAGACCTGAGGACAATGTTTGATCTCATGCAGAGTCATCAGTTAAAGATGAACCCTACCAAATCCTTCCTCGGAATGTCCAGCGGCAAATTCCTCGGATTCGTTGTCACCACTAAGGGCATTCATATTGACCCAGATAAAGTGAAGGCGATACATGAATTACAATCTCCAAAAAATCTAAAAGAACTCAGAGGGTTATAGGGACGATTAGCTTATATCCGGCGATTCATATCGAACCTCTCCGGAAAATACCAGTCGTTCTCCAAGCTAACCAAAAAAGACGTGTCATTTGTCTGGGACGACGCCTGTCAAAAGGCATTCGAGGATACCAAAGCATATCTAGCGAATCCCCCCATTCTCGTTGCACCGGAGTCAGGTAAACTGTTCTTGAATTACATCAAGGCAATGAACCATTCGTTAAGTGCTTTACTCGTGCAAGACGATGACAACGGTCATGAATAGGCAGTGTATTACCTGAGTCAGACTTTAGTGGGTGCTGAATCCCGCTATCCGATGATCGAGAAGGAGTGCTTTGCCTTGGTTTTCTTGATTCAAAAGATGCTGCACTACTTAGTTGGGCAGACGATTTATGTTATCTCCAATGTAAATCCAGTCCAGATATTCATGACGCAACCAGCCTCCATGAATTGGCATTTGGCAAAATGGGCCTTGCTCTTGTCTCAATACAACTTACACTTCAACCAACAGAAGTCGGTCAAGGGACAGGCAATTTGCGATCTCTTAGCAACTAACCCAACAACGGATGCAGCTGAATTATATGACGACTTGCCAGATGAAATCCACGAAGTTAACACTACATCGCATCAGCAAATATGGCAATTATACTTTGACGAGCTCGAAAGTAACCAATGGCAAGTACTCGATGTTCTAAGATTTCTTCCGAGTTAGAGTTGTCTTAGTTTCTTCGGGAAGCATGTGATACCTCGGCTTACTCGCTAACCGAGCCGCGTCCAATAATGTGACCGAATACAACGCTACTTATTGACTCGGCCGCCAAAGAGCCGGGGTCAAATATCTCAAGCCTTTAGGGATTCCCAACTCATAGTCGCATTGCATCCGTGGGGACTACGGTCGAATCCGCACTTGATTCCGTATCACCAGGCGGCCGTTGAGATGGCGGACTCGTTTGAAGAATTTTTCATCAAGTATATTCCGCGCCTCCAGAACGAATATGCGGATGCATTAGCAGCGTTAGCAGTATCGTTGGCGCAACCTCCTGAGACTGAACAGTTAGTCACTGTGAGAACTCACCAACTATTTGCACCAATATATAACGAGGAGGAAGACGATAAAGGGGTGGTCATCAAAGAGGTGCACTCAACCCAAGTTGAACCGGAGCCCCAAGATTGGCGCTTTCCTATAATCGACTACGTCCTATATGGTATTTTGCCAGAAGACGTAAAAGAGAGGGAATCGATCTGACGAAGAGCGCCAAGGTTCTTTTATAATGCAGACCCGTGACGCTATATCGCCACGGCACGACGGCTTGTCGCTTGTGCCTTCGGATAAGGAAGCAGAAAAAGTCCTTAAGGAAGCACACGGAGGAGAGTGTGGCGCACACCAACCAGGTCCCATGCTTTATGATCGTATCAGAAGAATGGGATATTTCTGACCAATGATGATTAATAATACAATCGAGTACGCTCGAAAGTGCCACGCATGTCAAATACACGTGAATTACATGCACCAACTCCCGTAGCATTTGCATCCATCGGCTACATCTTGGTCGTTCGAGACGTGGGGTATGGACATTGTGGGTCCTATTTTTCCTCCGTCTGTTAAAGGTGATCGGTTCATTCTCGCGATTACCGACTATTTCTCCAAGTGGGCTGAAGCAATTTCGCTTAAAGAAGTGAAAACGAACAATGTCATCAGGTTCATCAAGCATCACGTCATCTATCGACACGACGTGCCGAGACGGATCATACATGACAATGGTCCTCAATTCGTCAGCAAGGCCTTCATCAGGTTTTGTGAGAAGTTTAAGATTCAAGACGTCTCGTCGACGGCTTATAATCCCGCTACAAACGGATTAGCGAAGGCGTTCAACAAGACAATCATTAAGATCTTGTCGAAACTCGTGAAGACCAACAAACGTGATTGGGAAGCTAAACTCGGAGAAGCACTCTGGGCATATCGCACCACAATACGCACGCCTACCGGAGCTACCCCATATTCTCTGGTATACGGATGTGAAGCTGTACTTCCATTAAAAATCCAAATCCCATCACTTCAGACGCCTCGAACCGAGATGACGTGAAAGAACAACATCGAGACGCCTTGAAGAGCTCGAGATGTTGGATGAAAATGCCCGAAGCTCAACAACACATCGAAGTTTTACCGCCGTAATGTCGAGGGCTTTTAACAAGAGAGTCTGACAGAGAAGCTTTAAGGAAGAAGATCTGGTCCTCGCTGCTCGACAACCAATAATTCTCAATTCTAAGAAAAATGGTAAGTTTGAACCCAAATGGGAAGGACCGTTTGTGATAGACACCGCCTATTCAAACGGTGCATATCGTTTAATCACTCAAAATGGCGACAGGTAATTAATGCCGATAAATGGGAAATTCCTGAAGAAGTACTATCCTTAGTATATTTGGGATAACCCATTTTGACGGGAAGTTCCTCGTGGAATATTTCACCCATTGTCCTTGAGGATAACCCTAAATTTGTCCTCCGCCATAAGTTCCCTCACGGATCAAATTCATTGACGGTGAGTCCACTAAAAAAAATCTTTCTGGTCCAATCCACCAGCAAAATCCCCTCTTGATTCCTTCCACGAACAAGTGGTCCACTTTTAATGCTAAGATCCCCTTGTGATAAACAGAAGGGCTCCATCCTTTTCTCTTCGGTCACGCCTTCCCAAGGTTAGGGCTGAAATTAAAATTTCATCTCGATAAACGAGAAAGTCATTTCCAGATCAGGTAGCGAATTCTATAAAAGTGAAAGTTATCTGAATCTTTTCAATTCTCGGAGTGGAGATCCCACTCTTAGTTTCACCTCCTAAGATTCTCGAAGTGGAGATCCCACTTTTAGTTTCCTTTGCACTGGAGATAGAATATAAAATTCTTTCTCTCCAGGAGCAAGAGATAGGATATAAAATTTTTCCTCTCTTATTTCGGGTTCGTCTTTACCCTAAAAAGAAGATCTGGAGATAGGATATAAAATTCTTCCTCTCCAGCATCGGGAGACAGAATATAAAATTCTTTCTTTTCCACATTAATTTTATCTCTTCAATCCAGGATTCATCTTGGAAAATTTTATCCCGAATCCTAAGTAGGGATAAGTCAACGCCTAACACGCGTTGCCGGTTTATTCTTTTTCCGATTGAAGAAGACACCAGAATTCAAGTATGGGAAATTTTATCCCGAAGCCTAAGTAGGGATGAGTCTACGTCTAACACGCGTGGCCGGTTAACCTTTTTCCGTGAAAAGGATACCAAGACTCATCTTGAAAAATTTTATCCCAAATCCTAAGTAGGGATAAGTCTACACCTAACACGCGTTGCCGGTTAGTTCTTAACCGTAAAAAGAACGAAAGCCCACATATTCAAAATTGTGACAGGTGGTTATTAATAACACCACAATCCACGTCTTACACGTGTGAGGAATTTTATCCCGAATCCTAAGTAGGGATAAGCCAACGCCTAACACGCGTTGTCGGTTTAGTCTTTTTCCGATTGAAGAAGACACCAGAATTCAAGTCTGGGGAATCTTATCTCGAAGCCTAAGCAGGGATAAGCCTGTATCTAATACATGCAGCCAGGTAGTCTATTCCCGTAAAAGGAGATGAAGCCTATGTATTCAATATCATAGCACCAAGTCTAAAAGAGTTTCATTCTTTTAGCACAATGTCACGTGCGGAACGGGTTTAGATAATCCGCATGCTAGCCCGATTCAAACATTAATTGGTAAAAGCTCGTCAAATCTGTTGATGGCTGGGGGTTGGCCAATAACCCTAAAGTCAACGCCTAACACGCGTTGCCGGTTAGACTCTTGCCCGTAAAAGATGACAAAGTCTACATATTCGACATCGCAGCGTTAAGCCTAAAAGAGTTTCATTCTTTAAGCACAACGTCACATGCAGAACGGGTTTAATCCGCATGCTAGCCCGATTCAAACATTAATTGGTAAAAGCTCACAACTGCTGATGGTCGGGGTTTGCCAAAAATCCTATGGGTATTGTGATTGATTATTTCAAACGAAATGAGAAATCATAATAAACAACAATAAAAAGGAGGATAGAAATTTATTCAATTAATGAAGAGTCGAGTCTTTCAACGAAGAAATGCAGTTATTCAAACACCAAGTTTATGGCAAAAGATTTGTTGTTCTAATTTGAACAACTCATCGTTGTAAGCTTGCTAGAATTCCTTCTGCAACTCAGCCCTGAAAGATTCCTCATTGGCGTTCAATATCTTCGCAGCTTTTTCCTCAACTTCGGCTAGCTTTTGTTTCGAGAGCTCCAGTTTCTTGGATATGGCGATTTGAGCTTCCTCTTCGTTAACCCTTGTCAGCTCCAAGACACTTAAGTTTTCTTCCTCCACCTGAAGTTCCCACTTGAGCTGCGCTATCTTGGCCTCACTTGACGCAATACAAGAATGAAGGTTGCTCAGGGATGTTGATTTCTCGGCAAGAGCGGTCTTAACCTGATCTACCCGGCCCCGCTGCATTTGAACCTCGAGTCCAGTAAAAACTCGAGCATTGCGCCATGCTTCCAGACGAGAGTCCACTCAATCGGCTATATACGAAGAAGCACCTACTGCTTGCAACTCCTGTAATTTCTGAAGCTTGAGTTCTAGACGATCAAGATTATCAGCAATTACCTTGGCTAACTCTGGGTAACAAGCATCCCTTATCAAAGCCGTTCTAAGGTCAAGGACCGGCCTGAACTGACGGAGAGAAAGCCCACTGTGGAGAAGCTTGTCGATCATCATGTTTACGAAAGAAAAGAACGAGCCGACTTCCATACAGATAATAATTCGATCTGGGTCGTTGTCTGACAACAGCGCCCTCGCCAGATCATGGAGTTGAGATGTATGCCCTGCAAAAAAAATAATAATAAAGGGATGGACATCTCAGAATCTTAAGTCAAAGACCGGTGTAGACATCCTTAGCTGGATAACCCGTACCCGCTTCCATCGGTATAGCTTTATGGATTAGCGAGGCTATCGAAGGGGTAACCACCGTTGACGCACCGACTGCTACAGTTGGTCTCGCGGCATGTTCATCAGGCACGGCAGCCTCCATGGTAGCCAATTCTGGAGGAGCATCAGAATGAGGAATTGAAATATGAGCCTCAGTAGGAGTTCGTGCCAGTAACAAAATGAATTCCTCAGACTCATCAAATTGTAGTTGTATTAGTCAAAAATGGCTAGTCCTACAATTAACGGGAGAGGGAGCCCATACCTTTAGAGGAACAAACCTCAGTATTTTCGGGAATTGTTGGCTCAGGTGACATATTACGGGGAAGATGATCATCTCGGGGAGAGCCATATATCAAGTCGACCATGGGGGTGTTCACAAGCCAGCCTTCTTCATCAAAATCCTCTATCGAAAAATCTGACACAAGAGAACATAAGTGAAAGAAGCAGAATCAAGAACCTACGATCAACGAAAATGACTTACCTCCTACAGTGGAGTTAGTCTCTTTAATCCCAGTGTCCACGTTTGCTTCCTGCAATTTCTCAAAAGAGCAAGAAGCATAGAGACAATTAGGGAAGGCACGAATTTCGAGTCGTTTAACTCCCGTACTCGCCATCTAAATGGGGTATTACCAATAATAGATGTACCTGGATTTGCTGAATCAGGTTCTACATTGATAGTCTTACTAATTTTAGCAGCTACTGCAGGCTCTTCTGCCACAGACTCGTACACCTATTGCGTGAAATTGGGTTCTTCGGAAGAGGCGAAATCGTGATGGGGAAAATCGAAGCTGATCTTGCCTTCTCCATATCCTCCTGCATAGAAATAGAGGAATGTGAGCCCTGAGTTTAAGGAATTAAATGATCGAAGGGACTACGTGGTGGTTAAGCATTACCTCCTTCGCTGACAAGGTCATCACCAGCCAAGTCCATCTCAAAAGCTCGCGGATCCACATGTGACTTATGGACTAACTTTTTCCGCTTAACAGCATGAGTCCCAACTCGAGGCTTCGCCTGGTAAGAGGGGCGAAGTCCCTCCTCCTCCTCGGCTGTCATTCCTGAAGCTTCAAATTGCTGTCAGACCCAATAATTCCAAAAGAGGAAAGAGAAAAAGGGAGAGGAAGTATTGACAAACATGTCCCAAAGTCCTCCTCATGATTTTTATCATTCGCATGATCTCCTCCTGAGGTCTCTTCAGCAGAACTGAAGGTCTCCTCTCCCCCCTCGTCTATTTGACGAGCCTTGCATCGCTTCCTCTGTGACCGAGCGGCCTTCTGAATCATCTGAGTATCAGACCGAGAGGCCTCTTCGGCCGCTAATTCTGCAATAGGCTTCACGTGAACAGGTTCATTAGTTGCTAACAACCACCGCAAAGATAAGAATATCGCCTACCGACGCCAAAG
Source organism: Asparagus setaceus (assembly GCA_012295165.1). NCBI lineage: Eukaryota > Viridiplantae > Streptophyta > Magnoliopsida > Asparagales > Asparagaceae > Asparagus > Asparagus setaceus. Next base: position 67,377,647 of record CM022706.1, on the reverse strand, counting down.
ACTTAAGGCTAAACCTAGCACCAGTGCACCCTGTCACACTCCATAGCCATGCTCGGACGCCGTCCACTAATCCGCCATGAGTCTGAAGCCGTCGACTCAGATTTCCAACATAAAGTTGGTCATAATCAAATCAAGGCAAATCGATAAGGTAGATAATGCTCTATGAAGCACTCATCTCTCACCAAATGTTAGGTAACCCTACCTAATGTTCATCACCAATTGAAGCGCCCAACATCAAGAGAGGTCCGCTCGCCTCTCCTCATCAATCAAAGACTCACCGCATCGACCCGTAGAATCGGAAAATATCCGAGAAAACCCAACCCTTGTGAATCTACAATTGCTTTCTTATTTCTGAAAATCCTCGCCCCTTCCATCTGCAATTCTCTAGTAATTGTAATAAGGGGGTGGATTGATCTGCAGTGCTCGGCGCTGACATCACATCTGAGTGGTGAAGGATGAACCAGGCCATCAGGTAAGTGTATGGAAGCTCCACCTTAGTAAGAGGAATCCGAATCGACGGCTCACCCTCCCCCTGAGTGAAGGCATTGACTATCTGTCGAAGCCCACGATGAATGTTAGCCACCATCACCGGAAAGAGAGAAAGTTCCTTCTTGTGAGCAAGCTGAACTGCAGGATAAAGCAATTCTAATGGCAAAGCATCACTAGACTGATACGGTACCACGCACTTCTTCAACCAGATCGTGAGGTAACCGCTAGAGAGTCATCTACCGAATCGCCTTTTATCGCGATGCCTCAAGAATGTCTCGAATTTAGTCCCTACGAGAAAACCACCCTCGGTGCTACTAATGGTGTAAGAGCGAGTGCTGGATTTCTTGATTAGCTCATTAACCTCTGAAGGAGTGAGCGGTGCCGATCCATAAATCGCCTTGCCAGAATTGCTTTCCAGGTGCCTGAACAAGTAACTTGCGAACTGCTTCAGGCTCACTCGTGACTTGGTCCTCTTTGCTAGTGGCTCAGCCTGTGCCAAAGCAATATGATAGTGGCAAGTAAGATCCCATAAGGTATCATAGCGACTGGGCATGCGATCTTTCAGCTGACTCAACTCTCGATTCAAGGGAAAGTACTCCTGGTATAACATCTTCCCCATGGATAAGCCGGAGACTTGATGCATCTCATGGAGAGCTAACCCTAGCTCCCCATTGTTCGCGGTAAAAGTTGGGATGATTGTCATTGATTTGAACTTGCTTACAGCTTCTTTGGCCTACAACAAAATTCAAACAAAAGAAATGCCTTTTATTTTAAGGCGTACAATGAAAATCAAAAAGATTATAACTTTTTATCCTTTTGAACAAACACGAGGATCTCTGTTATATCGAGGTCCTCGCCATGGGTTCTTTGCCCGTGTCGGGACTTTTGTGTCCGTGGACCACCGCTAATTCGATCCGTAGAGACCCGGTTCCTGAACTACAGATGTAAAGGGGCTCGCTTCACGAAGGAAACAAAGCTACCGAGGGAATCACACTCACGAAGGAGAGGATCGTCATGGGATCGCAGACTCACGGCGAGAGGATCACGGAGCGGTGAGATCTACAAGGAGAAATCACAGCTATCCACGAGATTAAGGCGAAGCTTAACCTAGAGGGTATCTCAGAGTTCGACCCGAAGTTTTCTTACCCCGCGATTTGTGGATCTCGACGCCGATCGACTTGTGCTCGCCGGTGCTCTGAACGCAAGGCCGACGGCTCGTGGATCTCGTCGCGAATTCTTGAGAAAATCCCGAGTTTCAGAGAGCCAAATCCTCAAAATCCACACCTCCCAGAAAATCCAAGACCTCCAACCAACAAGACCCCCTATTTATACGGCCAGGGTCGGCTTCGCACACTTGTTGAGCCACCTCTAGTTGGTCGAGGTGGCTCGGCCATTGTGGCCGAGCCGCTTCTACCACTTGTCGAGGCACCCTACCAAGTTGGTCGAGGTGGCTCGGCCATTGTGGCCGAGCCACTTCGCCACTTGCCGAGGTAACTCGCCAAGTTGGTCGAGGCGCCAAGCCACGCTTTTCTTGGCTCTCTGTTTAGGCCCCGCCTATTCTCGACTCTTGGCCTTCTCGGGACTTAGGTTCCGCTCAGATTTGGTTCCGGACTAACTCTTAGTTTGTTCCGCTTAACGGTCCTGATCCGACGCCTGCTCAAGTCCGGTTTAAACCGTGCTTGTGACGCCGTGGTTCGCTGCCGAAGTTCGCCTTTAACGATTCGACGTCCGTGATTATTCGATGGGTTGTCATTCGCCGACTCGCCACGAAGTTGGTTTCGGGATCTTGTAAGTATTTTTAACGCCACAGATATTCTCCAAAGCCGCCTCAGCCTCAATTCTTGATGAGTCCGATGCTTTGACATGATGGTTCCCGCCTTCACCGGTGAGGGTCCCAAAAGATAGCTTCAAGTCTTCGATTCTTTCAGATCATCCAGCTTCTTTGTAGTATTCTCGATAAGATCACGGTGCCGCATTTATTGTCCGACCGCTTGTTGAAATCTTGATTCAAGCCGGTGGGTGAGTTTTGCTTATAACTTCGTGTCGGTTGGTTGTTGTTTGACTAACCATCTGACTTTTGACTTATCCGTATGTCGGCGAACTCCTTGTTGGCGACATGTTGGTTGTGTCGAGTACATGGAATTCCATAACCCTCAGTCGGTTATTTCCTTCATCATCACGTGTGTTGTTGGTTTAACCACAGCGGGAGGACTGATCTTTTCATGGAGACATCCTCCGAGGATTCCTTGTTGAAACAGGAGACCATTTGGCTTTCAACCATCGTCCTAGCCTTCAGTCGGCGAGTGCGACGCTTTGACCGTTGTTGGGATATGATTATCCACGGTGGGTGAAGTTTCTTCGGGACTGGACATATTGTCCGGTGTCGCCGTGACTTTCACGCCGCCGATTATTCCTCTCTTGGATATTATGGTGGGAGGAAATTAAGGGTTATCGAAGTTATCCTTAAGAATATGGATTTATTCTCCGTGAACTCCTCGTCGAAAATTTGGAAACAGCTTTATACTGTGAATCCTAGTTGAGTAGGATTAGGCGACGCTGCTGATCGGCGCCGATGCAATCCGCATCGATCGAAGTTATCCCTAAGAATATTTCTGTGAGAATATTCTTCCTGAACTTCTCGACAAATTAGGAAATAGTTCATACCGTAATCCTAGTTGGAGTAGGATTGGGCGACGCTGCTGATCGGCCGATGCAATCCGCGACGATCGAAGTTATCCCTAAAATATTTCTTGCGAGAATATTCTTCCGAACTTCTACAAATTAGGAAATAGTTTATACTGTAATCCTAGTTGGAGTGGGATTAGGCGACGCTGCTGATCGGCGCCGATGCAATCCGCATCGATCGAAGTTATCCCTAAGAATATTTCTTGTGAGAATATTCTTCCGAACTTCTCACAAATTAGGAAACAGCTTTATACTGTGAATCCTAGTTGGAGTAGGATTACGACGCTGATCGGCGCCGATGCAATCCGCACGATCGAAGTTATCCTAAGAATATTTCTTGTGAGAATATTCTTCCTGAACTTCTCGACAAATTAGGAAATAGTTTATACTGAATCCTAGTTGGAGTGGGATTAGCGACGCTGATCGGCGCCGATGCAATCCGCACGATCGAAGTTATCCCTAAGAATATTTCTTGAGAATATTCTTCCGAACTTCTCAACAAATTAGGAAATAGTTTATACTGTAATCCTAGTTGGAGTGGGATTAGCGACGCTGATCGGCGCCGATGCAATCCGCATCGATCGAAGTTATCCCTAAGAATATTTCTTGTGAGAATATTCTTCCTGAACTTCTCGACAAATTAGGAAACAGCTTTATACTGTGAATCCTAGTTGGAGTAGGATTGGGCGACGCTGCTGATCGGCGCCGATGCAATCCGCATCGATCGAAGTTATCCCTAAGAATATTTCTTGCAGAATATTCTTCCGGAACTTCTCGACAAATTAGGAAATAGTTTATACTGTAATCCTAGTTGAGTAGGATTAGGCGACGCTGCTGATCGGCGCCGATGCAATCCGACGATCGAAGTTATCCCTAAGAATATTTCTGTGAGAATATTCTTCCGAACTTCTCGACAAATTAGGAAGCGGTTTATACTCGTAACCCTAGTTGGAGTAGGATTAGGCGACGCTGATCGGCGCCGATGCAATCCGACGATCGAAGTTATCCCTAAGAATATTTCTTGCGAGAATATTCTTAGGAACTTCTCGACAAATTAGGAAGCGGTTTATACTCGTAATCCTAGTTGAGTAGGATTAGGCGACGCTGATCGGCGCCGATGCAATCCGACGATCGAAGTTATCCCTAAGAATATTTCTTGAGAATATTCTTCCTGAACTTCTCGACAAATTAGGAAATAGTTCATACTCGTAATCCTAGTTGAGTAGGATTGGGCGACGCTGCTGATCGGCCGATGCAATCCGACGATCGAAGTTATCCCTAAAATATTTCTTGCGAGAATATTCTTCCTGAACTTCTCGACAAATTAGGAAATAGTTTATACTGAATCCTAGTTGAGTGGGATTAGGCGACGCTGATCGGCGCCGATGCAATCCGCACGATCGAAGTTATCCCTAAGAATATTTCTTGTGAGAATATTCTTCCGAACTTCTCGACAAATTAGGAAACAGCTTTATACTGTGAATCCTAGTTGGAGTGGGATTGGGCGACGCTGCTGATCGGCCGATGCAATCCGCACGATCGAAGTTATCCCTAAGAATATTTCTTGTGAGAATATTCTTCCGAACTTCTACAAATTAGGAAATAGTTTATACTGTAATCCTAGTTGAGTGGGATTAGCGACGCTGCTGATCGGCGCCGAGGGAATTCATGAGGTGTTATCCTCAATAAACCTTCGTAATCTTTCCCAATATAGCGAGGAATTAGGAGCCAATTAACGGACTGATTTGGCTATCTTGACATCCAAACAAGATTCCACTAGGACTCCTAATTAGGGGCTGATTAGAGTCCTAATTAGAATTGATTTGGACTCCAATTAGAATTCCTACTTCTTGCCAAATAGGAGTCCTTGTTCAAAGAGGATTGGGTGCATATGGGGTTGTTATAAATACCCATAATCCTCCTACTTGCTGACCTAGGCCGGCCCCCCTGTGCTCTCTCTCTCTCTTGTTTTCATCTCGCTTCTCGCCGTCGTATCTTCTTCGATCAACACGGTATGCACACGAGAGTTTTACAGGGTCTTTTTCATCTTCTTCTTCTCTCTTTTCTTTGTGTATGCAGGTGATGAAAACCACGAGGGGAGAAGGACGAGGCCGTGGTCGGCGGGGCGGCGGCGCTTAGGGCGGGCGGCGGCGCTTCGCTGGAGGCCGGCGGCCAAGACGGGCCAATTCTGGGCTAGCCGGTCATGGCGCCAGCCGGGCTTCGCTGGCTGCGGTCGGCGCTTAGGACGCCGGCTACGGCGCCTGCCGTTATGCCAGCGGCGGCGCCACTGCGCTGGCGCTGGCCAAGGGCGCGGCGCTCGGCGAGCTGGCGCTTGCCGTGGTGCTCGGCGTCAATTGTGTAGCCTTTGACCTTTATTTGCTGATCTTCCACCGTATCTGACTCTATTCGTCTTCTTTGCGCTTCGATGTCGCTGGAAGATCACGCTGCTTCGAGGAGTCGATCAACTCGCGACGGCGCTGCGGAATGCACGCCTCCTTCTTTCGGTGGTGCGCCAGCGTCATCATATTCTCGTACATATATGCGTTGTATCCCCGCTTCGTTCTCCTTTGTGAGGCGATTGGGAAGAGCCGAGATTCTCCTTCGTGAGGATCGACGCTTCAGATTGTGTACTCTCGTTATGACCCCGCTTCGTTCTCCTTTGTGAGGCGATTGGGAAGAGCCGAGATTCTCCTTCGTGAGGATCGACGCTTCAGATTGTGTACTCTCGTTATGACCCCGCTTCGTTCTCCTTTGTGAGGCGATTGGGAAGAGCCGAAATTCTCCTTTGTGGGGATGGAAGCTACACAGATTGGTTTTGCTTGGTCATCACCCGTCTCGATATCTTTAACGGGAGCGATTTACATCAGACTTTACTCAGAGAACGGAATATATTGCCGCTTGGTTTACGCTGACTATATTTATCGCTCTCCCGTATTCGATACGATGAAATCGCCGCATTCGCTATCGTCGTGACTCGATCTATGAAAGATGAATTCAACGCCTTTTACTAACTGAATATTTTCTGATTTCAGTTGATTATTCCTCGGGAGCTTTTCCAACCTACGCGGTCGATGGACGTCATAATGACTATTATTCCACGTGCGATGATCCCGCGATTTTTATCTCGCCTCGATTTGCGCCGACATCGGCGGAGCGATCGGTATTTGAGGGGAGTTCAGCGTTCTCCGGCGATTGGTCACCGATGCGCCGCCGTAAGGGACACCAGCTCTCGAAATTTTGCGAAAGGCAGTTATTTATTGGCTTCGGTTAAGGATCGGATCTGACTCTTATCGAGAGTGAGAGGTGGTTGAACAAAGACGACGGAGGCCCCTTGTATATTCCCCGGATACCTCGTCAGCTCTCATTGACCGACCTTAGACACCATGCCGTGACTCGCCGTATGTCATGGCGTCTGACCGAGGAGCATGATCATATTCATTGTGGGTTTATTACCCAGCAGCCGGTTCCGGGTTCCAATAGGAATCGCGTCATCGGTCTTCACCCTGGGGTTGTAGGGCTGGACACACCGCCCCGTGATGAGCTCTTTGTTCCTGCCTCGACTTTGAAGAATCGCCTTGCTAAATTGGGGCGAGAGATGCCGTCGTCAAGTCATAGATTCTTCGGTTGGGTTCACTCGTCAAGTAAGCATTGGTGGGGTCGCCTGACCACTTACGTCCTCACCGTGGATGGAGAACTTCGCTTGTGGTCTCAGATTCACGATTCGTGCCACCATGTATGGCCTTCAATCGGCGTCAATCATTTCTTCACCTTATTGAGCTTTATAATCCAGTTGAATCGTTTCTCACTAAACACGGCGAGTTGGGGTTGGCTTTACATGAGATGTACCGTATTTCAGGTCTACCCATGGGGAAGATGCTATATCAGGAGTACTTTCCCTCCAATCAGGAACTGAGCCGGCTGAAGGAACACACGCCCGATCGTTATAAGACTTTATGGGATCTCACTTGTCATTACTATATAGCTCTGGCCCAATCTGAACCTTGCGCCAAAAGGAAATCGCAGGTGAGTCTGAAGCAGTTCGCCAATTACTTGTTCCAGCATTTGGAGGACAAATCTGGCGAGGAAATATGTGAACTATCACCGCTCACTCCTTCGAAGGTTAATGAACTGATCGAGAAGTCCGAGGCTAACTCTTATACGCTCAGCTACGCCAAAGAAGGCTTTCCTTCAGGGACCAAGTTTGCGACCTTTCTGTGGCATGCGGTGAAGCCTATCCAGCCGACAACTCTCCTAGCGGGCTACCTTGCAATCTGGCTTAAGAAGTGTGTGGTTCCATATCAATCTGATGATGCTTTACCTTTGGAGGTCCTTTATCCTGCAGTTCAACTCGCCCACAAGAAGGAACTCTCTCTCCTTCCGGTGATGGTGGCCAGTATTCACCGTGGATTGCGGCATATAGTTCGAGCGTTTACTCAGAGAAAGGATGAGCCATCATCACGTATCCCTTCCGTCCGAGTAGAGCTCCCATATACCTATTTGATGGCCTGGTTGGTCCTTCATCGTCCGACATGATGTCGCACCGTTCCACAGATTCGCCTACTCCTTTCTTACGGTTGGTAGAGGATTGCGATGGAAGGGCGTGGTTTTGTAGAGATCAAGAAACGTGATGCATTCACAAAGGGTGGATCTTTTCGGATGTTTTCCTCGATTCTCCGGGTCAATATGGTGAGTCCTTGGTTGACGAGGAGGTGCCAAGACACGCCAGACTTCACTTGACATTGGTCGCTTCAACCGGCTAGTGAATATCGTGCCAGGTATCTCACTTTCCGAGTAAAGGAGGAATGCTTCATTGAGCCTTATTTTCCCTGTCGTTTTGCTGCCGGTTGGTTCACGACCAACTTTATGTTGGGAACCCGAACCGACAGCCCGCACTGAGGTGGACTTGTGGATGGCCTTGAGCATGGTTGTGGGCGTCATGGGATGTACCGGTGCTAGGTTCGATCTCAGTTGAGCCGTCGGTGGAGTCGACATTCCTTCATTGTAGTTGGCTATTAGTAGCTAACGAGCCGTCCCCGTAAGGGCCATCTCGATTTGGTAGCCGGGCATCGCTGCAAGCCGGGCCAGACACTCCAAGATGCCGGTCAAGTTCGAGGAAGCGCCGCAATCTCATCCACCGATTGAGGCCGAGGATGAGTTCCACAACTCGATCTTTGCGACTTTAGGAGAGGACCAAGCGAGGTCGCAGCTCATGAGAAAGACCTCGGTACTTTCTCTCCTTCGGTGATGGTGGCGGTATTCACCGTGGATTGCGGCATATAGTTGGCGTTTACTGAGAGAGAAAGGATGAGCCATCATCACGTATCCCTTCCGTCCGGTAGAGCTCCCATATACCTATTTGATGGCACGGTTGGTCCTTCATCGTCCGACATGATGTCGCACCGTTCCACAGATTCGCCTACTCCTTTCTTACGGTTGGTAGAGGATTGCGGATGGAAGGGCGTGGTTTTGTAGAGATCAAGAAACGTGATGCATTCACAAAGGGTGGATCTTTTCCAGATGTTTTCCTCGATTCTCTGGTCAATATGGTGAGTCCTTGGTTGACGAGGAGGTGCCGAAGACACAGCAGACTTCACTTGACATTGGCTGTTTCAACTGGCTAGTGAATATCAGGCCAGGGTATCTCACTTTCCGAGTAAAGGAGGAATGCTTCATTGAGCCTTATTTTCCCTGTCGTTTTGCTTTCGGTTCGGTTACGACCAACTTTATGTTGGGAACCCGAACCGACAGCTCCAGACTCGAGGTGGACTTGTGGATGGCCTTCGAGCATGGTTGTGGAGCGTCATGGGATGTACCGGTGCTAGGTTCAGTCTCCCGAGTTCAGACCGTCAGCTGGAGTCGACATTCCTTCATTGTAGTTGGCTATTAGTAGCTAACGAGCCGGTCCCTGTAAGGGCCATCTCAGATTTGGTAGCCGAAGCATCGTTGCAAGCCGGCGCTCAGACACTCCAAGATGCCGGTCAAGTTCAGAGGAAGCGCCGGCAATCTCATCCACCGATTGAGGCTGAGGATGAGTTCCACAACTCTGATGCTGCGACTTTAGGAGAGGACCAAGCGGAGGCTGCAGCTCATGAGAAAGACCTCGGTACTTTCTCCTTTTCCCTTTCGTTTTCTCATCCTTTCCATTAGAGTTCTCATCCAATTGAATTTTCGTGAAAATCATTGAAGAGGAAGAATTTCACCCTCTCAAGGGGTTAAACGAAAGAGGCTAGCCCACAAGAATCACGTGAATCCTCGGTCCTTTGATATAGACTTGACCAGTAATGATCCAGTCGGTGACGGAGGTAATAATTCACCGCGTTGAAATCTGAAATTTCGACTTTTGAAGACTGACGTTTTTTTGCATGCGTGGGATTTTAGGATTATGATCCTGCTTTGATTTTCCTCCCCACAATTGCTGAGCCCGGTTACGCTCATCTTTGAGCCAGTTTTACTCAACAAATGTATGGAGCTATGGCGGAGGAGGCCGATGTAGGACCTGATCCGTGGACCCGTGTACATCTAACATCGAAAATTGCTCTTCCGGGTGGCTTAATGCGAATGGAATGACTTCGGGATTTGTACCCCACTAATTGCCTCTTTGCTTTTGTTCTTTTAGAGAGATTGCAGGAGACAAATGCACAAGCCGAGACTAGGCAAGCTAACCCAACGTAGGAGGTAGCGGCTTTACCTATTGTTTGATTTAATTGCATTTGCCTTCCTAATGCCTTCTTATTCGACTTCTCCATGGAAGATTTAGTGGAATCCGGGTTATATGGCAACACTTCCATGGATGACCTGCTACGCGCTTGGTCACAGGATGGAGATACCCTTGGTGAAGTTTTACCCGAAGCTACTGTCCCTGAAGAAGGTATGAATTTTCTCTTTGATTACTTATAGGATCAACCGTTTGGCTAATACTACTATAATTAAAAGAGGCTGAGACATTCCATTTGTGCAGCGGCAGGTACCCCTCTTTCCGTCGCTTTCTCAGAATCAGCTACCACAGCGACCGTTGAGATAGATGAGCACACTGAGGGCTCACCACGGCTGACAAAGATCCCAAATGATAGATACCGTAGACTCGCTAGCCTCTGAAATTACAGAAGGAGACGGGTAAGGGTCTTTTAGCCAAATAAGCTTTCGCTTATTTTTTACTAAAAATCCTAAAGTCCTCTTTTCTTCTGTGCAGAGCCTACATCTCGACTCCATGATCTGGTGAGAGCGTTGATGCTGGATGAAGATCCATCCCATCTTATTATCTGTTTGGAAATACGCTCATTCTTTTCTTTGGTGAACACTGTGATCGAAAAGGTCCTTCATGGCGGGCTTTCTCTTCATCGATTCAGACACTTGATCCCGGATGGCTTTGATCACGGGATATGGGTTACCCCGAAATGGCTCAGCCATTGTTGATGATCTCGCCTATCCGAGGGACAGCTCCAGACCGCAAGAGCTGCGGTGGGGCTTTCTCATACATAGCTGCTTTCGGCGGCCTTGCGTTTAGAGGCATGGCGCGATGCTCGTGTTTTCTTGGGCTCGAGGTCGGATGCGAGAGCCGCGCCGATCAGCTTCGGGCTGTTGTTCTTTGAAACATATTCTTCCCTAAGCCACATCGGTGATATCGTGGCGAGTCGCGGAGAGGATAATACCGCCGTGGGAGAGCTCCATGCCAAGAAGATAGGATGGCGGTTTGGGTGGCCAAGGCCAACAAGGAAGAAGCCCTCACCGTTGCGTCTAGGGAGCTCGATCTGTCGAAGCAGAAACTGGCTGAGCTTGAGGAGGCAACCATGAAGACACTGAACACCGATGAGGAGTCCTTCAGGGCCGAGTTGCAGGAAGAACTCCACCAGGCTTACAATGGTGAAGTGTCTCAGCTCGAACAACAAATCCTTTGTCATAGACTTGATGTTTAAACAGTTGTAGCTCCTTCTATGTTTGCTTCAAATGAATAAGATCCATCCCTTTCATTATTTATTATGATTCTTTTACTTCGTCAGAAATAATTAACCATAATACTTATAGGATTTTTGGCAAACCCTCAGCCATCAACGGGTTTGATTAGCCTTTACCAACCACCGTTTGAGTTGGGCTAGCGTGCGGATTATCAGGATCCGTTCCGCACGTGACGTTGTGCTAAAAGAATGAGACTCTTCTAGACTTGTTGCTATGATATCGAATACATAGGCTTCGTACTCTTTACGGGCAAGAGACCACCCGACAGCAGCGTGTTACCGTAGACTCATCCCTTCTTAGGCTTCGGATGAAATACCCCGAATCGAACTCGGTGTCTTCTTCAATCGGAAAAAGACTAAACCGCAACGCTGCGGTGAGGCGCTGGCTTTATCCCTTCTTAGGCTTCGGATGAAATACCCCGAATCGAACTCGGTGTCTTCTTCAATCGGAAAAAGACTAAACCGCAACGCTGCGGTGAGGCGCTGGCTTTATCCCTTCTTAGGCTTCGGATGAAATACCCCGAATCGAACTCGGTGTCTTCTTCAATCGGAAAAAGACTAAACCGACAGCAGCGTGTGGCGTTGGCTTTAGGGTTATTGGCCAACCCCTCAACGGGTTTGGTGAGCCTTTACCAACTACCGCTTGAGTTGGGCTAGCATGTAGATTATCTAAATCCGTTCTACACACAGCGTTGTGCTAAAAGAATAAAACTCTCTCGACTTAATGCTACGATGTTGAATACGAGGCTTCGCCTTTTTCACGGAAGACTAACCCGCAACGCTGTTACACGTAGACTCATCCCTTCTTAGGCTTCGGATGAAATACCCCGAATCGAACTCGTGTCTTCTTCAATCGGAAAAAGACTAAACCGCAACGCTGCGGTGAGGCGCTGGCTTTATCCCTTCTTAGGCTTCGGATGAAATACCCCGAATCGAACTCGTGTCTTCTTCAATCGGAAAAAGACTAAACCGCAACGCTGCGGTGAGGCGCTGGCTTTAGGGTTATTGGCCAACCCCAGCCCTCAACGGGTTTGGTGAGCCTTTACCAACTACCGCTTGAGTTGGGCTAGCATGTAGATTATCTAAACCGCTCTACACACAACGCTGTGCTAAAAGAATAAAACTCTCTCGACTTAATGCTACGATGTTGAATACGAGGCTTCGCCTTTTTCACGGAAGACTAACCCGCAACGCTGCGGTGAGGCGCTGGCTTTATCCCTTCTTAGGCTTCGGATGAAATACCCCGAATCGAACTCGGTGTCTTCTTCAATCGAAAAGACTAAACCGCAACGCTGCGGTGAGGCGCTGGCTTTATCCCTTCTTAGGCTTCGGATAAAATACCCCGTAATCGAACTCGTGCCTTCTTCAATCTAAAAGACTAAACCGCAACGCTGCGGTGAGGCGCTGGCTTTATCCCTTCTTAGGCTTCGGATAAAATACCCCGTAATCGAACTCGTGCCTTCTTCAATCGAAAAGACTAAACCGCAACGCTGCGGTGAGGCGCTGGCTTTATCCCTTCTTAGGCTTCGATAAAATGCCCCAAGATGAACCTTGGTGTCCTCTTTGACCGGAGAATGACTGAACCGGATGAAGATTGATTGAGGTGGGAAAGGAAGAATGTGTTCTATTTCCCGTGATGAGGCTAACAGCAGATTCCTTACCGTAGGAATCGAAAAGACTCAGGTGACCTTCAGCCGGACAACCTGGTCTGAAAATCCCTACAAGATACCTTCACCGGCGCTACCTAAGATGAAGATGGAACTAAGAGTGGGATCTCCACTCCGAGAACCGAAGAGACTCAGCGACCTTCACGGACAACCTGGTCTGAAAATCCCTACAAGATACCTTCACCGGCGCTACCTAAGATGAAGATGGAACTAAGAGTGGGATCTCCACTCCGAGAACCGAAGAGACTCAGCGACCTTCACGGACAACCCGGTCCGAAAATCCCTACAAGATACCTTCACCGGCGCTACCTAAGATGAAGATGGAACTAAGAGTGGGATCTCCACTCCGAGAACCGAAGAGACTCAGCGACCTTCACGGACAACCTGGTCTGAAAATCCCTACAAGATACCTTCACCGGCGCTACCTAAGATGAAGATGGAACTAAGAGGGATCTCCACCGAGAACCGAAGAGACTCAGCGACCTTCACGGACAACCTGGTCTGAAAATCCCTACAAGATACCTTCACCGGCGCTACCTAAGATGAAGATGGAACTAAGAGGGATCTCCACCGAGAACCGAAGAGACTCAGCGACCTTCACGGACAACCTGGTCTGAAAATCCCTACAAGATACCTTCACCGGCGCTACCTAAGATAAAGATGGAACTAAGAGGGATCTCCACCGAGAACCGAAGAGACTCAGCGACCTTCACGGACAACCTGGTCTGAAAATCCCTACAAGATACCTTCACCGGCGCTACCTAAGATAAAGATGGAAAGAACCCTCCGCTTATCACGAAGGGGTCTTACGCTTGGAGAGGAAGAATTTTATATTCTATCTCCCAGAAAGGGATTTTGATTGGGCCTCTTGTTCATAGACGGAATCAAGAGGGGATTTTGGTAATGTACCAGAAAATTTGTAGACCTACCGTCAAGGAATTTGATCGGCGGGGGAAATTATGATGGAGGACAAATCTAGGGTTATCCTCAAGAAAAGTGGGTGAAATATCCCACGAGGAACTTCCCGTCGAAACGGGTTATCCCGAAGATACTAAGGGTAGTATTTCTTCAGAACTTCCCATTATCGGCATTAATTGCGGTCGCCATTTAGGTAATTAGGCGATACGCACCATTGAGTAGACCGCTTTATTACAAACGGCCCTCCCATTTAGGTTCGAATTTACCTTTCTTTTTGGAAGTGAGGATTATCGGTCGTCGAGCAGCGAGGACCAAATCTCCTTCTCTAAAGGTTCTCTGTCGAACTTTCTTGTTGAAAGCCCTCGACATCCTAGCTTGGTAGAACTCAATGCATTGTTGAGCCTCCAGGCGCTTCTCATCTAACATCTCCAGCTCTTCGAGACGTTTTTGATGTTGTTCTTCTCGCCATCTCGCTGAAAGGGCGGCGCGGCGACGGAATCTGAATTTCCAACGGAGAATCGCCGCACCCGTAAACCGTGGAGTACGGGTCGCCCAGTTGGCGCATGCATCAAGCAGCGATATGCCCAGAGTGCTTCTCCGAGTTTATCGTCCCAGTCTCGCTTGTTATTCTTCACAAGCTTCGACAGAATTTTGATAATCGTCTTGTTGAATGCCTCGGCTAATCCATTTGCTGTTGGATTATAGGCTGTTGACGAGACATCTTGTATTTTGAACTTTTCGCAAAACCTGATGAAGGAATTGCTGATGAATTGGGGACCGTTGTCATGGACGATCCGTCTTGGAACACCGTGTCGGTAGATGACATGGTGTTTGATAAATTTGACGACGGTACTCGCCTTGACTTCTTTTAGCGGGATTGCTTCTGCCCACTTGGAGAAGTAATCGGTGATCGCTAGAATAAACCGATCGCCTTTGACCGACGGAGGAAAAATGGGACCTACGACGTCCATTCCCCATGTCTCGAATGGCCAGGATGTGGCCGAAGGATGCAACCGCCAGAGGTCGATGCATATAATTCGCGGAATTTGACACGCTGCGGCATTTCCGAAGCCGCATTCGACCGGCCATTAATCATCGTTGGCGAAGTAGCCCATTCTCGATTCGATCGTAGAGCTTGGGACCAGCCGGGTGCACCACATTCACCTTCGTGTGCTTCGAAGGACCTCTTACGCCTCTTTGTTTGAGAGGCATCGAGCAAAGACCATCGTACCCCGGCGATATAGCATCCGGGTTTCGTGTCATAAAAGAATCTTGGAGCTCTTCGCCGATTGACTCTTCCCTCACGCCTTCCTAATGCCATGTAAGACGAGTCGATGATAGGAAAGCCAATCTCGGCTCCAACTTGGTTTGGGTTGCATGTACTTCTTTGGTAACTACCCCTTATCTTCTTGTGTCTCATCGATAATGGTACGAAGAGTTGGTGAGTCCCGACCGTAACTAGTTGCTCGGTCTCTAAGGTTGTGCTAACGACACGCCTAACGCCGCCAGGCATCCGCATAAGCGCTTTGGAGGCGCTGGATATATTCGATGAAAAACTCTTCAATGAGTCCGCTATTTCAACAGCCTACCGATGATAGGGGATTAGATCCGGATTCCTGACTTCGTAGTCACCACGAACCCGCTTAACTATCAATTGCGAATCGCCAGACGCCGAGATATTCGACCCCCAGCTCCTTGGCGAAACTAAGTCCAATAAGTAGCGCATTGTATTCAGCTACGTTATTAGAGCAAGGTTCAGTGAGTGAATAAGCACGGGGCATAACATGATTCCCCGGGGAAATCAAGACAACTCCGACTCCAGCGGAGATTTTAGAACATCCGGGGGTACTCGCCACATTGGTGGCCCGAGAAGCTCCATCAAAATACAATCGCCATATTTGTTGGTGCGACGTAGTGTTGACTTCCTGAACTTCATCCGGAAGATCATCATATAGCTCAACTGCATCCTTTGTCGGGCTGGCAGCCAAGAGATCGCAAATCGCTTGTCATTTGACTGACTTCTGTTGTTTGAAGTGCAAGTCATATTGGGACAAAAGCAGAGCCCATTTCGCCAAACGCCAACTCATTGAGGCCGGCCGGTCATAAATATTCGACCGGATTTACGCTAGAGATAACATAAATCGCCTGTCCTACTAAATAGTGTCGCATTTTTCAATCGCGAACACTAATGCAAGGCACCGCTTCGACCATTGGATATCGAGACTCAAAGACCACTAATGTTCGCCGTAATACATCGCCGCTCGCGGGTCAGCCGCCGCCGCCTTTGCGCGAGTAAAGCGCTTAACGAAAGTGATCCGCTGCCTTGACGTAGATCAAAACGGTTTTCCGGCAGCGGTGCAACAAGAACAGAGGTTTAGCGAGATACGACTTGATCTCTTCAATGCTTTCCGGCAAAGCGCCGCCCCAAATATATGACACGCTCTTCTTGTTCAACTTTGAGAACGGTTGGCACTTCCCCGATAGGTTCGATATGAACCGCCGGATGTACGCCAATCGCCTTTGTAACCCCTCGAAGTTCTCTCGATTTCTCGGAGGTTGCAACTCTTGAATCGCCTTCACTTTGTCAGGATCGACGTGGATTCCTTTGTCGGTGACGACAAAACCGAGGAACTTGCCACTGGACATCCCAAGGAAGGATTTGGAAGGGTTCATCTTTAGCTGATGAGTCCGCATGAGTTCGAATACCGTTCTAAGATCTTTGATGTGATCTCCTTTGTCACGGCTTTTCACGACCAAATCGTCGACGTAGCATTCGACCGTTTTCCGAAGATGATCCTGGAAAATCTCCGTCATTGCTCGCTGGTATGTTGCGCCGGTATTTTTGAGGCCGAACGGCATGACCGTGTAGCAATATATACCGATGGGCGTTCTGAACGCTGTGTGTTTGGCGTCATCGGGGTGCATCTTGATTTGATTATACCCCGAAAAACCATCCATAAAGGACATTCTTTCAAATCCACATGTGTTGTCAACTATGACATCAGTGATTGGAAGAGGAAAGTCATCTTTCGCAAGCCGCTGAGGTCTCAGAGTCCATACGCATCCTAATCGACCCATTCTTCTTCATGACCGACTATATTCGCCACCCAATCCGGATGTTGAATTTCCTCGATGAATCCTGATTCTATGAGTTTCTTCACTTCACAACAATTGCCTCCAATATTTGTGGACGAAACCGCCTTTGCCGTTGCTTGACAGTTTGACATCCGCCTTGATGTTGAGGCGATGTGTTGCCACATTAGGGTCGAGTCCCGCATGTCCTCGTAACTCCGTGCTAATACATCGATATACTCCCTGATTAGGGCAATCAACTCTTCCTTTTCTTCCGAGGGGAGCGTATTGCTGATGTTAATGAGCTTAGGATGTTCTCCATCACCCATATTAACCTGGACTACCTCGTCCTTAGTGGGGGGTTCTCTTTGTTCGAACCTATCCCCAAACTGCTCTTGGAGTTGATGGATCCATGGGTCTTCCCACGTTGGCATGTCTTCATCACTCTCAACAGTAGCAGGATCAACTGAAGCCATATTTGACATTAAAGCCTTGAAAGCTTCTCCGAGGCTGGTGTCAGAATCCCAAGCCGAAGAGTCAGACGAATGTCCGTCTCCCTCACCGGGTGGATTATTATCAATCAGCCACGAGCATTCATCTTCTGAGGAGGATTCGTATCCCAATCCCCTTCTAAATGCATAGTAATTATCCGGCTTTCCTCTTGGGACATATGCCGCTTTAGGAGGGGTTCGAGGGCCTCGTCCGAAACATAGACCTTCCCCTCGTGTCAAGTCATACCCCCATCTCTTCATGATACCCAGTGTTTCTGGACTATATCTGAATGTGTGGAGGATAGGTCCATTGTCGTCTTCGTCGTTTTCTAAGAAATGATTCGGCGCTGGAACTGCATCTCCTTTACCGTAAACCAAGTCTTTTTCACTACTCGATCTTCGTGGGATGACGAGTGCTGTCCCAAAGGAGTCTCGAACCGCTATGTAGCAAGATGATCGAGTTGGCAGGTGCAACTCTGGATCATTGTATAAACCTGTCATCACATCATTCAAAGACAAAGGATACTCTAAATCGTCATTTATTGATTCATCGGCAATTTGCCAATTACAATGTTCATCTGACGATTCTTCATCGTCAAGATTGATTACAAGGGGTACAATGTCATTTAGAACAAAACCACCACTATAATCAAGCCCGGCTTCGGTATCAGCTTCTCCACCGCTGTCCGTGCCTTGGGCCGATGATTCAGTTTCGGACTCATTACCGTAGAGGAGAGAATCAGTGAAATAATTCTCCATCCCCTTAAAAGGTTGTTTGTCCGCGACCACCGTCTTGACCTCATTATTCGTGTCTACATATTTGAGACACTGATGAAGAGTAGACGGGACTATAACGTTATTGTGGATCCAAGGTCGACCCAACAATAAGTTATAGGAAGTTTCGCCAATCACATAGCAGTGACTTCGACTTTAAGTCCCCATTTGGCACTTTATCCGATCTTACCAAGCGCCGAGACCACCGGTGTTAAATCCATAAATCATTGTGCTCGCCGACGCCATCGCGTGAATTCCAAGATGATACATGAGGCGTAGGGCATGATGCTCATAATGAACCCGGATCGACTTGGATCCGGTTAACTTCACTAGAGCCAATATACCCGGTGAAGTATAGCGGCCTATCGTGCTTGGAATTCCTCGCCTGCATATTCTCCTTTGTAAAAGTGATGCAGGGAAGTGTTTAGTCGCAAGGTTGCATTGTCGGGCCGACTTTTCCGACTCGCCTAACTGGGTGAGGAAGACTTCAATCGGGCGAGGGCTTCTTGAAGAGCTTCTCTCGTCTCTTTTGATAAGCGTAGCAACTCATAGAGAGTGATCCTTGCGGGATATTGGCTAATTGGGCCATGACGCCGGCTGTATGGAGAGTTCGGTTCCCGCTTATCTCTTCCAATCGGGCGACCGAATCGAGACCGCCGAGTCGAACTTCGCGGCCGCTTGTCAGAGCTTTGGCGCCCACCGCCAAGGCGCTTTCTCTCGGAGAGTGAGGGGATTTGTTGGTACCCCCACCGAGAGCCGCCTTCGCATTAGGGTCGGGACTTCGGGTACTTGTACTTGTACTCGTGTCCACTCACGGTGGCGTGGGCTTGAGTTCTTCCGGACGGTGGAATGTTACCACTGCTCATCGCCTCCCTCCGCACTGTGAAAGTAGCATGGCATGCCTTTCCCTTCGCCGGCTTTTCTTCAACGAAGAAGAGGCTACCCATTGCTCATCTTCAAGTAGGTTCGGTGGACCCACAAGACTTCGCCATTCGGGTCAGATAATGATACAAGTCCTTTCGGCATTGCTTGTGTGGGTCGCCATTTACCGCCTTCATCGCGACTTTGACCATCGGTTCAGTTCAAACCATGTCAACGGCACCGACCAAGCTTATGGACACCGTGATTCGCCCGACCTTCTTTTCTTTGGGCGGCTTCATAGTGATGACCCTACATCAATTAAAGCCCGGATTTTGTCCTTAAGGTCAAAACAGATTTAGTGGAGTGATGAACCGCCTATGGTACGCACAAGATCTTGGGTCATTCGTCTTCATTGCCTCCTCTTGATTCTCGAATCGGAGGGAGCTTGATCTTGTTATTTTCCACAAGATATTTGAAGAGACCGGAATCTCGCCGTCCCTAAAGGAATAGGACTTCGAATCTCATTTGTCTTCTATTTTGTGGCCCAGTTGCCACGCTGATTGTGCTCGCGGCGGGCGCTCACTGCCGCTGGCCGCATTGCTGTCGGGTTGAGTTGAACGCTGGTTCAGAATCGCCGCCTTGGCTTGCTCTTTCCCTTTGCCGCTGGGACAAAGTTACGCCGGAGCTTCCGCTGTCTACCGACCTCTCTCGCTTTTTCCTTTTGAGGAACCTCTCGGCTTGCTCTCCACGAACCTTCAGTCCTTCCATCGCTATCGATGGTGCTGTACCCATTGCTTCAAGCACATTTATCGATAAGTTACTATGGTAGGTTTGGAGGATGAACTCCTCTCGTTATTGATCCCGACAGCTTCATTGCCTTGTTCCGAATCGCTTGACAAAGATATCCACGGTTTCTCCGTCTTTACGCTTCTCGTCGAGCAATGTCGATCGATACCTCGGTACCGTCATCAAAGAAATTGGTAAGGAAGCTAGACTCCATGTCGCCCCACCGTGAATGCTCCCCGCTTGAGACGGCGGTACCATTCGGCGCCCCACGAAGGGTGCCAACGAATGACCGAACCATCGTGGGTTCGCTGCCGTAAATAACTCCGAGGTGTGACTTGAAATAAATCAAGTCTGCGTCGGGGAACCCTTCCGTCAAATGGTGTGAAGTTTATTAAGTTAAACTGACGGTACGGATTGATTCCCACTCCCTCGGGTATGGGCAAGGAATACCTGTCTTCTTCACCTCTTGAGCAGAAATCAATGAGTTGATTTTGCTCTCGAGGTCTTTGATCTTTTCGTTCTCATGAGCAACAGCGTCTACGTTATGTGCAGCGTTACGTGGTTCAGGAGGGTTATCATCCTCTTGTGCTTCCTCCTGATCTGAATCGCTATCATCTTCATCGACGTTGATGCGCTGACTCGATTCACCTTGATGTTTCGTCAAGGCTTGGATCTGTTGGTCATGCATTTCTCTCATCGTCTGCATGGCCAACTCCATTTCTAATTTGAAGTTTTCCCGTTGTTTATTCAACGCTTCGTCTAGCATTTTGGCCACTTGATCTCAGACCGATCATAAGCGCTTTGGGGCTTCCTTCGCTAGATACAAGATGATCGATGCGACAGGAGCCAATATCCGACGCATCATCCTCCGCGGGTATTCCCTTCAGAAGTTTATCGTTATCACGGACCGTCGGATAGTCCCGGACCGCAAACGAGTTAGCCGTTGTGATGCGCTGGGAATAGCCCGTGACGATGGTTCTTTCTTTGGTCATATTATTAGTGACCTCGGCAACTCATCCTCTCGATGTCATCCTTATGAATCGCCTTGACCTAGGTCTTGGCGTGTTGGTGCTAAGTCTCGGAAGACTGACACCCTTCGAGCTTCTAGATGGCAATTGCACCGAGAGCACCGCCTTGATGAGCTTGAGCACAAGCATGGCTGCGTCAATTTAGGGGAATCCCTTCGAGATTTTCTCGCACTTTGCATGGTAGTACGGCTCGTCGATGGGTGTACCGGAGCACCGCCTTGATGAGCTTGAGCACAAGCATGGCTGCGTCAATTTAGGGGAATCCCTTCGAGATTTTCTCGCACTTTGCATGGTAGTACGGCTCGTCGATGGGTGTACCGGAGCACCGCCTTGATGAGCTTGAGCACAAGCATGATCGCCAATTTAGGGGAATCCCTTCGAGATTTTCTCGCACTTTGCATGGTAGTACGGCTCGTCGATGGGTGTACCGGAGCACCGCCTTGATGAGCTTGGAGCACAAGCATGATCGCCAATTTAGGGGAATCCCTTCGAGATTTTCTCGCACTTTGCATGGTAGTACTGCCGATGGGTGTACCGGAGCACCGCCTTGATGAGCTTGGAGCACAAGCATGATCGCCAATTTAGGGGAATCCCTTCGAGATTTTCTCGCACTTTGCATGGTAGTACGGCTCGTCGATGGGTGTACCGGAGCACCGCCTTGATGAGCTTGGAGCACAAGCATGGCTGCGTCAATTTAGGGGAATCCCTTCGAGATTTTCTCGCACTTTGCATGGTAGTACGGCTCGTCGATGGGTGTACCGGAGCACCGCCTTGATGAGCTTGGAGCACAAGCATGGCTGCGTCAATTTAGGGGAATCCCTTCGAGATTTTCTCGCACTTTGCATGGTAGTACGGCTCGTCGATGGGTGTACCGGAGCACCGCCTTGATGAGCTTGGAGCACAAGCATGATCGCCAATTTAGGGGAATCCCTTCGAGATTTTCTCGCACTTTGCATGGTAGTACGGCTCGTCGATGGGTGTACCGGAGCACCGCCTTGATGAGCTTGGAGCACAAGCATGGCTGCGTCAATTTAGGGGAATCCCTTCGAGATTTTCTCGCACTTTGCATGGTAGTACGGCTCGTCGATGGGTGTACCGGAGCACCGCCTTGATGAGCTTGAGCACAAGCATGATCGCCAATTTAGGGGAATCCCTTCGAGATTTTCTCGCACTTTGCATGGTAGTACAACTCGCCGATGGGTGTACCGGAGCACCGCCGCGGTGTTGGCGTAATCTCCTGTATAACGCCGCCGCCATCGACGAGAGCGTCTCCTTCCGAGAATGGCCAAAAGTAACTCGCCTTGACTTCCGCTTATGTGAGCGTGAAGTTTCAGGGGACTCTCGGACTTCGATTTTTAATTTGGTTGGTGGGGTTGCAGGAATCTCCCGGTCCTTTCTGGAACGGGTGCAGCCTCCTATATGAGGAGTGACCCGCGATCCCTTCAAAGGACCCAAGCGATCCTTGATAGTTGGTCTAGTGGTGGTGACGGGTGTTGGCTTCACCACTGATTCAGATGCAGACGCCTTTGACTTTGAGGCGCCGTCAGTCTTGGACCTTGGCGTTGGATTTGCAACGCCTGTATCCTTCGGTTTAAGTGCCGAGACAGGAGTGTGGGCAACTGAGGTTGGGACACCATTAGACTTGGGTCTCCAAACCTGGTGGTACGTTGGTGGCTTCTTTACCACCTCCTTCTTCAACTCACGAGCCTGCTGCACCAAAGCTCGTGCTTGCGCAAGGAGTGCGCGGGCGCCCGGATGCGCCTCGGTGGAGCGTTCCGCTTGACACGGACCCACTCGCTGGTTGACGGCTTGATAAACTGTCGATCACTTGAGGTCAAGCCTCTGCGTAAGCTCGATCTTAGATCCGCCAGAAGCGACCCCATCCACGGATTGCATGGCCTTGGCAAGCTTGCGCCATGCTTTGTCGTCGCCTTTGGCGAAGCTCGCTGAGAGCCGGCGCATCGTCGGCGTTCATCTCGGCGCCATCCGACTTCGGGCCGGGGATTTCGCTACCTGCGGCCGGGTTGGACTCGGCCCCGGGCTCTACATCGGAGGCCCATCGGGTTCTCCTTGCGGAGACCTTCTTGGAGCGGCGGGGAACTGATCCGAGGAGGGTGAGGATAGGTACTCCTCGAACTTCTCCTCGGTCGAACTCGAACTCGACCTCTTCTTCCACCGGATAGGGATCCGCTGGTTATGCACGACGACCTCCGATTCGAGGCCGGTGGCTCCACTCGGGTCGCCTTGTTCGCGGTAAAAGTTGGGATGATTGTCATTGATTTGAACTTGCTTACGCCTTCTTTGGCCTACAACAAAATTCAAACAAAAGAAATGCCTTTTATTTTAAGGCGCATAATGAAAATCAAAAGATTACAACTTTTTATCCTTAGAACAAACACGAGGATCTGTTATATCGAGGTCCTCGCCATGCGGGTTCTTTGCCCGTGTCGGGACTTTTGTGTCCGTGGACCACCGCAATTCGATCCGTAGAGACCCGGTTCGAACTACAGATGTAAAGGGGCTCGCTTCACGAAGGAAACGGTTACCGAGGGAATCACACTCACGAAGGAGAGGATCGCCGAGCGGTGAGATCTACAAGGAGAAATCACAGCTATCCCCGAGATTAAGACGAAGCTTAACCTAGAGGGTATCTCAGAGTTCGACCCGAAGTTTTCTTACCCGCGATTTGTGGATCCGACGCCGATCGACTTGTGCTCGCCGGTGCTCGGAACGGTGCGTCGACGGCTCGTGGATCTCGTGCGAATTCTTCAGAAAATCCCCGAGTTTCCCGAGAGCCAAATCCTCAAAAATCCACACCTCCCGAAAATCCAAGACCTCCAACCAACAAGACCCCCCCTATTTATACAATAGGGGGTGCTTCAGCGGCTTCGGCCGCCCAGCGACCACCTCGGCCATGGTGGCGGTGGCTCGACCATGGTGCTGCCCTCGGCTTCACTTGGCCGAGCACCTCATTAAGTTGGCAGAGTTAACCGACCATTGTGGCCGAAACCGCCGGCCATGGCGAGGTATCCATGGGAGATATAAGAATCCTCCATCATCTTTATGCAACTATTGCTCACTTTCAATAAAAGCTGCATCTGGATCTTCAACGGAATCACCGAACAGGTAATCCGTCTTCCTCAGAGGCTGAGTGAAACTGGTATCCCTCACAAGTGGTGCGTCAGTAATCAACAGTCAAAGCACACGAGGGCTCCCCTCACGTACCGCCTGGATAGTCTCTGCTGACGTACCCGGTGCAAACCGAGGAGTAACCAAAACAGACGAAGAATCATCGGAAGTGACATAATGCTCGCCGCGGCGTCCGTCAACCGCATGAGAGGGAAACAGTCCAGAGGGGTATTCAACTGGAAACGAGTAATTAATATTCGTTAGATTCAGTTATAAAGAATATTTTAAAGGCAATATAAGGCGTCGAACTTATCTCGCAGACCTACGAGATAGAGTCACTGCCTTATAATGGGTGAGACGATTCTGGCTGCATTATGCACTCATAGGACAATGTATACCATCACACAAGTAAAGCGACAATATACCCTGTCCTACGGAACATGATGCGGCATGGAATCGCCCCCTTGAGATAGGTGTTGACCAAGCAAAACCTATCTTTTAAAGCATCAACCCTCACAAAGGAGAATCTCGGCTCTTCCCAATTGCCTCACGAAGGAGAACAAAGCGGGGATTCAGTGTGCCATATGTAAATTTTGAATGCACTAAAAGATGGGGAAAAGGCTCACCAGTAAACAATGGAGGCGCACTCTCATGTGGCGGGGTAGTTGGCTGACTCCTCGGAGCGCGTGATCTCCCCGACGATATTTTGATCTGAAAAAGAAATGAACGGGTCAGATACAAAGATAAACCCAGAGGATCCGAAATATAAAGGGAAACTATGAATTTTAACCAAAATCCTACAAAAAAATATACGGGATTTTACGGTTTGATTCTAATTAAACCTACAGGGTCCACATACACCGAGATCGGATTTAACTTTCGCTCGAAACCTCTCCTGATCAAATTTGGCCATAAAATGACTAAAATACCCCTGGATCTAGGTTGAAATTTCTATCATCTAAGTCACTTTTAAGCCCAAAATTTCAGCCTTTTTGCAATTTAGCCCAAAATTTCAGCCACCTTTTCACATAAGCCCCCAAACTTCGTGCACAAAAAATTCCAGCAATCATTGGCACATCAACCCCTCAAACTGCAGCCCAATTTTTGTAACAAAACCCCTCAAATTTCAGCCCCTTTTTCTTGATTAAAATCCTTCAGATTTCATGCAATTTTCCCTTGAAAACCCTAATTAGTGAAATCAAAACCCTAAATCCTTGCATATCTACCCACGATTTGTGTGCTAAAATAAAATTGAATATGCAAAAGTTATGGGGAATTTACCTGAAAGAAAGCTCGAGGACTTGATGAACTTAAATCTGAAAGAAGGTTTAGTCGAGCGCTCGAGGGGCCTGAGAGATCTGAAAAAGTATGAGGATTTGAAGGAATTTTTGAGTCCAAGACGTAGAGGACACTTGGATCTTGGATGCTCGTTAGGGTTTTGAGGGGGATGAGGCGAAAGAAAGAAGAAGAAAACAAAAGAAGAGAGGGGGGGGGGGGAGTCGGCCGAAAAAAAAAGAGAGAGTCGGTCGAAAATTAAAAAGAGAGAAAGAAAAAAAGGGGGAATTTTGGGGGTTTTAAACCAGCTCCAAATCGACCCAAACCAGCCCCGAACCGGACCGAACCAGTCCTGAACCAGACCCTGGACTAAAATTCAAACCAGGGCTAAACCGAGCATCAAAACAATGCCGAATCAGCCCGTCGATCGGTTCCTTCTTTTTCTTTCTCCCTCTCACACATCCGGAGGAACCCTGGATATTTATTCAACAGGTTTATCACCCATTGAGGGTCACTTTTCATCCGGTTCGGTTTATTTGAGCCTCATAATTACTCCAATAAGGTATACGAGTGGTCATGCTCCTCCGTCAAGCCACAACATCTCCGTGCCGCGGCTTGACACCTCAACTCACCAATGAGCGATGGCGAGGTATCCATGGGAGATATAAGAATCCTCCATCATCTTTATGCAACTATTGCTCACTTTCAATAAAAGTCGATTCGATCTTCAACGGAATCACCAACAGTAATCCGCCTTCCTCGAGGTCGAAAGTGAAACCGTATCCCTCACAAGTGGTGCGCCAAGAATCAACACCAAAGCACACGAGGGCTCCTCACGCATCACCGGATAGTCTCACGACGCATTCTGCAAACCGAGGAGTAACCAAAACGACGAAGAATCATCTAAGTGACATAATGCTCGCCGCGCCATCCGCCAACCGCATGAGAGGGAAACACCCGAGGGGTATTCAACCGAAACGAGTAATTAATATTCGTTAGATTCAGTTATAAAGAATATTTTAAAGGCAATATAAGGCCGAACTTATCTCGCAGACTCCACGAGATAGAGTCACTGCCTTATAATGGGTGAGACGATTCTGGCTGCATTATGCACTCATAGGACAATGTATACCATCACACAAGTAAAGCGACAATATACCCTGTCCTACGGAACATGATGCGGCATGGAATCGCCCCCTTGAGATAGGTGTTGACCAAGCAAAACCTATCTTTTAAAGCATCAACCCTCACAAAGGAGAATCTCGGCTCTTCCCAATTGCCTCACGAAGGAGAACAAAGCGGGGATTCAGTGTGCCATATGTAAATTTTGAATGCACTAAAAGATGGGGAAAAGGCTCACCAGTAAACAATGGAGGCGCACTCTCATGTGGCGGGTAGTTGGTCGACTTCTGAGCGTGATCTCCCCGACGATATTTTGATCTGAAAAAGAAATGAACGGGTCAGATACAAAGATAAACCCAGAGGATCCGAAATATAAAGGGAAACTATGAATTTTAACCAAAATCCTACAAAAAAATATACGGGATTTTACGGTTTGATTCTAATTAAACCTACAGGGTCCACATACACCGAGATCGGATTTAACTTTCGCTCGAAACCTCTCCTGATCAAATTTGGCCATAAAATGACTAAAATACCCCTGGATCTAGGTTGAAATTTCTATCATCTAAGTCACTTTTAAGCCCAAAATTCTCAGCCATTCAAACCACCCTTGAATCCAAAGTTTTGGGCCGTTTTTGCACAAAACCCCCAAAATTTCAGCCTTTTTTGCAATTTAGCCCAAAATTTCAGCCACCTTTTCACATAAGCCCCCCAAACTTCGTGCACAAAAAAATTCCAGCAATCATTGGCACATCAACCCCTCAAACTGCAGCCCAATTTTTGTAACAAAACCCCTCAAATTTCAGCCCCTTTTTCTTGATTAAAATCCTTCAGATTTCATGCAATTTTCCCCTTGAAAACCCTAATTCGAGGCATGAAATCAAAACCCTAAATCCTTGCATATCTACCCACAGATTTGTGTGCTAAAATAAAAATTGAATATGCAAAAGTTATGGGGAATTTACCTGAAAGAAAGCTCGAGGACTTGATGAACTTAAATCTGAAAGAAGGTTTAGTCGAGCGCTCGAGGGGCCTGAGAGATCTGAAAAAGTATGAGGATTTGAAGGAATTTTTGAGTCCAAGACGTGGAGGACACTTGGATCTTGGATGCTCGTTAGGGTTTTGAGGGGGATGAGGCGAAAGAAAGAAGAAGAAAACAAAAGAAGAGAGGGGGGTCGGCCAAAAAAAAGAGAGAGTCGGTCGAAAATTAAAAAGAGAGAAAGAAAAAAAAGGGGGAATTTTGGGGGTTTTAAACCAGCTCCAAATCGACCCAAACCAGCCCCGAACCGGACCGAACCAGTCCCGAACTGCACTCGACTAAAATTCAAACTGGCTAAACCGAGCATCAAAACAATGCCGAATCACCACGATCGGTTCCTTCTTTTCTTTCTCCTCTCACACATCCGGAGGAACCCTGGATATTTATTCAACAGGTTTATCACCCATTGAGGGTCACTTTTCATCCGGTTCAGTTTATTTGAGCCTCATAATTACTCCAATAAGGTATACGAGTCTAAACTATTTTCTATTTTTGTTGAGAAGTTTCTAGAGAATATTTTTATAGAATATTCTTAAGGATAACTCGACAACCCCCAATGCTTAAACTGTGTTGACACCGGTCAATGCGTCGCAATGGAGAATTCACCGACTAAAGGAGAGATCTCAAGAAGTTTGATGGTCAGTTCTACGACAACTCACCGACACGAGCTAAAGTAAAAATTCAGTTACCAGCTTCGGTTCAAGATTTCGACAGCGGTCAGACAATAAATACAGCACCGTAACACTTTCAGTCGTTCGACAAAGCACCGGATAATCTGAAAGAATTGAAGAAATCAAGATTTGAAGCTGTTTCCAGGTCCTGTTATGCCGATTGAAGGTTTGGGCCTATCATATCCAAAGTATTTCAGCCTCTTCTATAAAAGAACGAGACTGAAACACTTTGGAGGGGGTATCTGTAGGCGTTGAAAATTACCTATAAGTCCCCGAACATGACTCGTGACCATGAGTTGATAATCGGCAAGCCATCCGACGACGTAACGATGAACCATTGACGACATAATAACAAGTGACCGCGACGCAAACGCATAAAGTGAGCCGACGAAACGCATAAAGCGAGTTGGCGAGGCATTCAAGTCAGCGAAGCGACGAACTGCATATGAATAATGAGATAAACCCAACTGTGAAGATTCAGATTAGCAAATGTCGACGAGACCGAACCGGATCAGACTCGAAACGATGAAAAAACAGGCCATTGGGGGGGCTCGGTGGCCGAGCCACCTCTTGGTGGCCCACCATTTGGTGGCTCGCCCAAAACCAAGCCACCAAAGGGTGGCTCGGTGGCCGAGCCACCAAATGGTGGCTCGGTCGGTCGATGGCCGAGCCGAGCCACCAAGAGGTGGCTAGGCGATTTTTTTGACCCGACCCACTTTCCAAGTCTATAAAAAGAGGATGGGGGTCTCATTTTTTGAGATCGGGACGTTTGACGAGAAGGGGAGGCTCTGCCGGATTCAACAGCGATCAACGCTCAGATTCGACAGCTAGATCTAAGATTTCGTTGAGCCGATCAGCATAAAGCGAAGACATTCGAGAGATCTTAGATCCGATCTACACGCGACCCTTCCGGATCAAACTTTATTTTGATCCCAAGAAGAGTGGTGATCTCGCTTGGTCGATTTCACTCACTTCGGCGATTATTTCCTTCGTGAAATAATCCCCTCAATCGCGTAGATCTTAAACCGGATCATATCACGCGGCGGTCCACGGATAAACCCCGGCACAGGCAAAGATCCCACGCAAGTAGGGGTCTGATAAACAGGGTCCTGCGTTTGTTTAAAGGAAAAGGTTGTAATTTTTTACTTTTGGTTTTCATTGTAATCGATTCTTATAAAAAGACGAATTTTTGAATTCATTTGTAAACGCATAAAGCTGTAATGAGTTCATCAATGAAGATCAACCCGATTTTTCCCGCGAACAATGACCATAACACCAACCATTATGAGCTTATTCCTTTTGTTCAGCTATAAATGTAACTGCCGAAGCCATCGTTTGAAGAGCCTCAACCATGCCTTCACATGTACTTTTTAAGGCTTTTTAGGTGCTTTTGAAGGACTAGCTTGTTTACGCTTAAGTTTCTTACATCTTTTCTCTACTTTCTCAACCGCCTCATCAGATTGAGAATCATTGTCTAATCTGCCTAATTCTTCTTCATTGATTAGCTCCACAATAGGTGATCTCGGAGTTTGGACACTATCAACCAAATCATTTCCACACATACTATATTGTCCAGATGCAACTGAACTAGTGTAAATCTTGTGCAGGGCATAATAATTTAGCATTGTTGAAGTTCTTATTCTTTTTGCATTCGAGTGTTCCTGCAATAAGAAAACATGAGCTTTTAATTCGCATGTTCTAAATCATTTCTAGAACCCATTAAGAAAATACTTAACAATAAATTACCTTTAAATAATCATCCCAAAACGCATCCTCTGCTGTCATAATTTGTCAAGATTCATCCCACCCGAATCCACTAAGGTCTAGAAGTGCTTTCATAGTTGTGAATGTTTGTCTCATCTTTTTGTGTTTATTCTTTAGTGCTTCCTTCTCAAGTGGCATTCCAAGTTTTTTGTTAAAGGAATCATTTGGCAAAATCCATGCTATCTTAGTAAATGATTTTTCTTTCCTTAATCCCCTTTGAACTTGTTCTAACAAAAGATCCACTAGACAATGATCCACTGTCGGTGTGCAAGTAGTCCTCATGATTAAAGCTTGACTGTTTATCTCTTTTAGAAAGTTTTTAAATGAAATCGAGTAAAATTTAACTCTATGCATTGTCGAGTTATAAAAATAAAAGTTAGTAGCTACTTGTAAGAATTAGGCAATACTGGCAATGACGCACAACAAGAGTACATATATGATAGCTAAAAAAATGCATTAGTCAATTATAGTTTCAATTATCCAAGTGGCTTAAGTTCATAAACTGACAATGATAAATCGGTCATAAGTTTCATTTTTCCTTAATCTTAAATAAGCTGTGTGCACTGCATGCACATAAGCATATTTTTGTGTGTACCAAAGATGAATATATTTCTGATCAAGATGGTTTAAGTAGTGTAAGTCAACTGATAATCACATTTTAATTGCAATTTTATACCCTCATTATCTATTTTATATGAATAAAGATATCACTAATAATTATTTTTGTCTTAAATTACAGCTAAATGAAGAAATTATGAATAAAAGCCCAAATGACTCAACTCTCCCATTTTCTACCAATTTTTGAAGCCCAAATACGAAGACAAGAGAAGGCCCAAGACTACTCAAGAGTCCATGTGAAATTCGTGGAGAAAAATCAGCCAAAAATCGAGTTGGTTGCAAACCAATCGGTCGACCAATCGGTCGTCCAACCAATTGGCCGACCGATTGGTTTGCACCAGAATTTGATCTGTGGCTAAAAATTAATCCTTGGAGCTCAAGTTTGATCCTATGGTCCTCATCCACTGCGTAGGGCTATAAATAGGGGTTGAGGGGGAGAGGTTTGAGTGTGAAAAATTTTATAAAAATTCTATTTGGAGAGAAGGGTTGCTCTTAATTGATAAGACCTTCCAAAATTGTAACTTTTGTTGCAAATTAATAAAAGAATTTTTCACCCCTTCATATTTATTTCTTCACCTTGTCCAAGGACCAAAAGGAGGATGAAGATGAAGATATGAATATGTGAGTTTGCCATTTATTTCTTTTCCTTTCTTTTTAGAGTAGATTTACCTTCATGCAATTTACTTTCTTGCAATTTACTTACATGCAATTTACTTTCTTGCAATGTCTTTATATTTGTAGTGTAGATTTATTTTCTTACAATTAGTGTAGATTTTCTTTATTTCTTTTCTCTTTTGTTCATCTTTCATTCTTGTTCTTATTTCCTTCTTGTAATTATTTCTTTCTTCATTCTTCCTAGTCTCTTTCATTTCTTTAATTTGTAAATATGTGAAACTAAATTTTGTAGGAATTCTAGGATTGCATGAAACTAGTCTAATTTCTATTTGTAAATTATGGCTTATTCTCTTGTACTTAAAATGATCATGTTTAGGATAATCAACTAGAAAACTAATCGGTAGAGAAGAATTTGATAATCTATGCTTATCTTGAATGGTTTGATAGGTTATGCTTATGAATTCTAGGATTACTATCTAGTTATTGCTCTTCTCATGAGTTTGAATTTTGCTTAGATGATAATTTGATAGGTTATGCTTTCCTTGAGTGGTTTGATAATCTATGCTTAATAAATCTAAAGTAGAATGTGAAAAGAGAATGATTCATGAATTTATGAATGAGATTAGTTAGTGGATTCAATTCTAGATTCTTCATATCTCCAATTGAATCCTCCATCTTTTACTTCTTGAGTTTCCTTTTGTTTGAATTTTCTTTTGTTTTCCTTCTTTGTTTTTCATCATTCACTCCTCTCTCTATCTTATTTTCATTTTATTTGCACATACTCTCTTATCTCTTTCTTGTTTTTATTTCATTTGCACATATTCACCTTTACTCCTTCTAATATTATCATTCTCATCATCTGCACATAAACACAATCACTCTCTTATCCTCTCACAATCGACTTTCACTTTGCTTTAATCCTAATTATTTTGCACATATTAAGAACCAAATTTGACTAAACTTACAAACTCCTTCCTCGTGAGATTCGATAATTTTATATGCTATAACTTGATAAGTCAGATACTTGCAACTTAGGAGGTAATCATTTATTTCCTATCATCAACATCCAGAAACTAACAGTACATTCTAACCGGTGTCTTCATTACAGAAGCAGTCTTGAAAATTCAAGCAATACCTTATGACATTCATGACCGAATAGTATTCATTAAATATGATCACAATTGTAGATTATCTAATTAAGATAACTAAAATCTATTTAACATCCAAAGACTGAAAGAACTCATCTAATGCATTTGCCCTGTGGAAGATTAGATAATGATAATTAGGTGCTGAATTAAGATACAGATAACGGCCAGTAAATGCCATGCAACCGAGACAAGCTTTTGCCTTCTAGCATTTTTCTTGGAGTTACCTTCCATATTAAAATGAATGAAAGGGCAATGAAAATACAAATTCCTAAACTAAATAAGGTCTGAAAGTCTTAATAAAAAAAGAGAAAAAAAACAAGTACCTCAATTACAAATTTGGTGTTAGCAATAGTTAACATTTTCAGTATTTTACTACTAGCCTGCTATTATATGGACACCAACATAAACAGAAGAAGATGCTGTTGATAGATATGCCAAGTTCTAGATTTTAAAAGATTTAGAAAGGAGCGGCTCAGTAGGTCACATGATAAAGCCATGTCGCTCCCTCGTGGGGGGCCCTGAGTTGGATTCCCGTGTACGCCAAAGGCGCTATGAAAAAAAGAATTTAGAAAAGTCTTATATAATCTATGATCATGTTTTTTTGTCTCTATTAGCTCTCCTCAATAAAGTTAGACACTAACAGAGAATTGGTAAAACAGAAGCCCATTTAGATTCAGTAACAAATGGCTAATAAAAAGCACTTATATACCCTATTGTTTCACCTACTTTTCGCTTATATACCCCAACTTGCATTTGGTAGCAAAATAATACCCTAAAGTTTTTTTTTCAAACTTGCACTTATATACCTTTACTTTTTATGGCGGCACTTAAATGCCTGAAAGTTTTTATAACTAATACTTAAGCACCCTAAAGTTTTTAAAAATTGCACATAAATACCCTCAGTTATGCAAACTTGAGGGTTTTAAGCGAGTTTTAAACATTTAAGGGTATCTTAAATGCCAAATTGAAAACTTTAGGGTCTGTAAGTGCAAGTTTTATTAACTTTAGGGTATATAAGTACTACCAGAAACAAGTGAGGGTATAAAAGGGCAAGTTTAAAAAACTTTAGGGTATTTTCTTGCTACCAAATACAAGAGAAAATATATAATGAAAAGTCGATGAAACAATGGGGTATATAAGTGCTATTTAGCTAATATGAATCTCAACAAAAGTTGATATTGAAGAGAAAGTATACAGAGAGAGTCATTAAAGAAGAACAAATTATTTGTCTCTTAAATCAAAAGAAAGAAGATAATAGCACAAATGAGGTCTCAAAATTAGAAACTATAACTATCATACAACCTACTCACAATTCTCTTAAAAGTCTCCAGTAATCCTGCTTAATTCATGGACTAATCAAATAAAGACATCATTACAACTACAATCTATAAAACACCTGACCAAGGGAAGGAGAATACTTAGAGATTCACACATAGACATATATATTTCAAAAACTATGATTTTCTCTAAAATAAATAAAAATAAAAACTATGCTAGGAGCTAGTATTCTTGACATTGTCTATAAGTACCTGAACCTAACCAAGTAAGATGCCAGAATTACACCTAAACGCTATAACTCAACTCTATCATGTAATTAATCCTAACCAATCAACCGTAGAAATGGCAAGAAACAGCTTAGAATATGCAAATTTTAACTTATTGTTCAATGTAATCGTCCTAGATTTTGAGACATTATCTAAAAAAATGCTTAAATATAATATTCCCATTAATGTTAAATGAATCCATTCCAAAATTTAAGCAACTTAAAATTCCATCAAATAAAAATAAAAATTGAAGTATTTAAGTGAAGCATGAACACTAGGGTCAACCCATCAAATTATTCCAGATCAATAGTTCATATTGCATCTAAACACTATAATTTGATGGCCATCAAGATGGATTACTCACAGATGTGTCAATTTACAAAAATTAAAAAAAATAAAAATAAAACAAACCCTAATTAAGAAAACTTGGAGAAATTTAAGAAGTTGAAGAAGCACTATCTCACCAATATTTGATCCAATAAAACTTCCCATTGCCATCAATAGTCTCTCTCGAACAGGAAGCAAAGAAAGAGGGTTTGAGAAATAAAGGGGATAAAATTACTGAGATAAAAGAGAAGGAAGAAGGATGGAGAACGGTGATGAGGGGAAAAAAAAGGAGATCGTGGGGATCTGAGCCTTCGCGCCCTTCTTTTTTTTTCCTGCTAGATTTTTTGGCTAGACTTATCCGATTCTATTTCATTCCCGAGGGGCTTGGTTTATCTCTAGCCCACTTATTAGGCAAAAATGGGCTAAAGGAAAACCGTTTTAGCCCAATTTTATTATTTGCCAAACTATGACTGAGCATTTGGACCAAAGCTATTTCAACTAAAACCTATTTTATCAATTTGCCAAACAAGCCCGTAGACCTCATGGGTGTACAAGTGTCCAAAGATTTTCATTTTGGGTCTATCCTCAATTGGGCGGTAGTACAAGGCTCTGTTTGCAACAATAGAATTACAATGCTGGTGTTTTTGCAATAGAGCTATAGTACAGATGGTCTATCTACAATTAATCCTTATTTTAATATCTCTTTACATCTCTGTTTACTAGCAGGTTGCTGTGTCCTGTGTGCTTGGCCACAAAGACGGTGCAGGCGGGGACAAGATCGTTGACGAAACCCGATTCCATTGTGTCCGTTCCCCGTTAACCCATTACCCGATAACCCAGTTATCCGAATCCAACTGCTTAAAACTCCCCAAAACCAATCTAGGGTTTCTTTTGCTGCCGTTTCTTCTCACGCCCTCTCTTCTCTCTCCTCTGCGGGCGGCGATCGAAACCGCCTACGGTAAGTTCTTTCAGATTCTTTGTAATACTCTTAATAAGTCTTTGAAAGGATTTTCTTTTTGTCCTTTTTGGTAACTAAGCGATAGTTATTTGTTTATGACAGCCTGAGTCCTCAAGTAGCCCTCAAACTAATCTTGAAAGAGTAAACTCATTGAGATTTCAGAGACCATCTTAAGGATAAGAGGTATGTGATTGTTTTCGATGATATATGAAAAACATATTTATGAATATAGGTTGATATTTTCGCTTTCTAAGAATGAATTTGAATGTAGAGTCATGATGACAACACCAGTCGACAAGTTATCTGAATCTTGCCACGCTAGTCTTCCCGACCACAAGATATGGCCGGGCATATTAACGTGGCAAAGCTTCGGATAGGCTGTCGATTCTTGTGGTATCATGACTTTACTTCCATCTTCATTCTTAGGAGGTGAAAGTGTCGAGCTATTCCATGAATCTAGTTTTCATATGTCATCAAACACAATCACATACCTCTTATCCTTAAGATGGTCACTGAGATTCTCAATGAGTTTGTCATGTCAAGATTGTCTAGAGAGGTTGCAAAGGTTTGATGGATCATGACTCGTAGTAGCACATCTAAGCATGTCCCTCAGAGCATCATTGGCTTAGCTTCACCTTTACATCTTAAAGTTGCATAATTTGACTATGCGAGCTAAGATGGGCAATAGGGAGATCAAATTGGATTGATACATAGGGATTTCTTGGTTACTAGAGTGGATTTGGTTAAAAGTGCTAAAGGGTTTGCTTTTCAAGGGATGAGGTTTCAAAGAGGGTTCTTCGAAGGGGCACTTTAGTGATCGGTGTCACTGCGAGCTTATTGCTCTCTATTGTGTATGCAATGGTTGCGGGGGCTGCGAAGGTGCTGAATTCTGTATCGCAGTTGATGGTCTCTGGTGGGGTTTGTTCTATTTGATTATGTCCGAGTCAGGAGGAGCAACTGAGCAAGTTATGGGATTGTTACCAATGTTGAATTTGTTAAGGGATTTGCTTGTTCAGGTATCAACCTTGCAATTAGGAGTGTGCTTTTGGCTAATGCCAAGATTACTACCTTTCAAAGTTGCCTCACTTTTGTTCTTTAGGTTCTTTTCCATGCATTTTTTGTACATGTCAACAGTTTGGCTCTTCATAGTCCCTTGTTGCCTTTATCGCTACCGTTGCTATCTTCGATCCCTGCAACGAGCAATTGTTCATGGAAGGGAGGCACTTTTGTGCTGATCGATCATTCAAGGGATATACTGAGGCATAATGCGTGTTGTTTGATAAAAAGAATGTTGTAAATTTCTTGTTTGAGTTTCTTATGAAAAAGCTGTTGAAGAATGTCGAAAGATTGGTTATTTAAATACAAATCATTATTTTGGTACACCCTAAAATTTGGACTGAGTTTTGAAGGGCAATTTGTGTTCATCAGTAGCATAAGTACTTCCTATCTTCAAGTCCATTTGAAGTAACATTTTCTGAATTAAGATCAAGTTCAGTAGCCAATGTTTCTCCTAGTATAAGTTCTGTAAGTTATTAATTGTGAAGGCTCTATTATTGAACTTTGTTCTTTTATGATTATTGAACTATGTTCTCCATTATATTTGATTAATGTTCTTGTGTCTCACTCAAAATGGGGGTATTTTATTGTTTTAAAAAATAATCAATTTGATTTCATCTTGTGTGTCTTGGCCATAAGATAGATATATGCTATGTAATAATTTTTACCTAAACATATGTTAGGGTAAATTGCACATAACCCTCCTCATGTATGCATCTAGTTGCACTTAGTACCCCTTGGTAATTTATTAGCACCTATCATCTTTGCTTTACCATTTTAGAAGGATAAATTGCAGATAACATCCTCCCTCATGAATTAGAGAGGAGTTATAGAACCAGGACTCTGCCCTAAACTTTGTAAGTTCCACAAAACCCTTTGAACTTTCGGGACTTTTCACGAAACCCTCTAGACACTGCGAAGTTACCATTAAAAGAGTTAAAAGGGTAGGACAAAATATTTATGCAATAACCTCCAAATTTCAGGTATCTTGTTTTCTGAAATTAAAGAGTGAGAAACGGGGCTAAACAAAGAAGCAAGGTTAGTGATAAAAGGGCTAGCGAGAGACATCATGTAAGATAGGAAGAAAGCTAGAGGAAGGGGGAAGACGAAAAGAGTAAGGAATCCCCAAAACATTGATATCAATATTAGGTTCTAAAATTCTCATAATAGGGTTCAATTAATCCCTTCAATTGCTACTTGTGGTATCATTATTATGTTCTCAAATCTTTACAAGAGGTTTCAAATTAATCCCTCCAATTGCTACTTGTGATATCGCTATTAGGTTCTCAAATTCTCATAAGAGGTTTCAAATTAATCCTTCCAATTGCTATTTGTGCTCTGGATTGGAGGGGCTTAATATAGGAAAAACTCTAAAATAAAGTAACTTTCATCAGAATTAAGAAAAATGCTTGGATAGCAATGTAAATATACTTTGAGATAAATATCCTTGGTGAAATTTAACCCAGAAAACCAAATTCCCAAAAATAGCGTGAAGTGACTATGGTCTAATATCCATAAGAATGATCTTAGAGGGTGTTGTTCATTTGGGATTGTTTGTAAGACTAGGATTGTTGTCCAAGAATCCTATATTCTAGGATTCAGATTAAGACTAAGATTTTTTGTTTAGTATGCTGAACTTTTCATTGAGAACTTTTAAACTTTTGAATTGATTCTTGCACTGAGTGTTAATTTTGCACTGAGTGTTAAATAACTATTGACTAACATTGCTATTATTTTATCAAAAACATAATTGTTATTTAGTTAATATTTTCTATAATTATAATTTAAGATTAAATTTTTATTGTTAATTTGTATATTTAAATATGTAAATATTAAAATATAATAGAAATGTTTTCAAACGTTCAATATAAATATAAGATAATTAACTATTAACAAACATAACTATTATTTTATCAAAAACATCATTGTTATTTAGTTAATAATTTTCTAAAATTATAATTTAAGATTAAATTTGTATTGCTAAGTTCTATATTAAATATGTAAACATTAAAATATAATAGAAAACGCTTTCAAACATTCAATATAAATATAAGATAATTAATAATTAATACTTTATTGTTTAATTATATAAAATATTAATTATAATTGATATTACCTCTTTGCTATATTTTTTATCTAATATTTAAATAAATATTAAATATATAAAATTAAATAAATATTAATTTTGTTATACATAAATCTAAATAAATATTAATTACATATTAATATTTAATATTTTAATAAATTATGTTATATATTTAAAATATGATAAATAATTAATATATTTAATATCAAATATATATTAGTCTATTAAATTTATAATATTAATTATTAAAGATACAAGTGGTTAAATAATATCAAATATTAAATAATATTTCATTTTAAATGTATAAAACATATGTAAGAATCTGACTTAAAATTATTTAAAATTAAAATTATTTAATATTTAATATGAAATACCTTAAATAACTACAAATTAATATTTAAGCCATATAATATTTAATATTTTCTTAGTTAATGTTTGAATATTACTTATATTTATTATCTACATATTACTATATTTCTTAACTAATATTTAAATAAAATTTCTATATATTCAATGTTAAATATTAAATATTTATTTAAATAAGTTTATATATTTAAGTTATGCTAAAGAATAAATACATTTAATATTCTAAACTAAATATATTGCATTAAATATATTATATGATTAAATAGTATTAGATATAAAAAATTACATAATATTAATGATTAAATATATTTAAATATTTCAATATAAATATTTAAAATTGACTTTATTTAATATTTATAATACTAAATACTAGTATCTAGTACTAAATAGGAATTTCAGTAAATATTATTTCCTAGTGTGTTTTTAAATGTGGGCTTACAAAAGGAAGGAAGAGAGAAATTTCTAAGAAGGAGATCACAATCCTCTAATTTTAATTTATACTTTTTCTTGGAATTTTTTACTAGGTTGTATAAAGTAGGATTGGGAGTTGGATTTTGAAATCCTAGTCCTAATCATTATCCTAGACAACCAATAATGCCATAAAAATAAATATGAATCGTAGTCCCAAAACTAATAACCCCTTAAACTTAAATCTATCTACCCTTTAAAAGAGAGAGCAGTAGAAAAACTTTACCTACCCCAAAATACCCTTCACCTATGTTAAATATAACAAAGATATCCTTTTAATAATTCCGAAATCATGAACCCATTCTTTCTTCCGTCGTTTACCCTTCCTCACCTTCAATTTTCATCCTTTTAATAATTCCGAAATCATGAACCCATTCTTTCTTCCGTCGGTTACCTTCCTCACCTTCAATTTTCCGGCAGTTACGCATTCTCTCCGGCCACCACAAAGATGAGTATTATTATCCTCGTCATCACCGCACCCCCTCTGCCCTCAACTCCTCACTTCTCAGTTAGCTCTAACTCCCGTATCTTTTCGGTCGCCCCAAATCTAGCCCTAAAATCTAAGCATCAGAAGCATCGACGACTTCTCCGTGGCCGATTCCGTTTACTCCGTGAAATCCAGTGAATTTTCCGTGAGAATTCTAGATTCCTCCGCAGAGTCGAGCGGGTCCCAAATAAACCATTGGTGATTCTCAATCTTCTTTTATCTTCTCTTTTTTCTTGAATTCTTTTTTTTTCTAATTTTATTCCATGGCCATAAGTTAAATTGTGTTGAGATAATTGAAATTTACTTGCTTGATTTATAAATTTAAATAATTTGGAATATTTACTTGTGGTAAAGTTTCAATTTTTTTTCAGTATTTGTCTCTACCTATATTGGCTGATTAATATCTAATATTTTGAATTCTTCTAACATCAAAACCTAATTTAATGTGTATCTTATCTTTTGTACGTCAATTAAAAGGTCCTAATTTACTGTAGTTGAGTTTGATCTTTCTTGATTTATAAAGTTATGTAATTTGGATGATTTACTTGTTGTAAAGTTTCATTTTTTTTTTGTCGGCACTATCTCTACCTATATATTCTTGCTCAAATTTTCAGGCATCAATTTTGAAGTTTAATCAGTTTTGGCTGATTAATATCCGATATTTTGCATTCTTCTAACATCAAAACCTAAATTTATTTGTAGCTCTGCTTTGTACATCAATTCAAAGGTTCTATTGGAAAAGTCAGATTACATAGCACTTCGTCTAGGTTTCATCACAGTAAGTATATAAATTCATTCCATTGTTTTTCTTTTCTTCATTTGATTTGAAGTTTTAATGTGCATGTTGAATGATCTACATGGATTTTGTTGTTGTCGTTGTTGTTTGAAAAGTGGCTATGGTCCTTGTTTTCATTTAGACCATTTAATCAGGAAATTTATGCGAACTGAACCCTGTCATCATCAAAATCATC
Organism: Asparagus setaceus; assembly: GCA_012295165.1. Taxonomy (NCBI): domain Eukaryota; kingdom Viridiplantae; phylum Streptophyta; class Magnoliopsida; order Asparagales; family Asparagaceae; genus Asparagus; species Asparagus setaceus. The sequence continues at coordinate 67,337,280 of CM022706.1, read as the reverse complement.
AATCTACAAGTTAATTTGATGAAGCCCACGTTTTCTGGTTTCTTGCCTAACAGAGACTAGAGAAAGAACTGATATTGAAGGTCATTAAAAAAAAGTTAATTTCACAAATCCCCTTGAAGTTTGCTGGGTTTCACACATAACCTCCTAAACTTCAGATTTTTTTGTGAAATTATGATTTCAGAAGTCAATCCCTCCCTTTTCCAAGCAATTTTATCTGCTTACTTGTATTTCAAAATTACTGTCTGTATACGATACCGGTTGAATTTACAAGATAGTTCATGCATCTGGTTTGCCGATCCAGTATTTCTTGTTTGGTTGATTGCTAATTAAACTTCAGAGTGTTTTGTGAAATTAGGATTTCAGAAGTCAATTCTTTAATTGTTGGTGAAATTGGGATCTGATTATACTATAAGAACGTAGCTAATCTTATTCATTGCTGAGTCTGGTAAAATCTCTATGTCATTAGTGATTGATTTATTTGTTTTATTCATTATTTTCTCTAGAGTCAATTTGTCGTATTACTCAGTTTTGTTGGTAACAATCACTGAATATTTTCTGTGCAAGAACTCGTATGAGGAACTTAATGTCAATGTATTACTTCTCGTGGATATATCAATAACGAATTTTAGTGATGTTTATGAAATGTCAGGTTGTCCGGCTGCTTTAAACTTTCTGCTTCCATTATCTAGATTTCAAAGATCAGTGTCCTCTATGTTTACACCCCTATCAGTGTTATCCCTTATAAAATCTTTGAGGTGATGGTTTTAGGTTATACCTTTATGTTTTCATGAAGAATTTAATTGTTTGGTGATATCTGTGCGTGGAGGACATGTTGTAATATTTTTAGCATGCCAATTCAGTCCAATATAAGTCAATTGATATGCTAATAGTAGTTAAGGCAGACCAATATGATATCTGAGGTTTGAATTGCTAAAAGTTAATTTGATAGTGTTATGTCAGGAAAGAAAAAGAAATTGAAAGCTTGTGGTTATACTCCGGCTTATTTCATATTACAATCATAGTGAATCATCATTTTACTATCAAAATCTATATCTGGATCCCTCCATCCACCAAGTTGGAAAACCATTTGTTTTAGATCCACAGTTGAAATTTAAACATAGAGAGAATAATCAACTATAGTGTAGAATGGTTGATTGTATTTATCTCTTTATTATATATGGTTGGTAGTTAAGGAGTTACTGAATTGGTGTATAAATATGTGTTGTTTGCCATGTTTTGTATAATAACAAAATATGTATCTGAATCTACGGATGTCAACTCTGTGGGTGTCTGATCTGCAAATTTAAATGGTTAGGCATCCAAATTGTTCATTCATTCAATGTCCATGGAGTAACATGCAGCCTCTAATTTGTTTATGGGTCGATGTTTTGATCAATGATCACTTGCTATTTGTTGACTTGGCTAACACATCTAATGCAATAGCATTATGGAACCCCTTGAATCCTTTTAGTTTCTTTTGGATTTCCAGCTTCTGAATTTTCTGGACATTGCTCAATATTGTGGGGCAAGTAAGTGTAGGAGTGATACATTGTACAATTTGTTGCCAGGAATAGTCATGCATGACTTTAGCTTATTCTCTCATAACATGTTGGTTATCTCAGTGTAATTGGAGGTACTTACGATTTCAGAGTTTGATAAAGGTTCATGTCCTTTTAAGAAATCAAATTGGAAAATGGAGGGAAATGTACATGTTCAGTTATGAAGTGAGTTGGACTGAAGGAGACAATTGCGAGAGGACTTAAATTAAATTAACCGTACAAGTTTAATAGGTTAAATTAACCGCATACAAGTTTAATAGGTTAAATTGAACTGACATCTGTGTCATCTGTGATCATAACTGGTTTATACCGTAATTCTTCATGTTAAAAGGGAAAGATTTTGTGAAAAATAACCCAAAATTTTTCTTCGAGTGGTAACAAGTCTTTTGAGTTACTACTAGGAAAAATGTCTCGTTAAGAGATTTGGTGACCGATTATTGGGCAGAGAACATCATCATGAGTTTTAAATAAATAGGATTATATGCAGTCTGCTTGATTTCTAGGTGACTTTTTTGAATAAATATATGGGAATGTCATTCCCAATTTCTTAGATATCACATTAGATAACAAATTATATTTTTCTCTAGCAACTTGCTCATGATTCTTGCTTTATACATTCCTAACATATTGTTTGTTTTCTTAGTATGGACCCATTAAAGATATTGATCTGAAGATTCCTCCAAGGCCTCCAGGTTATGCATTTGTTGAGGTACTACTTTATGAAATCCTTTTTATCAAAATGAATCAATGTCATGAAATGAATATCTTCTGTGGGACCCTTTTCATTTGTAGCCTTGACTTTTTATAATAAAACATGCCTTCTAACAATTCAATGAAATTGAAATTATGTTAGCTTATTTTATTGACTGAATAATTGAAATGAAACGTATATGAAAGTTGAAGTTTATGTGTTTGGGACTGATATTTCTTATTGGTTCATCTTATGTTTAGATAGTTTAACCTAACAACGTTGATGTTTTATGTTGTCGTTTTACAGTTTGAAGAAGCTCGTGATGCTTAAGATGCGATCCGCGGCCGCGACGACTATAATTTTGATGGTCATAAGCTACGGGTATGTTGTTGCTTCTTGCTTGTTTCTTTTGCTTTATTTTCATTTCTTTATTTTGTTCACAACAGTGTGGCGGAGAGAGTTCTGTGTAATATGCTTTACTATCTCAATACTGTGAGCTGTTCCAATTGGAACTTGCCCATGGTGGAAGAGGGCGTCCCTCACCTTTTGAACGTCATCGTAGTTACAATGGTGGAGGTGGAGGTGGCCGTGGTGGTGTCTCAAGGCATTCAAATTATCGAGGTTCACTTTTGAATTTGTTTTATTTATGTAGATCTTTAGGCGCTGCTCTTTTTATGTATCTCAATTCTAAGACATGTTATGCGATACAGTGAAGGTGACAGTTCCCATAAATATTGTACCACACGCAAGGATAGATTTTCAATTGAGAAAATTTAGATTTAATTGACAATATCATAATTATATGATGTTAATTGCAATAAAATTTTTAACATATTTCACTCGAAAATTAACATAATCCTATTTTCTTAACAAATTGTTCACTAATTAATGGCAATCTTCCTCCAGTTCCTCCTACAAGGGAAGGCAGCTCAACATTCACCAACCCTGAAGAAGTTCTAGCAGAATGCCAAGCACTTCATGTGCGCGCACCTGGGCAAAGCTACCCGCAACGTGCAGAAGACACCCGGAGGCCTGATTTACCGACAGAGATGGAACAACATGCCATATGTGACGAGCGCCACTTTCCTACTCACAGTCTACTCCGACTACCTTCAGTCTGCCAGGACCAACATCCGATGCTCGTCGGGGACTGCTGCTCCTTCTGAACTCCTAGGCTTTGCTAAGTCTCAGGTAACTATATCATTTCTTCTGCTCTAAAAATTTAGGCTATGGTTAGTTGCAAACACACCTTCTGTACTGTAGGAGTTAGTTGTTCATTGCTTTTGAACTTTCTGATAGTGCTTATGATGCCTTGATGTTCGAATGGGCTTTTCTGTCAACCATATGCATTTGTATCTAATGTCAGAAACCACCCCTTAACTTTGGACAATTATCAGAAACCCCTCTTAACTTTCAAAATATCAGAAAATCTTAGGGGTTTTTGTTATAAAATCTCAAAGTTAAGGGGGGTTTTTTATATCCCCTAAACTTAAAGGAGGTTTTCTGATATTTTCAAAGTTAAGGGGGTGTTCTGATAATCATCCAAAGTTAAGGGTTTTTTTAAATGATATTTAGCCTTATATAAATAAGGGCCTCTCCGACGCATTGACCTTATGTTATACCCACATGACAGTCACAGATAACAGAGAAATAGTTCTATTTAGACATCAGGAGATAGGAGATACATAAAGCAGAAGGTCTCTCTGCAGCACAAGCCATGTAATGTCCGCGTGACATTGTTGGATGCCAGGAGGTCTAAATGCTAATTCTGATTTTTTTTTGCCCCCCTCTTAAAGGTTGATTACATATTTGGAGATAATCCAAGGGAGACAAGCTACATGGTGGGATATGGCAACACTTACCCTCAACAAGTCCACCACCGTGCATCCTCCATCGTGTCGTTCAAGGTCAACCCAAAATTTATACCTTGCAGGGTCGGATACGCTACTTAGTACAGTCGAAAGGCAAGCAATCCCAACCTACTTGATGGCGCCATTGTTGAAGGTCCTGATGCTTATGACAATTTCGCCGACCAGAGGGATAATTATGAGCAAACTGAGCCTGCGACGTATAACAATGCTCCTATGCTTGGAGTATTAGCTCGTCTTGGTGCTGGTCATAGTGGAGATGATCAACTTCTTGTGGAGGTTCCATTGCCTGATAAACCCTTCACTCCTCCAGGTACTTTGATGTCTTGAAGTTTCGATCATTTTTTGCTTTAATGACCTGAAGTTTAAATTTGTCCAAAAGATGCAATGAATCTTTTGAGAAATAATTAACATTTTAAACTTATCGAAATATCAACGTTAAAAATGGGCAAAATCTAGATACTAAAGTGAACTATAGCAAATATGACTTACACCAATGAAATTTCGAATTTGACTAACTCAACTTCTGATGTAGGAACCAAATCAACTTCGCCATTTGCGATTGAGCAGAAAGCAACAACATCATGGGATTTCAGAGGAACAAAGTACTATAGGTATTCTACAGTGGTTACTAACAAGTCATCTAAAATTGCAAAGAACCTTAACATTTCGATATCGAAGTTCAATGGTGAATTGTGGGGGCTAACAAAGTCAGAGAATGGATATTATCCTATGTGGGTCGAGTCATTGCCTAAAGGTAAAAGCTTCGAGTTTGTTTACATTCACTCGGATACTCAAGCTGACATCTCGGTCTCTAGCTATACATTGATCTAAAATTGTGCAGTGATACAACTAAAGGGGTTTTTTGCTATTTCTCATTTTTTTCTGGTAAAGCATATTATAAGAATAATATGATGGTTTGAGGAGGAAGCAGTGATGGGACAAGAAGAGTTTATTCATCCTCTTTCTTCTCTTCTCGCATTTATTTTTGTATTGTTGAAATTGTAATTGAGAGGTGACAGGTCATCTAGGCTCTTCCAATGAATGGGGTCTGTTTTTGTAACAACTGTTTTGTAGTAAAATTTGTGTTCTTATTCATTTGTTTAAAGGTTATTGTTGTTCTAATTACTTCTCTACTTCATAACTTTATGCCATTATTGATCCAGATCACTTCATTCTTTCCCTTGAATGCAACAGTGAAGAACATGGTATTGGTTCTGTTTAAATTTGTGAAAGTTGGAATAAGGTTCTTTTAGAAAGTTGGAATACGAGGAAAAGCCAGAATCTGAGAATAACGTTACTACGTAGAGAAAAATATAACACTAATTAAGATATACAAGCACTATAAAAGCAAAAGCAGGAAAGAATCTAATACAAGAAGAGAACTCTCAAAAGTTAAGTTTCCGCCACTCAAATATTAGTGAAGGGGAGCGGCTCCACAAGAACTCAGTTTGCATCTTGATTTTTGTTATAGTTCAACAAATAAGTTAAAAAGGCTTTAGAAACTGAAATATTTGTTCTCCAAGCAGTGTCATATCTAGACATTCACAATGGTGAACACCAAGAAGCTTATTGAGATGGCAAAAAAGTGGCGCAAGGTTCCTGACTTAGCCAAAAAAGTATCTTCAGCAAAAAACGATGCTCAACATGATTTTGATGAATGCAGTACATGAGTTAAAGAAAAAGGCCATTTCATCATATATACCTCCGATGCCAAGAGATTCATGGTTCTTTTGGCTTTCCTTGAAAGCACTATCTTTGTCGAACTCTTGAAGATGTCTGAAGATGAGCATGGACTACCAAGCGATGGTCCTATCGTTTTGCCTTGTGATGCAGCATTCATGAAGTATATTCTATCCTTGCTTAGAAGGCGAGGAACTAAAGCTATGGATAAGGTGTTGTTAGACTCGGTATTCAAGTATCGATATTCCCCATGTTCTTCTCACTTTTTTGAATGTAGTCAACAAGCTATTTGCAGCTTCTAAATATTCAGAATTTGTATAGTTGGTTTAACATGGATTAGTGAAACTTTGTGAAACAAAAATTAGTGAAACTTCTTCTCATATCTCTATTTCTTTATTCTTCTTCTTATCGTTCATTGTGCCAACAAATTGGTAAGAGGGGTATTTGGACTAATGATTTTACAGGGAATGCACGATGATTCGAATGACTTTGATTGGGTAAAATAAACAAAAATGTAGTCACGGGTCTCTCTAATATAATAAATAATTAATTCGTTTGGATATCCAAGTGGTTGATACGGTTCGAATCTCTTGACTACTATTTCATGATCCAAAAATTAATTTAAAATGGTAGTCAAGACATTGAAATACTAATATATCATATTATAAATGAATGGTTGGAATACTAATAATTTAAACATCATAAATGAATGGTTGGATCATGAAATAGTAGTCAACAGATTGGAATCCTAATATATCATATTATAAATGAATGATTGGAATACTAATAATTTCTTTTAGGACAATATTTGATTGAGTGATCAAATTATAGATGCAACCAATGTACTATCGCCCAATCATCACTAAATCTAATTGTAAATTAAATAATAAGAATTTTACCACGTGCATTGCACGTGCAATCAAACTAGTTTTAGGAAAAACCCTAGTCCTAGTCAATAATCCTCAACCAATAACTCCTAACAGAACTAAAGTAAAGCTAAAATTATGATATTGAAGCTGAAGCAAACTGAGAAGTTATTGGCCTCACTTTTTAAAGGTGTGTTAGCTTAGGGCCTGTTTGTTTCGCAAACCAACCCCTGTGAAACCCATTTTTTCGCTCTGACAGTGGCAGGTTCGGAAAAAAAATTTCCCTTGATTTCATTTCTGTAGTTTGGTTCGGTTAGGGTGATAGGGAAATTTTGTGCAGAAAACCCATGTCGCATTGGATTTTTTTTCCCAACCCATTTCCTGGCTAATGGGTCTGAAATGGGGGTGGAAATTGAATATTCCCCCATATTATATTCATCTACTCGTCCAACTCATCTCATCAGATGAGTTTTTTGGGGAAAACTCACAGAGTTATGCTCACCTCTTTAGAAGCTCTTCACCCCTAAAATCCCCCTTTCCCTCTCCAATCTTCCGCCTCCCTCTTCACCTCCCGCCTCCCTATTTCTTCTTTCCCTCTTCACTCTCCTGCCTCCCTACTTCCTCTGATGTTGATTGAAACCCTAGATCTGAATCGAAGAAAAAACCAGTAAGATCTTTGAAACAACTTAGTTGATGGCTATGCAAAATGATAGATCTTGGTTGATCTATGGTGGTACAATTCTAAAAATGCAATTTTTTTTATTTATTTGATTTTTAGTGTTTTCTTTTGCTGATTTTCTTCTTCCTTTACTTTATTAAGGTTAAATTTTGTGTAACTTTGGGTGATTTATCTGCCGACACGATTTGCGGAAATTGCTTCAGACCCACAGTAGTTGGTTGATCTTTGTAGGTCTTGGTGATTCTCTGCGACGATTCTATGTTTTTCACACTGCTAAGGCAATTAATCTGTTTATTTAGTATTTATTCTGCGGTCATTCTCTGTTTTCCACACTGCTAAGGTAATTAATCTGTTTATTCAGTGTTGTTCTGCGGTGATTCTCTGTTTTCCACACTGCTAAGGTAATTAATCTGTTTATTCAGTGTTTTTCTGCGGTGATTCTCTGTAGATCTTGGTGATTCCCATTACCATTGTTTTTCACAATGTTTATTCAATGATTTTGTTTCAAATTGCAAGTTATATTCTGGATGATTTTTGCTGGTTAATCTGTTACTATTTGATAGCTTGACTTGCTATTTGATAGACTACATGTTTAAAAAATTGTTTGAGACTAATGTATATTTTCTGTTGTATGTTTTCAGACTGCATGTTAAAAAGATTTATGTATGTTCAGTTCATACTTGTGTTGTTGCTATTTGATAGACTGTCTTGGAGTAAGTTTGATTGTTGGTAAAGCATATAATTTTGATATGACTGTAAAATGTGTTTGATATCATTTTTCATAGTCCAATATCATTTTGAAGTACATACAAGAATATTCATTACAAATTGCATCAAACATAGTATTACTACGAAAAATATACATATTTTCAATTTTGATATTTCATGATTTGCAACCTTCAAATTAGCATTCAACTCTTTAACTTTCTTCACATTCTTATCTTTATTGGAGCTTTCAGCCTCATTTGAAAAAAATTGAGATCTTTTTATCAACATCTTCGACTGCCCAGACAAAGAATTTACATTGCCTATTTTGGTATGAGGCACAACCCCAAAATGCCCTACCTCTGTTTTTTCCCTGTTTGCATATCTTCAGTGGGGTAGGCTGCTGGCAATAACACCATACTTCACCTGCTTCTGATGCTTTACTCGTAACCATTATGATGGATAGTTGCTGATATTTTGGATTGGATAATATGATGTTTTTGGTTTGTTGGGGGTGCTTGATTCACACTTTTATATTTGCTGCTCCACCACGAGCCGTTGTAGTTGCCCGTTGGAGTTTATTACCCGAAAATGCCCGTTGGAGTTCAAATCTATTTATTTGCACGTTGGAGGTCATATTTGCTACAGGTGCATTGTGATGTGTATTTTGTGTTGATAAATATGTTCAGAGTCTATGACCAAATATGGCTTGATAGCAAGTATTTTCTCACATTTTTGTAGCATGCTCATGTACTCTATTTTAGGTTCATATAAGTTGTTGGCTTCATTTTGACCGTTGGAGAATACAAGTATTCTTACCTCTAGGAGGCTAATGTGTACAGCTATATTTATTTTTGGTTTGTCTTGTATGGGAGGTATACTCACCATGGTATGTTGATCCATGTTTTTCGTGGTTGCATTATACTAACCAAACTAAGGAAACCATGGAAACTAGCTTTAGAGATGTTTTATTTCCTACTGCAAAAGGTTAAAACAAACTGTGGAAATCATGAAAATCCATTTATTGTGCCCATTTTCATTGCGAAACAAACTCAGTAAACTCATTTCATGGAAAACCAAATAAATTGCTGGAAATAGATTTTAGGTTTTCCTACATTTTAGTTTTTGCGAACCAAACAGGCCCTTAGAAAAATAGCTTAGATCTCCATCCTTTCCTCCCTGTTCCCTTAAATCTGTTTCCCCAGTTGCTGGACAAAGAGAGGAGTTGACTATTTTCGTACCCATTTGCTAAGCTTGAATCAAGCAACTTACAAGCTTCAGTCACCTCGCCTGCCCTCAAATCTCGCCCTCAGATCTCAAGAAAGAAGCCTGTCATGCCCATTCGAATTCAATTTTTCATACATATCTCTCCTCTCACTATAGTACTATGCGTGGAGTGTTTGTCATTAAGTTTGGAAAAAGAGGTAATGACAATTGATACATTGTTTCCACACTGGCCCCTGTTGTCAATTTCGACCAACACCCTATATCTCCATACTCTCTGATCCCACTCTGACGCACGTCAAACTTCTGCCCGTATCCCAACCACCTGGTAATCGACGAAAAAGTTTAACATTAGCGGAGCTCAGTGTAGCCTGCACGATCATCGCCACAGTCGAACCACAACACGTACTCTCCATAGCCCTGGTAAACGACCCCTATTGCAGACACGTTTCCACAGTTTACCGAGGTTGAGAAAGGGGCGGACACTTTTTTGTTTGATTTAACCCACTTTTCGTCGTGGGATGAGAATACTTCGAGCTGACACTTAACATGTTGAGGATTCCTCCTTATAGTTCACCTTCGAATAGCGCGGACTAGCTTGTACTGTCGAGAGATTGATGGCTCAAGTATCACACTGACAAATAGTTTGTGCTTACTGTTGGGGATTCTGCGCTCTTATCATGTCACTGGCTTGCAACATACAAGCACTTGCCAAGACGAAGACATAGGAGACCTTTAGTAGAAGTGCAGACGGCAATAACGGGATCGGATACAAATCTAAGGAAAGATCGTGGAGCGTGGGAAAGAATGTTAGATGCCGATCCTTGACGAAGATCCATCCCGATATTACGGATCTACGACGTAACAATTGCCCGATTTCACGGTACCACTTCTTGCATACAGACTTGAATTGGCCGAGAGATTTGGAAGGAAGAACGGGAGGGAGGATGTTTCTTATTATTATGGTATGTTCGGGGATGTAGGCTAGGGATCTCATGAGTTGGTGATTTTCGTAAGAAACCCGCCAATGGGAAAACTTTCAGATGCCAATTTAGCAACTGCAGCTGAAAAAAAGGGTCAATAAGAATAAAGTAAGCGGATAAATTTCAGAACAAAGAAATCCCAAGGAAACTCAATAAAGTTAAAGAAAAACCAAGGAAATCTTGGAAGTCAATAAGATGTAAAATAGCTGAATAGTAAAATGAGCAAAATGAAAACTATGATAAAGAAAGAACAATGTCAAAGCATTAACATCATTGATACCAAATCATCAATGACATCTATGGCCAATTATCTGATCATTAAACAAAAAAATCTAAAAGAGTAAAGTAGGAAAAAGTTGTTACATAAAATTTTAAAATCATAAAATGTATCAGTAATACATGAAACTTAGATATACCACGGAATTTTAAATATGTCAGAGAACATTTGTCTGTTTGAACCAGAAATAAGCAACAGTCACACTCTGTTTCGCCTCCGATACACAAAGTGGGCCTCCAAATCCATACGTTTTTCATATCTATAGTTGTAGTACATATTGCACACTTATGACATGCTAAGAAGATAGGCTTATTTTGGTATTAGTTCCTCAAATCTTTAATATTTTGATATTGGTCCTCCAAATCATTAAAATTTGGAATCAGTCCCCAGACCTTATTAACTATTTGAAATTAGTCCCTCCGTTATGTAATCCATCCAAATTACTTGACCATGATTGGATTACCAGTGACCATGGATGAGTAATTACCAAATTACACTCCCCTCCCCTTCCCTTCCTTCTTCAGCACCTTAACCTCCTTCACCATCCTCTTTTCCTTCTTCGGCCTCCTCATCTGAGACCTCCTCAACTCCTAGACAAGGTTGAGTTGGGTGAAGGTTAGGATTAAGTTGGGAGGCGAGGGAGTGGGAGGAGCGGAGGAGGAAGAGATCGGAGTAGGACATGGAGGAGGTTATGGTGGAGGAGTTGACGAGGGTGGAGTTGGAGGAGCACGGAGAGGAGAGGAAGGAGAAGATGAGGTTAGCAATGGGCTTGGGTTTGTAATGAGGACAGGAGAAGATGAGGGTCTAAACATGTATGAGTCAAATGAGTAATGAGTTTGGGTTTGTAATCAAAGGGGTATAACAGTCAGCCCACTCTGAAAGTTAAAAGAATATTCCAACCCAAATCAAACAGCAGCCCCTAATTAGAGGGATTAGTTTCAACATAGTTATAATATTTGAGTAACTAATTTCAGATTTCAATGAGTTGGGGACTATAGATATGAGAGACGAATGTCGAAATAGCCTAAAAAAATATCATTGAAATGTTAAATCTATACAGATACAGCTGAAAATTCTGAACCTTAAGCCATTGTCAAATGACAAAATAGACCGCGATAAAGAAGAAAAAAAAGAAAAAAAAAAGACAAATTAGACTAGCAAGAACTTTACAATACACATCGATTAGTTGTTTTATCTTTCCTTAAATATGTTCTCCTTGTGAAAGATTTTCCTGAACAGATCACTTTCTCCTTGAGTCTGCCTAGGATACTATATCGCATTTGTTTACAATGGACTTAAGAAAAGTTCAAACTTTTCTCCGCTGGTCCATAAATGAGTCCAAAGATGATTGTCGATCAGTCACACCGGTTGTGTGATACATGCCATAACTGTCTGAAATTTTGGAAATTACAGGTAATGTATACATTTATTAAGCATGAAATGTAAAGGCATTAAGGTCTATAAATATGCGATAAGGAATAACTTCGTATACATTAGTCAGGAAAGGCAGTACATAAACATGTCAACCAGGTTCAGTTTGTTGAATCAATAGAAGCAGCAACATGAGTGATCCAAGACTTTGGATGAATGTCCTTATAATATGGCATTCAAGTAAACGCTGAACAAAACAAGATAGTAAATACATGCTACTGATATGATGATAGGAGAAAAATATAAATACTGATATGATTGATGGGTTCACAGTAATGGAGAATGCTCCATAGCTAAAATACATTTACTATGTAATACTTGTATAAACAGAAACTATCATGAAAATAGTACAATAACAAATGGCACTATTTGCAGCTAGATTTTAGGTGAAAATGTGGCTCAAATAAACAGAAACTATCATGAAAACTGAACAACAGGCTAAACTGCCACTGAGGGAATATGCTTAATCAAGAAAATAGTTGATCAACAATAAAAAGCACAAAGAATTAAGAAATTAACATTAAGCTGTGATGGATAATTACCCCTCTAATAAATGCAGGCAGAATGTTTGTTGTGTATTTATTGTTTCATTTACTAATGAAAAGCTCAGTAGAGCAACTTTATGATTGCGCCTAAGCTTTGGCCACATAGTGAATGAAGCACATAAAATTATATTGCAAAATGACAACTAATCCACACAGCACATAAAATTATATTGCAAAATGACAACTAATCCACACAAAATAAAATTTGAATTAACTTCAAAGTTTCATGTGTATGTCGTAATGCCAGAGATAGTCTCTGCAAGATGACTAACTATTCCGCACAAATAAAACTTCTTACAACAAAATATAAGAAGCCAAAACTGTCTTAAACTATCTGAAATGTCTGATGCATGCTGAAATTGTCTGAAATTTCATGTATTTGTATTTTCTACTTGTAAATTTAAAGCACACTCGAAAAATTGGATTTTCCTAGACTGGCTGAAATGTCTGATACATAGCAACATGTGGTGAGCATGTCGGTGAGCATGTCCTGATATGACATTATATTTAAACAAAATGTTTTTATTTTGACTCACTACATCCCTTTCTCTGAAAAAACCAATTCAATATTCCACTCTACCTCCAAACTTTGCCTTATATAAAACAAGTAGTTGTTTTCATGTGATCTTCCAATACAACTTAAGATGACAGTCTTTATAGAAGTATCGTCACTTAAAAGGTATCTTCGTGATGCACTCCACCAAATCTACTTTTCCTATAAAAGAAGGGTTATTTGCACTTTGATACTCCCAAAGTTTCACCTTTTTTAAGGGTTAATTGAGAACAAACCAACCCTGTAGTATCACCAATTTGCGAATAGACCAATGCAGTTCTATTTTTTTGCGAATAGACCCCCTACGTGAATTTTTTTTACTGTTAAAATCGTTAAAAAAGTTTGAGGAGTTGGGTAGACCCTCTATAATACTATTGGTGAGGATAGACCTTCAATTGCTTTTTTTTTTAATCTTTTAAAAGAGTTGAAAATTTTCACAAAGGGGATGTATTCGCACTTGGGCCAATACTACAGGGAGTCTATTTGCCACAACTAGAACTATAGGGGGTCTATTCGCTGTTAGGTATACTACAGGGGGTCTATTCGCAATTAGCCCTTTCTTTAACTTTGATAACATGAAGGTCCATTCTGACAATGTGATATCCTAAAGTGCAAAAAGAGCTGACGTGAATTTTGTTAAGAATATCAACCTGGAAAAGTTAATGTGAAATAATTTCTTAGTAAATTCTTGTGTATTGAGTTTTGCAATATGAGCAAATTTAGGCCTTGGCATATCAAATTGACAACGTCATATCAATTTCAAAACTCTGGTTTTCAGAAAAAAAAAAACTTCATGATATCAAAGTTAAAAATGGTGAACTTTTCGCAAATAACCCCCTAAAAGAATAACTCAAATTCCTCTTAAAAATTATACACGAGAAATATTCTGAAGCAATAAAACCACCACAATAATCACAATTTAACAACATATCCTGCGCTTATTTTGTGAAGAAGGGAAAAATTATTATCCCTAACCGAAGAGCTTAAACTCTAGAAAATAAACTTACAATTAAATACAAAATAACAAATCATACCTTGAGATCTGCTCGGCTGCGAGTTACGTTCTTTGGTGCTAGGGTTTTTGGATGCCGGCGATGGAGAAAATGGAACAGGGGGAGTCCGTGATCGACATGTCGTTAAACTTGGAAAATGATTTATTTTGTGTGAAATTATAACATTTAAGATGGGGGTTTTGTAGTATTAGACTCTAATTACATTGTAAAATCCCAAAATTTTCATACTCCCAATTTAGCACTCTAAACTATAAGTAATAATACTCTTAAAAGATTTTGTTTCTATAAAAATTAAAATAAATAAAAAGGAGATATTTCTCAAATTGATCTTAAAGTCTTTCCTAATTTTAAATTAGACTATAAAATTCCTATTTCTATATAACACTCATTTATTAACTAAAACAGTGTTATTTATACTAAGGACCTGTTTGGATGCATTTTTTCACAAGTGAAATGGGGAAAAAGTGTTAAAATGTGGACCCCAGCACTAATTTTTCGAGTTTTCACTGGTTTGGATGCACTCGCAAGCACATGTGAAATTGCTTATTGTCATACAAAATGCTAATGTGTAAAGATGAACCCTATTCCTTAAAAAACGACCCGTTTTGGCTGTAAAACTGACAATCTGTTAGATTAATTAAGAAAATATTAATTTCCCCAACCAACTCACGTTAGGGTTACCTCTATTTTCTCCTGCCGCCTCTTTCTTCTTTCCTTTTCATCTCTATCGGTGTCTCAAAAACTCTTCTCATGATCTTCATCTTCTTCTAGAGATCACGAACAAAATTTACAAGATCTGAGAGCTAGGATCTATCTCGTGGTGGTAATATTGCAAATCTCTCTTATATTTTCTCTAATTAACTTCATATTGGTGCCAGATTTGAGTGTTTGAGAATTTTTTTTTGCAGATTTGTGAGGGAACGGGTAATCAAACTCATCGATTATCCTAAAAATCCTTGCTTTCTCTTTAAACAGTGAGGTAATTCCTTATGTTGCTTTTGAGATTTTTTTTAAAGAGCATCAGCAACCAGATTTGTTTTTCTAGGGTGACAGTTGATAGTACAGTCATAGTCTTTGGGATATTCCATCCATCTAGTTTGTCTTAGGTTTAGATCTTTCTGAGTAAATATATATTTTAAACTTTTATGATCTGTATATACCTCGAATGTCACCCCATACAAGTAATGTCTCCACTTCTTTAAAGCAAATATTATGGCTCCTAGCTCTAGGTCATGTGTGGGATAATTTACCTCATAAGGTTTTAATTTTCGTGAGGCGTATGCTATTACTTTTCCACTTTGCATTAACACACAACTCAATCCTTCTTTCGAGGCATCCGTTTATATCACAAATTTTTGATCTCCTACCGGCAAGGCTAAGATTGGGGCAGGTTTTAATTACTTTTTTAATTCTTGAAAACTCTTCTCACACTTATCATCCCAATTAAATGGTTTCTTCTTTTGAGTCAAATTTGATAGTGGTGCGGCAATCTTTGAGAAGTCCTTGATAAATCGTCTATAGTATCCTACCAATCCTAAAAACCTTCTTATTTCTGTCACATTCTTAGGTTGCTTCCAAGCAATCACAACTTCTACTTTTGACGGATCTACACTAATTCCTTCAGCAGAAATTACATGCCCCGGAAAAGATATTTGGGTTAACCAAAATTCTTATTTGCTAAATTTAGCAAATAAATTGTGAGTACGAAGGGTTTGTAGTACTTGATGTAAATGTTGTTCAAATTCTTCTTCAGACTTGGAGTAAACCAAGATATCATCAATAAAGACAACTACAAATTGATCCAGGTATGATTTAAATATTCTATGCATGAGATCCATGAAAGCAGCTGGCGCGTTGGTTAACCCAAAACGCATGACCACAAACTCATAGTGTCCAGATCTTGTTCTGAATGCAGTCTTAGGAACATCTTCTTTCCGAATCTTTAATTGGTAATATCCTTGCCTTAAATCGAATTTTGAAAATACCCTTGATCCTTGTAACTGATCAAATAATTCATCAATAAGAGGTAAAGGATACTTGTTCTTTATTGTTACACTATTTAGGCTTCTGTAATCTATACAGAGTCTCAATGATCCATCTTTTTCATTACAAATAGTACAGGTGCTCCCCATAGTGACGCACTAGGTCGAATAAAATTTCTCTCCAGTAATTCCTGAAGTTGTAGTTTTAATTCTTTTAATTCTGCAGGTGCATTCCTATATGGAGTTTTTGATATTGGGGTTCCTCCTAGAACTAATTCAATACCAAATTGAATTTCTCGATCGGGAGGTAAGGATGTTAGTTCTTCAGGAAATATATCGGGATATTCCTTCACAATAGGAACTTCACCCACTTTTACTTGGTTGGTTGGATTATTCATGATATAAGCTACATAACCCTTGTGTCCCTTCCATAATAATTGTTGAGCTTTTACAACTGAGATAAGTGTAGGAGATATCTTTCTACCCTCTCCTTTAAATTCAACCGCAGACTGTCCAGATGGACAGAATCTCACTACATTGGCTTGACAGTCCACATGGGCATGATGTTAGTCTAACCAATCCATGCCTAATAATACATCAGATTCCTTAATAGGTAGCAATATTAAATTTACTCAAAAATTCTTGCTATCGACTTTAACATCACAGGCCCTATATACTTAATCAGTGATGAGATAACTACCTAGAGGTGTACTTACCTCCAACTAGTAAGGTAATTCATTCATGTCCTTATCAATAAACTTCGCAAATTAAGGTGAAACATATGAATGTGTTGATCCAGGATCTATCAAAACTTTAGCAAGTCTATTTGAAATTAGGAGCGTACCTTCTATCACTGAAGAAGTGTTTGGTGCTTCCTCTCCGCTAATGCCCAAGCCCTTCCAGACATACGAGGCTTATTTTCTTTAGTTTCTTGCCGCCCTTGATTAGCTTTTCTTGGTGTTGTTGGACAGTCCCTGACGACGTGGCCTTCCTCACCACAGAAGGAGGATTTTCATGCCTTCTTCCAGCATTGATCTTCATTATGTCCTGGTTTGTTACAGTAGGTGCAGTTTTGAGAATTATCCCTATTTTATGGTAAGGTCTCATCAGTTTTAGCTTTCTTAACATCATATTTTCCTTTTCCCTTCTAGTAACTAGGGGCAGGCCTTATCTTTGAAGATTGTCCTTGAGTTTTCTGCTCATCCTTTCGCTTTTCAACTTTAGATGCTAGTTCTACCGCTTTTTCATAGGTAGAGATTTCTGAAGCTATTATTGCATCTTGAATCTCGTTTCTTAATCCTTTAACAAATTTTCTAATCTTGCGTTCCTCGGTATCGACTATATTTTTTACAAACTTCATCAACTTTTTAAATTTTGCAGCATATTGTGCAATATTTATATTTCCGTCTTTTAGGGAGATAAATTCTTTCTCCCGTTTTTCCCTAGCAATTGGTAGAAAATATTCATCATTAAATTCCTTAATGAAGTATTTGTGGTGTATTTTCTTGGGTCTATTTTTCCTCAACCATCCTCTACCTTTCTCGTGCTGCTCCTTGTAATTGGAATACTGCATAAGAAACTTTTCTTTCATCATCATATCTTAGTGCAGTAAAAATATTCTCGATATCTTCAAGCCATAATTCTGCTTTTTCGTCTTCTGGTTCACCGAAGAACTTTGGAGGGTTGAACTTTAGGAATCTTTCTAAAGCCTTGTCTTCTTCGGTCCCCAATTGCTTAACATTTTCAGGTGTGGTTCATCTCCTTTCTGACTCATTGTGTTGGTTTCCTTGATTTTGCACGAGTTGAGTTAATGTTGCCAGAATTTGGTTTAAGATGTTAGGGTCTGGTTCAGGCTGGTTATTTAAATTATTTTCTTGATTGCGCCGAGGTCTTCCTCGTCCAACCATCTATAATAAAAAAAACTTTATTAGATAAGCAAGTATTGTATGCTATTTACTACTATATAACTTTTATTTTGAAGAATTTTTATAGAGCAAAGCATAACTATATTTCAAGATTAGTACAACTATATAGGGAATGTCTACAAAATTGGATGCATATAAACTAAAATTATGCACCCTCAAGTCTACCTAGAACAGGTGCTTACAAGCCAAATTATGCACCTGCTATATTATAGGCTGACTATGGTTGAGGGTTGTTATACAAATATACATATACATATCTATTTCTGGTTTTTTTTGAGATCACCATAATTTTCCTGTGGTTCCTCCTCAGGGTCTTCTTTGGGCTCTTCCTCCGGATCTTCTTCTGAGCTAGACTCTACTATAATAACTTCTCGGTGGTTATTTCTCCTTTCATTATCTAACTCGGTAAGTGTAGGCGTTAAAAATTGCTTATCAGTACCCGAACAAGACTCGTAAACGGTGGGTTGACAACCGACGATCCATCCGACGCGGGCAGCCTTAACGCCCGACGACGGATTACGCCGCGAAAACGATAAAGCGAAGTCGACTAACGCATGAAGTGAGTCGGCGAGGCGCATTTGCCGTAAACGACGCGGTCATGGAGAAGACCCGACGACGAAGCTCAACGAGGCGAAGTTGACTAAACTCAAACGCCGCCGAGACGGAATCAACCGTACTTAGTCCGTCGATGCAAACGAGCCGTTTGAGCCCCGAAGTTGATCGGGTATGGACTCAAACACAACGGCGATATCACCGAGCAAAACTAAGCCCTAAGACCGAAGAGTCGACGAAAACGACGCAAGTCGACGGAAAACGACGCAAGTCGACGGAAAACGACGCAAGTCGACGGAAAACGACGCAAGTCGACGGAAAACGACGCAAGTCGACGGAAAACGACGCAAGTCGACGGAAAACGACGCAAGTCGACGGAAAACGACGCAAGTCGACGGAAAACGACGCAAGTCGACGGAAAACGACGCAAGTCGACGGAAAACGACGCAAGTCGACGGAAAACGACGCAAGTCGACGGAAAACGACGCAAGTCGACGGAAAACGACGCAAGTCGACGGAAAACGACGCAAGTCGACGGAAAACGACGCAAGTCGACGGAAAACGACGCAAGTCGACGGAAAACGACGCAAGTCGACGGAAAACGACGCAAGTCGACGGAAAACGACGCAAGTCGACGGAAAACGACGCAAGTCGACGGAAAACGACGCAAGTCGACGGAAAACGACGCAAGTCGACGGAAAACGACGCAAGTCGACGGAAAACGACGCAAGTCGACGGAAAACGACGCAAGTCGACGGAAAACGACGCAAGTCGACGGAAAACGACGCAAGTCGACGGAAAACGACGCAAGTCGACGGAAAACGACGCAAGTCGACGGAAAACGACGCAAGTCGACGGAAAACGACGCAAGTCGACGGAAAACGACGCAAGTCGACGGAAAACGACGCAAGTCGACGGAAAACGACGCAAGTCGACGGAAAACGACGCAAGTCGACGGAAAACGACGCAAGTCGACGGAAAACGACGCAAGTCGACGGAAAACGACGCAAGTCGACGGAAAACGACGCAAGTCGACGGAAAACGACGCAAGTCGACGGAAAACGACGCAAGTCGACGGAAAACGACGCAAGTCGACGGAAAACGACGCAAGTCGACGGAAAACGACGCAAGTCGACGGAAAACGACGCAAGTCGACGGAAAACGACGCAAGTCGACGGAAAACGACGCAAGTCGACGGAAAACGACGCAAGTCGACGGAAAACGACGCAAGTCGACGGAAAACGACGCAAGTCGACGGAAAACGACGCAAGTCGACGGAAAACGACGCAAGTCGACGGAAAACGACGCAAGTCGACGGAAAACGACGCAAGTCGACGGAAAACGACGCAAGTCGACGGAAAACGACGCAAGTCGACGGAAAACGACGCAAGTCGACGGAAAACGACGCAAGTCGACGGAAAACGACGCAAGTCGACGGAAAACGACGCAAGTCGACGGAAAACGACGCAAGTCGACGGAAAACGACGCAAGTCGACGGAAAACGACGCAAGTCGACGGAAAACGACGCAAGTCGACGGAAAACGACGCAAGTCGACGGAAAACGACGCAAGTCGACGGAAAACGACGCAAGTCGACGGAAAACGACGCAAGTCGACGGAAAACGACGCAAGTCGACGGAAAACGACGCCAAGTGGCCAAGGTGGCTCGGCCAAGTGGCCAAGGTGGCTCGGCCACTTTGGCCGAGCCACTCGCCAACTTGGCCGAGGTGCTCGGCCAAGTGGCCAAGGTGGCTCGGCCACTTTGGTCGAGCCACTCTACCAACTTGGCCGAGGCCGCCAGTGGCCGAGCCACCAAGGTGGCCGGCGCACATCCCCCCCTATTGTATAAATAGGGGGGTCTTGTTGGTCTTGGGGGTGGATTTTTGGAGGATTTTGGCTTGGATTTGAGGCGGGATTTTCGGGGATTTTCTGAAGAATTCTCACGAGATCCACGAGCCGTCGACGTCAGATATTCAAGCGGAAGGTAACTGAATTCGGGTCGAACTACAGATAACCTCTAGGTTAAGCTTCGTCTTAATCTCAGAGATAGCGCTGTGATTTCTCCTAGTAGATCTCACCCGCTCCGGCGATCCTCTCCTTCGTGAGTGCGATCCCCGCAGGCGATCATCTCCTTCGTGAGTGTGATCCTCAGCGCTTCGCTTCCTTCGTGAAACGAGCCCCTCTACGCCTCAGAAGTTCCGTAACCCGGTTTACACCAGATCGAATTGCGGTGGTCCACGGACGAATAAAAAGTCCCCGGCACAGGCGAAGAACCCACGCAAGCGAGGATCCCGGAAAATAGAGATCCTCGTGTTTGTTCATACAGGAAAAAGTTGTAATTTTTGTTTTCATTGTACGCCTTAAAATAAAAGGCATTTTCTTTTGAATTTTGTTGTAAGCGACTGAAGTTTGTGACGGATTCAAGCAATGACAATCATCCCGACTTTTACCACGAACAAGCTGGCGACCACAGTGGGAGCCAACGGCTTCAACAAAGAAGTCGTCGTGCCGCAACCGCGGATCCCGATCCCGGTCATCGAGGAGGTCGAGTTCGAATTCGACCAAAAGAAGTATGAGGAATACCTCTCCTCCTCGCCCGCATCCGCCCCGCAAGTCCGTGATGGTCTCCGCCGCAAGGAAGACCCAATCGGCCTCGACGCGAGGCGAGAAAATCCACCACCACCGCCAAAACTACAGCTACGGTGGTTCCCGCCCTAACAACGCTAAATCATCGAACCCCTATCTTTGCGGGGTCGATTCCGCCAATGGCGCCGCGGACTCTCCAAGAGAGCCCGCCGAGGCGACGCCACCGGGCGAAACAACTAGCCCAGCGAAAGAATCAATGGATGGGGTCCGCTATGAGGCGGATCTAAGATCTAAGTTGACTCGAGGTCGAAGTTCGAGATCGTGAGCCAATCCTACAGCCGGCGACAAATGAATGGGTCCGAAGTCAAACGGAACCGCTTCTACGCTTCAGAGCGTGATCCGAAGCGCCAGGCCGTCGTAAGCGCTGGCTTTGGTGCAACAAGCCCGCGAGTTGAAGAAGGAGGTGGCCAAGAAGTCGTCAACAAATCGGCTAGTTTGGAAACCCAAGTCCGTCGAAGCTTCAACTCCGACGAACCCAACATCCAAGCCTAGCTCTGCCAACAGGCCACAACTCCTGCTCCCGTGCTCAAATCAGAAATTGTGAGCACCTCAACAAAAGTGGTGTTGACGCCGAAGTTACCTCCGACGCCTGCATTCAACTTCCGGCGAAGCTAACTCTCACCACGACCAACAGGCTTACCGTCAAGGATCGCTTGGGTCCGCTAAAGGAATCGCGGGTCACTCCTGATACAGGGGGTCATACCCGCAAAGACAAGAGGAATCCTGCGGTTGCTCGCGACCGGCTTCAAATCGAAGTCCGAGCCCGCCGAAGATTCACACTCGCAAAGCGCAAGGCCGGGCGGTCACTTATGAAAGGCCTATTTGTTCTCAGAAGGAGACGCTCTCATCTGACGATGACAACGTTATACCTGAGAAGTCGTGCCAACATACGATAAGTTGCTCCGTATTCATGCCGACGAAGTTGTACTATCGTCTTTGAAGTCTGGTAAATCCCGAAGAGGAACGCCTGAATCAAACATGCCCCGCTTATGCTCAAACCGATCAAGGCGGTGTTATCGAGTGTAACCGCGCTAAAATGACTCGAAAAGGCGCCGGTCTTTGATAGGCTCGGCACGAATGCCCGAACCCAAGTCAAGACGCCCGCAAGAAAAGAGGGCCTGCATGCATGAATTGCCGAAGTGTTACCATCAACATGACCAGCAGAGGGACGCCGCCACGCGTCGCTCCCGGCATCGCGAACGAATGACTCGATTAAGGTCCGGACCGTTAGGCGACCCATTATCGCAAGATGCGAAGGGATTACCCTCGATGATGAAGTGTCGGATGCGGCTCGCGATGGCTTCCGATAATACAATTTCCAAAGATAGGACAACCTCGCGGCGTTCATGATCGGCGTGGAACAAGTGTCCCGTGATGCTTGAAGAGGCCCTAACCAAGCAAAGGGACAACTTTAAGCTTGAAATGGAACTGGCCATGCAGCAGATGAGAGCAATGCATGACCAACAGATCCACGCAATAATGAACAGCCAAGGCGAGCCAAGTCGTCGCAATAATGTCAACTTAACAGATAGCGACACGGACAGAGAAGGAGGCCGAAATGTAGATGATCGTGCTTCTCGGCAAAACGCTAGCGATAACACTGTCGTTCCTCCCCAAGTTTACCCGAACGGAGACGTAGGGGAAAATGAGAAAATAAAAGACCTCGAGAGAAAAATCAATACTTTGATTTCTGCTCAAGAGGTAAAGAAGACGGGTATACCATGTCCCTACCCGAGGGAGTGGGAATCAATCCCGTATCCGACAAAGTTCAACCTCATCAACTTTACACCGCTTGACGGAAGGGATCGCCCACTCAAAGACTTGATCTACTTCAAGTCTCATCTAGGTGTTATTCCCAACGAGCCCTTGATGGTTCGGTCATTCGCTGGCACCCTTCGTGGAGCCGATTGGTACCGCCTCAAACCGTGGAGCGCTAATAGCCGGATGATATGGAGGCCATGTTTCACCAATTTCTTCGACGATGACACCGAGGTATCCAGCGGGTCTTTGTTGGACGAGAAACGTAAAGACGGGAAACAAAGTGGATAACTTCGCCAAGAGGTTCGAAATAAGGCAATGAATTGCCGAGACCGATAACGAGAAGTTCATTCTCCAAACTTGTCATAGCAACTGTCATTGGGCGTGTTGGAAGCAATGGGAACTACACCGTCCGAGACACGGAAAGATTTAAGGATACGTGGAGAGCAAGCCGGCGATTCACGAGAAGGAAGAAAGCGAGAGAGGTCGACTTATGATGAATGCTCACAAGCGTAACTTTGTCCCCGTGGCAAAGGTAAAGCGCCAAAGAAAGTCTCAGACGCTAATCAAACGCTCGAATCGCAACCACAAAGCCAGCCGCAACAACGGCACCACAAAGAATCGCAGCCTCAATGGCGCCAACAAACTCGTAATCGAAACCATCCGGTTCGAGGTTTCCCAAGACTTACTCGTTCAAGGACGAGGAAGTTCCGGGCATCTTCAAATACCTTCTGGAAAACAACAAAATCCAGTTGCCCCCAATTGTAAACCAAGAGGAGGCGAACAAGGTTACAGATCCTAAGTAATGCGGCTTACCACGTATGTACACCATCCTACAAAGTTCTGCTACCATCTCAAGGACAAGATTCAGGCCTTGATCGATGTTGGAGTCATTACTCCAAAACCCTCTAAAGAGAAGAAGGTGGGAGCAAATGCAGTCTCTATAAGCTTCGGATCAGTTCCTTCGGATTGGTTCCAACCGACGCCAGTTGTGAAGGTAGGAATGAAGATGGTGAATGAAGATCCTCACGGGCAACGTAAGAAGGGGCTCGTACCGCACACGACAGCAAACGGAGAAATCCTTTGGGTCCACCCTGACTTGCTGGAAGACGATCAGTGGACTACATCCTCGCCCAAAAGGAAGTCTAAAGGAAAAAGCAAACTATGCCATGCTACTTCCGCAATTCTGGAGGGAGATGACGAACAGGTGGTAACATTCCAGCTGTCCGAAGGGGAACCTGAAGCCCACGCCACCAGGAGCGGACACGAGTACAAATATAAGTACCCGGAAGTCCCCGACCCTAATGCCAAGACGCTGTCAGAACTGGGGGTGCCAACGACTCCCCTCACTCGCGACCGAAGACGCGAATGTGTGGTCGCCAAGGAAGCCACAACAAAGCGTACCGCAAGAAGTTCAGCCCCGAGGCAGCCCGATTCAATCGCCTGACAGAGGGATAGACCGAACATCGAACCCTCCATACCGCTTTGATGTCATGGCCCAATTGGCAAACATCCCGGCTAGAATAACTCTCTACGAGTTGCTCCGATTGTCAAAGGAAACCCGGGAAGCTCTACAAGAAGCTCTGGCTGACTCTGAGGTCTTTCTCACCCAGATTAAACCGAGTCCAGAAGAATCTGCACAACAATGCAACTTGGCAACCAAGCACTTCCCCTGCATTACTTTTACAAAGGAGGATATGCAGACGAGGGATTCCAAGCACGATAGACCGCTGTACTTCACAGGGTATATCGGCTCCAGCTAAGTTAACCGGATCCAAGTCGATCCGGTTCCGGCCAAGATCATGCCCTGCGCCTCATGTATCACCTTGGAATCCCCGCCAAGAAGTTGGCATCAACAGCACAATGATCTATGGATTTAACACCGGTGGGTCGCCCACTTAGTAAAATCCGGATAAAGTACCAAATGGGGATCTAAAGTCCAAGTCACCGCTATGTGATTGACGCAGACTTCCTATAACTTATTGTTGGGTCGACCTTGGATCCACGGTAACGCTATAGTCCCATCTACTCTTCATCGGTGTCTCAAATATGTAGACACTAATAATGAGGTCAAGACGGTGGTCGCGACAAACACCGCTTAAGGGTGGAGAATTATTTTATCGATTCTCTCCTCTACGGTAATGAGTCCAAATCAATCATCTACCAAGGCACGGACAGCGGTGAAGAAGCTGATACCGAAGTCGGGCTTGATTATAGTGGTGGTTTTGTTTTAAATGATATTGTACCCCT
Source organism: Asparagus setaceus (assembly GCA_012295165.1). NCBI lineage: Eukaryota > Viridiplantae > Streptophyta > Magnoliopsida > Asparagales > Asparagaceae > Asparagus > Asparagus setaceus. Next base: position 67,312,091 of record CM022706.1, on the reverse strand, counting down.
TGTAATCAATCTTGACGATGAAGAATCGTCAGATGAACATTGTAATTGGCAAATTGCCGATGAATCAATAAATGACGATTTAGAGTACCCTTTGTCTTTGAATGATGTAATGACAGGTTTATACAACGATCCAGAGTTGCACCTGCTAACTCGGTCATCTTGCTTTACACAAAAGCAGTTCCGAGACTCCTTTGGGACAAAGACTCGCCATCCCACCTAAGATCGAGTAATGAAAAGACTTGGTTTACGGTAAAGGAGATGCGCTCCAAAGACCAATCATTTCTTAGAAAACGATGAAGACGACAATGGACCTATCCTCCACACATTCAGATATAGTCCAGAAACACTGGGTATCATGAAGAAGTGGGGGTACGACTTGACACAAGGAGAAGGTCTATGTTTCGGGCGAGGTCCTCGAGTCCCTCCTAAAGCGGCATATGTCCCAAGAGGGAAGCCAGATAACTACTATGCATTTAGAAGGGGATTGGGATATGAATCCTCCTCAGAAGATGAATGCTCGTGGCTGATTGATAATAATCCACCCGATGAGGTAGACGGACATTCGTCTGATTCTTCGGCTTGGGATTCTGACGCCAGCCTCGGAGAAGCTTTCAAGGCTTTGATGTCAAATATGGCTACGGTCGATCCTACTACTATTGAGGGTGATGAAGATATGCCAACATGGGAAGACCCATGGATCCATCAACTCAGAGAGTAGTTTGGGGATAGATTCGAACAAAGAGAACCCCCCACTAAGGACGAGGTAGTCCAGGTTAATATGGGTGATGAGGAGCATCCTAAGCTCATAAACATCAGCAATACTCTTCCCTCGGAAGAGAAGGAAGAGTTGATCGCCCTAATCAGGGAGTATATCGATGTATTCGCTTGGAGCTACGAGGACATGTCAGGACTCGACCCTAATGTGGCGACACATCGCCTCAACATCAAGGTGGATGTCAAACCCGCCAAGCAAATCAAGAAGACGGTTTCGCCCACAAATCTTGCGAGCAATCGTCGGCGAAGTGAAGAAACTTATAGAATCGGATTCATTATGGAAATTCAACATCCGTTGGGTGGCGAATATTGTCGGTCACGAAGAAGAATGGTTCGATCAGATCCGTGGTCGACTACGAGATCCAACGCCGCTGTCTAAAAGACGACTTCCTCTTCCAATCACCGGCGTCATAGTCGACAATACGTGTGGATTTGAAAGAATGTCGCTCATGGATGGTTTCTGGTATAATCAAATCAAGATGCACCCCGATGACGCCAAACATACCGCTCGTAACTTCCATCGGTATATTTTGCTACACGGTCATGCCATTCGGCTTAAAGAACGCCGCAACATACCAACGAAAGCAATGACGGAGATTTTCCAAGATCATCTCCGAAAACAAATGGTTACGCCGATTTAACTTAGTCGTAAAAAGCCGTGACAGAGGAGATCACATTAAAGATCTTAGAATGGTATTCGAGCTCATGCGGACTCATCAGCTAAAGATGAATCCTGCCAAATCCTTCCTTGGGATGTCCAGTGGCAAGTTCCTCGGTTTTGTCGTCACCGACAAAGGAATCCACGTAGATCCTGACAAAGTGAAGGCGATTCAAGAATTGCAACCTCCGAGAAATCTGAGAGAACTCAGGGGGTTACAAGGGCGACTGGCATACATCCGACGGTTCATATCGAACCTATCCGGGAAGTGCCAACCATTCTCTAAGTTGAACAAGAAGGGCGTGTCGTTTATTTGGGACGACGATGTCGAAAGCCGCTTGAAGAGATCAAATCGTATCTCGCTAAACCTCCTGTTCTTGTTGCACCGCAGTCGGGAAAACCGTTCCTGATCTACGTCAAGGCAACGGATCACTCGTTAAGCGCCTTACTCACGCAGGACGACGACAAGGTCACGAACAAAAGTGCAGTATTACCCGAAATAACATTAGTCGGCCGAAGTCTCGATACCCAATGGTCGAAGCAAGGTTTTGCACTAGTGTTCGCGATTCGTAAAATGCGACACTATTTAGTCGGACAGACGATTTATATTATCTCTAACGTAAATCCGGTCCGAATATTTATGACCCACCGACCTCAATGAGTTGGCGCTATTAAATGGGCCTTGCTCTTGTCCCAATATGATTTGCACTTCAAACAACAAAAGTCGGTCAAAGGACAAGCGATTTGTGATCTCTTGGCTGCCAACCCGACAACGGACGCAGTGGAGCTATATGATGATCTTCCGGATGAAGTTCAGGAAGTCAACACTACATCGCACCAACAAATATGGCGATTGTATTTTGACGGAGCTTCTCGGGCCACTAATGTGGCAAGTACCCCCGGATGTTCTAAAATCTCCGCTGGAGTCGGAGTTGTCTTGATTTCCCCGGGGAATCATGTCATGCCCCGTGCTTATTCACTCACCGAACCTTGTTCCAATAGCGTAGCGAATACAGCGTTACTTATCGGACTTAGCTTCGCCAAGGAGCCGGGGTCAATATCTCGAAGCATACGGCGATTCACAACTGATAGTCAGGCAGATCCGCGGAGACTACGAAGTCAGAAATCCAGATCTAATTCCTTATCATCAGGTAGCAATCGAAATGGCAGACTCGTTCGAAGAGTTCTTCATCGAATATATTCCACGCCTCCAAAACGCTCACGCGGATGCACTGGCGGCGTTAGCTGTGTCGTTAGCACAACCCTCCGAGACCGAACAATTAGTTACGGTCAGGACTCACCAGCTCTTCGTACCAATATATGATGGGGTACAAGAAGACAAAGGGATAGTTACCAAAGAGGTAAATGCAACCCAAACCAAGTTGGAGCCCCGAGATTGGCGCTTTCCTATCATCGATTCGTCTTACATGGTATTACGCGGAAGGCGTGAAAGAGAGAGTCAATCCGGCGAAGAGCTCAAGATTCTTTACGACCACGAAACCCGGATGCTATATCGCCGGGTATGATGGTCTTTACTCCGATGCCTTCGAACAAAGAGGCGTAAGAGGTCCTTCGAAGCACACGAAGGTGAATGTGGTGCACACCACCGGTCCCAAACTCTTGATCGAATTAGGAGAATGGGCTACTTTGGCCCACGATGATTAATGACGCAATGAAAGCACGCCGAAATGCCACGCGGTCAAATTCACGCCAATTACATGCATCGGCCCACGGCGGTTGCATCCTTCGCCACATCCCGCCATTCGAGACATGGGGAATGGGCGTTGTAGGTCCCATTTTTCCTCCGTCGGTTAAAGGAGATCGGTTTATTCTAGCGATCACGGACTACTTCTCCAAGTGGGTCAAGCAATCCCGCTAAAAGAGGTCAAGGCAAGTACCGTCATCAAGTTTATCAAACACCATGTCATCTATCGACATGGTGTCCCGAGACGGATCGTGCATGACAACGGTCCCCAATTTATCAGCAATTCCTTCATTAGGTTTTGCGAAAAGTTCAAGATACAAGATGTCTCGTCGACAGCCTATAATCCAGCAGCAAATAGATTAGCTGAGGCGTTCAACAAGACGATTATTAAGATTTTGTCGAAGCTTGTGAAGAATAACAAGCGAGACTGGGACGATAAACTCGGAAAAGCACTCGGGCATATCGCTGTGATGCGGGCCTTGCTGGAGGCGACCGTACTCCACAGTTTCACGGTGTGAAGCAATTCTCCGTTGGAAATCCGATTCCGTCGCCGTGTCGCCCTTATGAGAGATGGCGGCCAGAAGAACAACATCAAAAGCGTCTCGAAGAGCTTCGAGATGTTGGATGAAAAGCTCGAGGCTCAACAATGCATTGAGTTCTATCAAGCTAGGATGTCGAGAACTTTCAACAAGAAAGTTCGACAGAGAACCTTTAAGGAGGGAGATTCGCCCTCGCCGACGGCCGATAATTCTCAACTCCAAAAGAAAGGTAAATTCAACCCAATGGGAAGGACCGCTTATAATAGACACGCCTATTCAAACGGTGCATATCGCCTTATCACACAGAATGGCGACCGGCAATTAATGCCGATAAACGGGAAGTTTCTGAAAAAGTATTATCCTTAGTACATCCAGGATAACCCATTTTGATGGGAAGTTCCTCAGAGAATATCTCACTTTCATGAGGATAACCCTAAGTTATTGTGTTTTCCTCCAAAATTCTCTCACCGATCAAATTCATTGACGGTGGGCCCACTAAAAATCTCCCTGGTCCAACCACCAGCAAAATCCCCTCTCGATTCCCTCCACGAACGAGAGGTCCGCTTTCAAATTCTGGTTAGCAATCCTACAAAAGTGAAAGCTATCCGTACCCTTCCAAGATTCTCGGAGTAGAGATCCCACTCTTAGTTTCTCATTGGGAAATAGAATACATTCTTCCTTTCCCACATTTCACCTTGAGATAGAATACATCCTTCCTCTCCAGAAGCAAGAGATAGAATACATTATGCCTCTCTTGTCTTAGATTCTCGGAGTGGAGATCCCACTCTTAGTTTCATCTTTCAAGATTCTCAAAATGGAGATCCCATTTTTAGTCTCTTTCACTGAAAACAGGACAAAAATCCTTCCTTTCCAATACCCGGAGATAGGAGACAAGATCCTCCTTCCTCTCCACTGGCAAGAGATAGGACACAAAACCTTCCTCTCTTGTTCATCCCTTACTCGGAGATAGGAGACAAGATCCTCCTTCCTCTCCACCTTCGGGAAACAGAATACATTCTTTCTTTCCCACCTCAATCAATCTTCCTCGGTTCAATCCTTCTCCGTAAAGAAGGCCAAGATTCATCTTGGGGTATTTTATCCCAAGCCTAAGAAGGATAAAGCCAACGCCACACGCTGCCGGTTTAGTCTTTTTTCGATTGAAGAAGACACCGAGTTTGATTCGGGGTAATTTATCCGAAGCCTAAGAAGGATAAAGCCAACGCTTCACACGCTGCCGGTTTAGTCTTTTCGATTGAAGAAGACACCGAGTTCGATTCGGGTATTTCATCCCAAGCCTAAGAAGGGATAAAGTCGACGCCACACGCTGCCGGTTTAGTCTTTCTCCGATTGAAGAAGACACCGTGAGTTCGACTCGGGTATTTCATCCCGGCCTAAGAAGGGATTAAGCCAACGCCACACGCTGCCGGTTAGGCTTCCGTGAAAAAGACGGCTTCACGTGATTCAACATCGTAGCATTAAGTCTAAGAGAGTCTCATTCTTTTAGCACAACGCCACGCGGCGGAGCGGATCCGTGATAATCCGCGACGCTAGCCCAACTCAAACGGTAGTTGGTAAAGGCTAATCAAACCGCTGAGGGTCGGGGTCGCCAATAACCCTAAAGTCGACGCCACACGCTGCCGGTTTAGTCTTTTTCCATTGAAGAAGACACCGAGTTCGACTCGGGTATTTCATCCCGGCCTAAGAAGGGATAAAGCCAACGCCACACGCTGCCGGTTTAGTCTTTTTCCATTGAAGAAGACACCGAGTTCGATTCGGGTATTTCATCCCAAGCCTAAGAAGGATAAAGCCAACGCCACACGCTGCTGCCGGTTTAGTCTTTTTCCGATTGAAGAAGACACCGAGTTCGACTCGGGTATTTCATCCCAAGCCTAAGAAGGATTAAGCCAACGCCACACGCTGCTGTCGGGTGATCTCTTGCCCGTAAAAGAGTACCGAGCCTATGTATTCAATATCATAGCAACGAGTCTAGAAGAGTTTCATTCTTCCAGCACAACGTCATGTGCGGAACGGATCCAGATAATCCGCACGCTAGCCCAATTCAAACGGTAATTGGTAAAGGCTAATCAAACCCGTTGATGGCTGAGGGTTTGCCAAAAATCCTATAGGTATTGTGGTTAATTATTTCTGACGAAATAAAAGAATCATAATAAAGAAAAAAGGACATTACAAATCCTTAAACATCAAATTTATGGGAACGAATTTGTGAAGTTTGCTGAAGTTCCACTTGAAGCTCAGCCCTGAAGGACTCCTCGCTGCTATTCAAATTTCTCGGGCACGACTGCGAGAGTCTCTTCTCGGTTGGCCTTCGTCAGCTTCAAGATGATCAGACTCTCCCTCGCCGCTTGAAGTTCCTGTTCGAGCTCTACTATCCTCGCTTCTCCAGCAGCGACACAAGATTGAAGATGCTCCACGGAAGACGGCTTCAAGGATGCTAGCCTCCAAAGACGCACTCGCCTTGTCAGATCCAACTTCGAAGTCCAAGAACGCGAGCATCCTGCCAAGCCGGCTGCCTCAAAATCTTGTAGACTTTGGAGCTTAACCTCCAAATGGTCGAAATCATCAAGAATGGCCCCGCACTCAATCTTCCGATATTCTCGCCATGTCGCCGATCCTACTCCAATCAGAACACGAGTATAAACCGCTTCCTAATTTGTCGAGAAGTTTCTAAGAATATTTCCATAAAAATATTCTTAGGGATAACTCGATCGTATGATTGCATTGACGCTTAATCAACGCTGCCGCCGATGCCACTCCAATTAGGATTACGAGTATAAACTAGTTCCTAATTCTTAACGAAGTTCCCGGAGAATATTACCATATTCTTAAGGATAACTCGATAACCGCCAATTTCTCCCACTGTGGAACCTCAAAGAAGGATAAATTGACGAATGCTGACAAGGCTTATGTTGGCGCCGGACAGCGCGTTCTACCTTGAAAGAATTCCTCTCACTGTGTCAATGCCGATTCATGCGTCGCCGCCAGAAGGCCCATCGGTCAACAGTTTAGAATTGGAATAAGTCCCAAGAAAAATTCCTCCCATCGAGGATAATTGTGCTCCAACAAGGAGTAATACAAGAGCGACGCCAACCAACGCTGCCGCCAAGGATTCACCGATCAACGGTTCGATCCACGCAAGATCGCGACGCCGGTCAACGATTGCACTCACGATTGAAGGCTAAAATCCATGTAGTTCGACGCCAATTAACGCTGTCGCAGCCAAGGATTCCCCATCAACGGAGGAATCTCGATGGTCAATTGGACGACAATTCACCAACACGAAGCCGACAATAAGGAAACTTAATTAGCTACAGCTTGAAACTCCAACAATGGTCAAGCAATAAATGCAAAGACCGTAACACCCCGGGTATCCTACAAAGCACCGGAGAACCCGAGAGGATTGGAGGAATTAAATATCGAGCCAATCTCAAAAGAAATTCATCCATCGACTTCGGTCAAGATCTCAACAACGGTCGACAAAAATGCAAGACCGTAATACCTTCAATAATCCTACAAAGCACCGGAAAGATCAAGGGAGATGAGAGATCAAACGCCAAGGTCATTCGTAAGTCCTATCACGCCAACTAAAGGGTGAAGGGCTCATCGTCAAAGCATCCCGGACTCATCAAGAATCGACCGAGACGCTTTGGAGGGGTATCTGTGGCGTTAAAATTGCTTATCGATGCGAACAAGACTCGTAAGCGGTGGGTTGACAACCGACGATCCATCCGGACGGCGCCACCTGTAACGCCCGACGACGCGATTACGCCGCAAAACGCATAAAGCGAAGTCGACAAACGCATGAAGTGAGTCGGCGAGGCGTTTGAGCCAATAAACGACGGTCATGGAGAAGACCCGACGACGGCTCAACGAGGCGAAGTTGACTAAACTCAAACGCCGACGAGACGGAATCAACCGCATTTAGTCCGGCCGATGCAAACGAGCCGCTTGAGCCCTCGAAGTTGATCGGCACGACTCAAACACAACGGCGACATCACCGAGCAAAACTAAGCCCGAAGACCGAAGAGTCGACGAAAACGACGCAAGTCGACGGAAAACGACGCAGACTACGGACCGCACGCCGGCACCTCGCCAAGTGGCCAAGGTGGTTGCCAGTGCCGAGCCACCAAGGTGGCGGCCACATCCCCCTATTGTATAAATAGGGGGTCTGTTGGTCTTGGGGTGGATTTTTGGAGGATTTTGGCTTGGATTTGAGGCGGGATTTTCGGGGATTTTCTAAAGAATTCTCACGAGATCCACGAGCCGTCGACGTCAGATATTCAAGCGGAAGGTAACTGAATTCGGGTCGAACTACAGATACCCTCTAGGTTAAGCTTCGCCTTAATCTCGTGGATAGCTGTGATTTCTCCTAGTAGATCTCACCCGCCCGCGATCCTCTCCTTCGTGAGTGTGATCCCCGCAGCGCATCCTCTCCTTCGCGGAGTGTGATCCTCAGCGCCGCTTCCTTCGCGGAAACGAGCCCCTACGCCTGTAGTTCCGAACCCGGTTTACACCAGATAGGAATTGCGGTGGTCCGCGGACGAATAAAAGTCCCCGACAAAGCGAAGAACCTGACAGCGTGATCCCGAAAATAGAGATCCTCGTGTTTGTTCATACAGGAAAAAGTTGTAATTTTTGTTTTCATTGTACGCCTTAAAATAAAAGGCATTTTCTTTTGAATTTTGTTGTAAGCGACTGAAGTTTGTGACGGATTCAAGCAATGACAATCATCCTGACTTTTACCGCGAACAGTAAGTGCTTCAAGTTTCCCAAGTTCTTGTACTACGACATAGCGTCTCAGGTAATTATTTTCCTAAAGTAATAGGTTTCTTTGTCGCACAAGGGTTCCTAGATCTTGAGATAGCTTTATCCTCTCTCTCTCGAATTGCCCAAGCACAATCTCTGTCTGCTCTAGTCTATTCCCCAAACTTTAAAGTTGACAGGAGCACATCTGAAATTGATATATATATAAGCATCCCGTTCGGTCATAACATTAAACACTTCCTGATTGGTGTACCATCTCCCATATGGACAAGGTAGATATGGTTCATTAAAGGGGATATTACTTCCTGCGCTATTTTGAGTGGGGTCAAGCATTTCCTACAATACAATATGAGTTAGTACTAAAAATAGACTCATAACCTATAGTTCAAGGATCTTATCCTGGCTTTTGCTAGGCTTCATCCTATGCTCTGAATCTGTTACACCCCAAAATTAGAGTTATTATACGGAATCTAAATTAGAGTGTGAGGCTCAAAACTATACAATATGAACCACCAACTTTTTTTTTCATATACATAACATGCTTCTCCTTCTCTAGCTATTTACAAGTCATTTTACATAAATAGTTCCCAAAAATTTTCCAGCAATGGTCTTCTACTTATGCTCCCTCTTGATCTGAAAAAGGTGGAATAATAAAAGAATGAGCTACACTAGCCTAGTGAGATCACCAATATGTTATATACTAAAATTTAGTAAAATGACAAACAATTAGTAACCGGAGAAATTTAAACTCAATTAATAGTGAAAATAATTAACAATTTATGGAATGCAATCTCCTCAGTGACCACTTTACCTGTTGATACCACCTTATATTTCCATCAATGATAAAACGATAATAATAACAATTTGAGGCATAAGCCTCGCATAATCCGAATATATGCCTATCAATCAATCAATCAATTTGCCCAATTAACACTGACGGTTCCTTTTCAGTGTTATCAATATGTGTGGTACTGAGGTTGTATTATACATGTGAAGAGATAGTACAATAGTATAAATTATTAAAAGAAATAAATATTACTTCTTATCTATGTAGAACCGAATGCTAAACAAAGAAATTTTATTAGTTTTGTGAAGGCAACAACACTTTGTTGGCACAGTCAGGCCGAATAATGAAAAGAAACTAGCTTGGAATTTCATCATTATAAGGACAATAGGTGATGTAAGTATAGATAAGAAGTAAAGTTAAATAATAAAAAGAAATAAGCTTTTACTTTTATTGTTATAAGGATAATAAGTATTAGAAGATGAGAACCTCACGATTAATGAAATTAGAATTTGAAATAATGTAAGTAACATATGACATACTGTAGTGATACATATAGCAATAATTCCTCATTTGATGCATAGGAATAAAGTAGCATATGATAAATAAAACTACCTGATTATAAAAAATCCCCATGTGGCTTGTCTAACTTATGTAATAAAAGTACAAGGGATGACAATCTCACTTCCGTAGCTCACTTGGACGTTCTTCGTTCCTGTAGCTCCTTTGTAACACTAGTAGAAAATTGATCAATCTAGACGGAAAAAACCGTCTAGTTTGGTCACATTTCCGTCTAGTTTGACCAAACTAGACGGAATTCCGTCTAGAAAATTCCGTTTAGAATATTTCCGTCTAGATTGCGTCAATCTAGGCGGAAAAACCGTCTAGGTTGATCAAGCGAGGCGGAAATCAACCTAGACGGTTTATTTTTCCGTCTAGGTACAACCTAGACGGAAAAACCGTCTAGAATGACTAACCTAGGCGGTTTTTCCGTCTAGGTACAACCTAGACGGAAATTCGCCTAGTTTACAATCTAGGCGGAAAAACCGTCTAGGTTGATGAACCTAGACGGTTTTTCCGCCTAGGTTGTTATAATAGCAACCTAGGCGGAAAAACCGTCTAGGTTGATCAACCTAGACGGTTTTTCCGCCTAGGTTGTTATAATAGCAACCTAGGCGGAAAAACCGTCTAGGTTGATCAACCTAAACGGTTTTCGTCTAGGTTGCTATTATTTCCAAAAAAAATATCTTTGAAATGTGGTTTATTCCGCATTTTACATTTACCGATATACAAATCAATATATATATACAATCGAAACAAAATGTAATACACATCCAACCATATTCCAATCCAATCCAATAATACGCATCCAACAATCCAATCCAATCCAATAATATGCATCCAACAATCCAATAAAGCTGTTTCAACAATCCAATCCATACAACCAACAATCCAATGCACACATTCAGAATCATTTATTTACAACAAATATACAAAGAATAATGAGTACAAATAACATAAAGTATTCTTGCAAATAAATCTTGTTTAGTGTATAAAATTCCCAAAAATTCAAAACTCACATCTTGTCACCGGCAACGGGTCAATTATCGCCATCTCCACCGAAAGTCAAATTAATTTTGTTATAGAATCATGTGAATTTGACATTATATCAAATCTAAATATTTTCTTTATGTATTAGTCCTAAATATTCAATTTAGCATTAGTTCCTTATGTTTTCACTTTAAAGAAAATAATAAGCAATTATTGAATTTTTCGTGGAACCGATATGCAATAGAAATAGTTTCTACATAGTATGTAACTATTAAATATTATGGAGACCAATATATAATTATATGGATATTTTACGCATTTAAAGGAGTCATGTAATTATAATAGAATTTATGAACTCATTTTGAAATTGGATCAACACGAAATAAAATACTGCTTTTGCTTCTTTTGGAACCGGTACTACCCGCACTGATGTTATAAGTCCTATAACATCTCGAGCAGTCGGCGGTATCACACCGCCAAGCAACCTACAATGTAAGACATGACCTCGTCCATCGTGCGGGCCCTCAACACAACAAGACTCATCTCCTTAGTCACTGAGCGAGCAATTCGGGGTCCACCCTTCCACGTGAAAGCGGAGACTCAGAGAACAAGTGGCATAGCGAAATCTTGGATGGTCTGTGGCTGTAGATGACATGGAGGATGCAAGAATGATCTAATGCGGAGTAGCTCCAACACCGTGCAATGGATATCTTCCTCTCCTATTATTATGGGTGAAAAGGAACCACATAAGTTTTATGTTCTGAATTTAATAAATTAAATACTCTTATTATGTTTATTATTCAAAATATGTTAATATTCACTAAGTACTCATGAATTTTTATCAAATAGCAAGGTTATATCAATATTTAGTATTAGTTTTGATTGTTTACCTATTATATCCCAACACGCTCGAGTAAGATTGATATTATCCTCATCGATAGCATGTGAGGATCGGGCTCTCATACGCTCCCTCTTGAGACATATGCATTCTTTGCCGCCTCCTTTGTTGCAAGTTCAAACCCTCCTACATAAATTATCAAGATTAAGCGTCAATTGCAACTTTGAGAAAAGATCTAAAAAATTTAAAGAAAATTCAGAATAAATTGATTAACAATTCTAAATAAGTTATAATTAAGTCTTACCACCAACTTCGAGGTTTGCCTTCATCTTATCCTTATTTTTCTCATTAGCTTTATACAGATCCTTGAAGTTAGCATATGCCAACTTTGCCTTTATGTTCATCGGCATTATTGATTTTCCCTGTAATTTTATAAATTTATGAGACTTTGTCGTCATATTAAACACGAAGATCTTTAAATATTTAAAATAATATATACCCGCCTCGACAATAATCATCCTCCAAGATAGCATAGGAGTGTGAACCCAAATGGTGGTCATGTAACTTTTTCCTCTATTTACCGACCCTTCGTTGATTTGTTCTTTAAAAATTAAATATCGATAAAGTTACAATGAATGAAAATATCATGACATGTATATAGTATATCATAAAACTAACTCAGGCGGCCTCGTCCCAATACATGAGGAGAGCGTGAAATGAAGCTTGTCAACCCTTTCATCAATGTTCAAAATCATTTGCCAGGTCCTCGGTATACTTGTCATATGTTTTGTCTTAATTTGATGTCTCCACTGCTTGAGGATGGTTTCAACCTTAACATTAAAAACATAGTTCCAAGCCTGGAAAGTCCTCAAGACAAAAATATTCTGTAAAATAGGAAGGCATATTTTAATTATATATACAATATCTATTGCTATTCAATAATAAATGAATAACATGAATAATTACCATAAGGTCCTTCCATATCTGCTCATATCTTTGTCCACGGTAGTTCCTTAAAATTGAAATACGGATTGACAATGCTTGCTCTAATGCACGAGAACCCCGATGTAACTATTAAATTTAGCGCCCAAGCACCAATAGGCAATGCTTCATTATTCCAGTGAATAATGGCTCTCATGCCCTTGGTGGTTGTTTGACTCTGCTTGCCCCCGACGTCGACCCGCTATCCGATCTGGCATAGCACCTATAATAATAACAATATGATAATATATCATGTAACTAGATAACACGTAACCACATTACAATAAAATTAAAAGTCCTTACTATAGGACACCTATAAAATTTACCTTTATCTTCCTCCCTTTTTTTAGCTTCGAAATAACGGTCATTCTAACCTCCATTATAGGCATGATCTCATTATACCTTTTATCCGCTAAAGGGTGGTGCTTCATTGCTACTTTTCTGGAGGTAATCGCGTCCTGAGGTAGGGGTAGACGGTGATACTCATCTGTCTTGGACCGCAAATCAGTATAAAATGTTGGAGAAGAGAAGGAGGGTGTCCATGAGTCGCAATCAATTAATAAAGAGGATAATTAATACTTTCGATAATTAATAAATCACACCTATAAATGATAGCGAGTATTAATACTGTCTCATGTGATTGTTACGGTGGTGCACCGGATGGCTGGTGTCGAAAACCCAAGTCGCATTCAAAACAATATGAGCTTCATTACTAATTTTTTCAAAATTTATGCAACCATTAAATCAATTGTACCCGATAAGGCGATATTGGTGTTGCACCAGTTGGTCCGGTGTTGAAAATCCCCAATCTGCAACCAAGAAACGATATAAGTTAGAGGACTAATTTTTATTTAAAAATTTATTAATATATTAAATAATTTATACGGTATGAGGATGTGGTGGTGGTGGTGGTGCACTGGTTGGTATGGTGTGGAAAACCCCACCGCAACCAAAAATAATATAAGTTAGATGACTAATTTTTATTTAAAAATTTATTAATATATTAAATAATTTATACGGTATGAGGATGTGGTGGTGGTGGTGGTGCACTGGTTGGTATGGTGTGGAAAACCCCACCGCAACCAAAAATAATATAAGTTAGATGACTAATTTGAGAATAAAAATTAGTTAATATGTTAAATAATTGATACCCTCATGCGGAGGTGGTGGTGGTGGGGCACTAGAGGGTCTGATGTATGCTCATTGTGGCCAGGAGGGGGTGGTACTCGGGTCTTATCACGCTTCTTAGAATAGCCTCATATTCCTCATATTCCTCACCGCAAAAATAAATTATCAAGAAACTCAACAATTAATATCATAAATGCATTGAAAATTTTGGAAGTCTATTATCATACCCTAATTACATAATATTATTAATCCTTATTTTTAAAATAATAATGCATTGGAGCGTAGCTCATACCTATCATCATTAATTTGCAATAAGATTCAATGTCTTTGATTACCATGATCTTCCATATCAAAGCCACATTTTATGCGGTAACAAAATTCTTGCCAAACATCATCGATGACTCAAGTGGTTCATCACAATTATCTTCACTTTCCTCATCATTTATTTCATTGTTATTAGGAAGAACAATGGATCTTGGCTCCTTGTACAAAACCACCCATTCAAAGAAAACATTTGGATCTTTCACATAGAAGCACCGATCCGCTTGTTCTGCGAAAATAAATTTCTCATCTCGATATATTTCTCGGTCAAGATTGACAAGTGTAAACCCGTAATGATCCTTTTGCATTTTTGCAGACACCACCAACCTTGAACATCATGTAACTACATTGTTCGGGTTTACCAAAACCATAGATTACCTCCACAATATCTTCTAATTGGCCATAATATATGATGTCAGCTAGAACTGGGTTCTGATCTCTTGTACTTGAAAAACATTCTTGAGCAAAACAACCCATGACTCCACTGCTTTGGGTTACCCTCCTATCATCGGTCTTTAGCGCTCTAATTTATACCCATTGACAATATGTTCATTATAACGCCTTACTGTAGTAAGGACGCTTGTGCATGAATAATAATTTCTTCAGATAATGTAGTGCCCTCAAAAAGTGATGTTTCAACCTAAGCAAAACAATATTAGTGAATATTAAAGACAATATTACCTTAAAGTTCGTTGCTAGAATCATACAACACTTACATCAATTCTGAACCAATCTGCAAATTCGTTCTTATGCTTTTTGAATAGTATGCGCTGCATTCCTACCGGTTATTTCATTCCTAAGCTTCTCCAGGTGTCGCCTATTAATACAATATATAAGATTATATTGATGAGTTAAAAGTAAATTATTATATAACATCCATATTACTTTTTTTATTTGTTACCTTCGATAGGATCTGAAAATATCAAGATTTTCTAATACATATGCATGAATTTGATCTAAGTCAGAACTTGAATACTTTTCACGCTTCTTATCCTTAGGTGGATTCTGATATGCGGTTTTCTTCTTACGCATGTAACGGATGCAAACACAAAGCATTCGTTGGCCACATATCCTTCACTATCGAACCCTCTCGATGAGCTCGACATAACATAGTGTTTCATGCAACCCAAATATCTACGATAATTTGAAAATAAGCAATTATTATATGGAGTCAATATAAGAAATGCATACAAAAGTAAAGAAAGGTCATGAAATGCCTAACCTTTCAATCGGATACATCCAACGATAAGTAACAGGCCTCGCAATCATAGCCTCTCTTGCAAGATGTTGGGTAAGATGGACCATGATAAGTAAAAAGAAGGCGGAAATATCACTTCCATATTGCATAAAGTAACTTCGGATATCTGCTTCAAGTTTATTAAATTCACCCACATCTATAACTTTAGAGCACAATTTTCTGAAGAATCCACAATACTCAATAATAATCTTCGACGCTTCTTTATCCATATTGTTACGGAGTGCAACCGGGAGCAATTGATGAAGAAGGACGTGGTAATCATGGGTCTTCAAACCTAAGAGTTTCCTCTCTTGCACCTGGACATTATTTGATATGTTAGATGAGTAACCATCCGGTGACTTTACCGATTTGAGAATTTCACAAAATCTCTGCATCTGCTCAGTCGACATTGTAACACGAGACGGAGGTAACTTCATTCTTTTTTGACCAACGTCTTGTGCATGCAAATCATTCAGAATATTCAACGCCGTCAAGTCTTGGCGAGCCCGTAGGCCATCCTTCGACTTATTGGCATCCTGTAAGAGAGTTGACACTATATTATCGCAAACATTTTTCTCAATATGCATCACATCTAAGTTGTGCCGGATTTTAAGCTTTTGCCAGTAAGGTAGCTGAAAGAAGATACTAAATTTAGTCCATCCTCTAGGCAATTTTTGGCTTCATCCTCACTTGCAATCTCGGACGGTTCTCTTACGCTTCATTGATTTTTCTCCTAAAGGAGTCTCTTACTCGAGCACGGCGTGCTTAGAATAGCGGTTTTACCAAACCTTACTTTCGGATACCCCTCAAGCAACTGTACAATCTCATCTCCAGTCATCTGACGCGGCGCCATCCTCTTCTCAACTTTGCCATCAAACATAGCAGACATTTTTCGAAACTTATGACTCAAGGGTAACCACCTTCTATTAAACCAATAGCAGCTCTTTCGGCTATGTGCTAATTGAACAGCTTCAAATTCCGGACCACATACCGGACAAGCAAACTTGCCCTTCGTAGACCAACCGGACAGATTAGCATAAGCAGGAAAATCATTAATCGTCCACATTAAAATAGCACGTAATCTAGCGACTCTTTAAGATGAACATCATCGTCATTACACCCTCATGCCACAAGCTGTTTGACTCATCAATTAGCGGCTCCAAATAGCGTCAATATCATTCCCGGTGCGTGCTTGCGGTATCGACAGCGAGTATCATATACGGTTGTTTCATACAAAGCAATGGAGGTAAATTATATGGCATTAATACTCTTGGCCAAGTAGACCGGCCGAACTCATTACCCCAAGCGGATTGAATCCGCCGCTAGATAAGCCCAACCCGATATTTCTACAATCATCGACCAGCGGGGATAGATTTTATCAATATGCTTCCAAGCTAAAGCATCGCCAGGATGTCTCAATTTACCATCATCTATTCGATCATCTTTATGCCACCTCATGTTCTTTGCGGTCTCTTTGTTCATATACAATCGTTGCAATCTAGGGACCAATGGAAAATGGCGAAGCACCTTTCTTTGGAATCTTCTTACGCATCCCTCTACTTACGGTGTCCTCCTGTTGAAGAGTTTTTGCGTTGTTTCCACCGAAACTCCACACGCCGGACACTCTGAAGGTCTTTATTGGCTTTATAGTATAGCATACAATCGTTCGGACATGCATCGATTTTATTATAATCAAGACCAGGCGGAAATAATCTTTTCGGCTGATAAGTTGTTCGGGTATGCTAGCCTCTCCTCGGGAATAACCGTCGAAGCAAATCTAGAAGCATTTCAAAATAATTATCACCATTCCACTCGGTGTCTTAATATGCGGGAGTTTCAAAGATAAAAGAAAATCTGAGTAATCGGTACAACCCTCATATAGCTCCTTTTCATGATCTTCTACTAGCTTCATTATCTCCTCTACATCTGCGGGCGGCATATCTTCAAGATTTTCCTCACCTTCGACATCTACGACCTTTTTAGCATCATTTCGATATCATCTTCAATGTCATCTCGGTATCATCTTCCCCATTGTCATCGATATTACTTTCGATCGGACGTGAAACCATGTCATTGAACATTCTCTCGTGTCATCTAACCGTAAGCCACCGGACGTACTAACATGCACATTCGCTCCTCATCTTCAATACAATCTTCTCAGTGATATGACCAATATTTATAGTTCTCATCAAAGCCCGATTTAATTAGATGGAGCCGTATATCATTCTATCGGTAGCTTCATATTCCTACACCTACAACATGGACAATACATAGCACCGCTCTTTAGATTTCTGATTCATTTCGCATATCGCATGAATGCGTCACATCCCTCCTTATATCGCGTGTCACGAAATCTTTCAAGTCGAGGGATATCTATCCACGATTTGTCAGGAATTACCCTCATCTGTAAATTTTATACAATTATTAACTTCAATTATTCTCACTACTTTCATGTAAATTTATGAATCGTCTGTAATAATATCGCACAACTCACATCCTACCTCTCATACATACATCATTTAATAATTTAAAAAATTTCTCTTAGATTAAATTTAAAATGTATATAGGAAATAATTACCACAATCTACCGGCTGTCATAGGAAGGCTTCTATCCCATTAAGAATATAGTAGTGCCTACATCCAACCATTATACTTTGTATGTTTTCATTTCTTGTAAATTTGTGACACCTACCGTTGTCTCCTGTACCTTTGTCGCGGATGTTATAATGCGTATTGGCGATGAGCCGAAGCAGCGGACAACATCGCTTATTGTACACGGAGAACAACTAATACGTATACCAAACTTTCAAGAAATGAAAACATACAAAGTATACAAAGTTGAATGTATGCACTACTATATTCCTAACCCGCCCAAGAAGGACAGATCCAATAATTACGAATTTTAGTACCAATTCTTTCTCATTATAATATAGCATAGCGATCATTTTGGGTAGAAAATTTTATCTCCTACCCAAATATGAGTCATATATCTTATATATTATAAGTCAAAAGAATTGGATGTAATTATTGGACGGAAATCTAGGGTAACGTTATCTTTTTCATTCACCTAAATTGGATATATAACACATTATAATTTATTATAATGTGTTATATATCACTCTATTATGGAATTTTTATATTTCCGTAATTTAGCATCACAAACTCATATCATCACACATAATTTTAGTACGCACGAACTTAGTGTAAATCGGCTATCATAATTGGTGTTCAATTAGAGTTAATCTTTAACTAAATATTCAATTAAATTTATGATTAATCGGGTTGTTCGAGTAGGGTAATTAACTGAATTTTTGAATTAGTTTTATACTCTTGTTACTTGTTAATTTTAGGTCATAATTTAGGGTATTTAAACTAAATTCAGCAATAAACAAAATAAATTTTGAAAACTTGAATTTTAAGAAAGAAAAATACCTTTGAGGCGGAATGAAATGAGATCTGGAATGGACACCAAGGGGAATGGAAGGAATGGAATGGAGGGGGGGAATGGAAGGAATGGAATGGAGGGGGGGGGAATGGAAGGAATGGAATGGAGGGGGGGAATGGAAGGAATGGAATGGAGGGGGGGAATGGAAGGAATGGAATGGAGGGGGGGAATGGAAGGAATGGAATGGAGGGGGGGGGAATGGAAGGAATGGAATGGAGGGGGGGGGAATGGAAGGAATGGAATGGAGGGGGGGGGAATGGAAGGAATGGAATGGAGGGGGGGAATGGAAGGAATGGAATGGAAGGAATGGAATGGATGGAATGATCAAACTAGACGGAAAATTTCCGTCTAGTTTGATCCGTCTAGTTAGGTCAATTTTCTACTTGTGTAAACAACATTAGGCTGAAAATTTTAAAATATCACAAACAACTTCTTAAATTTTTACAAACAACCCCTTGAGAGTTTCCAAAATTACAAATACCCCCAAAGAAGTTGCAAGAAGCCCTGTGAAAGTTTTGTATATTATAATAACCCTATAAAAGTTTTACAAAGCATCCCTTGAAAATTTTACAACCATGTCTTTGAAAGTTTTAAAAACTACAAACAACCCTCAAAACATCACAAACACCCCCAAAAGATTCTAAAATTACAAATGACCTCCTAATTTAACATATTATATTATAATATTATAATATATCATTAGTGTGGGGAATGCATGAGTTGGGAGGGTGTAGTGGTCATGAGAAGTCCTATGCCCTTAATATCATGGGATTGTGGAACATCCTACTACCTATTTTGGGGATTAGGGGAAGTCCTAATCTCATTCGTGTTCTAATCCTAGGTGAACCAAACATGATCATTGATTGAAATCTCAAGACATTGAAATTTTTGTCACTTTTTAGTTTTTAAAGCTGTACATTTTTATTTAGATTTGTAAAGGAGATTGATGATCAAGTCATCAAATTTTTAACTTAATATTGTAATTTATTATCTAAGAAAACCCTACTACTCAAACTTTATTGTCTTCTTTTCATAACATAGCAAAAGAGGTACCCATTGTCTCTCCCTTCATGAACATTTAATATATAAGTTAATATATAATCGTAAGTTATAGTCTACAAAGAAATTTAACCAATCATAATTTTATTATAGTAGAATTGCTTAACGAATCGAAGCATGATAAACCAACATAAATAAACAAAGGAAATCAAAACAATCCATGCGAGCACGTGCTTAATACTTGTTAGGATAAGAGAAAAATAGTATAATGTATTTATTAGAATTAGATTTACTCTCTTTTTGTCTTAATTATTTATGTATAGATTAATCAGTCAAAATAAAAATTGATAAAATTTCCTAATTTGATAGTTTATACTTTACTTAAATGGATTGACAATATATGATTATTAGTATTCTAGGATTATTATTTTAACAGTTGTAGGGTTTATTTTAACTTAAATAAGTTTTTTTCCTAAAAGGAAGAACGTCAGATGGGATTCCTTAGAAAACCAGAAAGATTCTGGGATTTTGGAGACACCATGTAATTGAGGGGTTTTTTACTATTATAAATTATCAAAATTGAAGGGGTTCTTTCCAACACACGCAAATCTAAGGGGTTTACTCAAATTAAAATTAAAAAGGTTCAAGAGAGTTTTCGGGGGACCGTCATAATTGTGGGGGTTTGTGCCCCCTAGTTCTTGATAATTATTATCTAATATGGTCGGATCGTAGGTTTAGAAATTAATCAAGTCTACCAATGTCGGTGGATGCAAGGTTTTAAAATAAAATTTTCCTCAATTATTTGTCGGCGGTGCCGCCTGTCTCTCTTCGTCCTCCTCTTCTTCTGGCGAAATTCTCTTGCTTGATTCAATTTGGGGGGCGCTGCGATCTTCAACAACGATGGCGGCGGCGGCGACGACGAAGGTGTCGTCATTCTCGTCCTCTGCTGATCGCTATCTCTTCCGAGCCATCTACAAGAATCTGTGGGCGGCGGAGGACAAGAGAAGCCCAAACGCATGTTTGTTGCTGCCAAGTATTTCTGTTCTGCTCCAGCAATACCCGAACTTTACTTCTCGCATCATCCATTACATTGAGGAGTCTATGCGAGACTTGATTATGCTGTTGTGTAAATTCAATTGTTTATCATGTCTACTCTTGCTTTTGTGTCTGTTGGGTTTTGTCTATTCTGTCTTTTTTTTTATATCTTCATGCGTTTTTGTCTATGGATTTGGACTTTATCATAGCAATCTCAACTTCACATCTATAGTGACGCTTAAGTGGCACGATATCAGAATCCTAATTCATCCAAAAAAGCTGTAAAAAGATTCTAACTTCACATCTATGTGTGCATGGGTGCATGTCTGTGTGCTAATTTAGCTGAGGCTTTCTTTTGTGTTATGGCATTAGCGCGCGCGTGCATGTGTGCGTGTGTGCGTCTGCTCGTGCACACGCACATTACAAGGTTCGTTATTGTATTTATTTTTCATTGTTTTGGGTTATTTTTTGTGACGTATTGATGCTTATTTTCTGTTAACTTATTTAACGGGATTGGGTGTTCGAAGGGGTTTATGTGAGTCTATTATTATCATTATTACTTTAGTTTGTGGTTTTTTTGTGGTGTGCTTTTGCTGGTTTTATGTTCAGTTTTCTCTTTAACAGGCTTTTTGTTGCTCCTTCTTTTGTGCAACTAGGTTGAATGGATCTGTGTGTGTGCGTGTGTGTTCGCTTGCGTGCATACGTGTGTGTGTGGGTGGGTGCGTGGGTGTTGGGCGGGCAGTTTTTTCTGATGCATGAAGGAATGAAAAGTGAGGTCCTACCTACTTTTATTTGGAGAGAGAAGGCCCACCAACTTCATATATGAAATTGGGTTTTTGTCGAGAACAATGACGATAAACATCTACATTGTAATTTTTAGGTTAAGAGCACCTGAGAAATGTACTTCTTTGTTCACAGTGAAGCATGTCAGTTTGTATCAGTGTGGTCGATATTTCTGTCAAGTGCCTTTTGAGAAGATCATTCTCTGGTGTTTGATTTCTACTATTTGCAGTATCGAAAAGCAGTTTCCTGATAAGTGTACTTTACTCTGGTATTCACTAAGGGTTTTTGTGTGCTTATGTACGGCATATGACACCTATTGACATGTCCTGTTCACTTCTCGATGTGGAAGATTGCTCTTTTAGGAGTTTAGACTAGTCAAATGCGAAACAGGAGAAATATTGGCTGGCAAATGCTAAAATATTATTACTTGGCATAGGAAAAGTTTGACTTCTGATGATGATGCCATGATTAACGCACGAGGTGCCGAAGATGACGCCAACACAATAGTTCAACTTTTATTGGAGATGTTCATCTTACGTATAACTGACCAGATTATCCATGATTCATTTAACATATCAAGTAAGTAAATGAGCCCTATAATTATTTTAACATATTATGTACACATCATCTGTTACACAAGACAGGATTGTCATAGAACATCTCGTACTGGAATATAGAGTTAAAATACTACCTGCAAGCTGTGAGCTGCAAAATTACGTTCTTGCCATCAATCTCTGATTTTTACTCCATCTGTAACCCATAGTAGCAGTCTTACTTAAGTTTCTGAGGACAATCAGAATTCATGTATGTAGGTATAGTGAGCAGTCGTTCTTAAGTCTCTGAAAAAAATTAGAGTTACTGGATATAGGTAGTACGTTAATATCACGCTTCAGAAAAATGCCCATTTTGAATTTACCAAAGGAGTAATGCTTGTCTTTGCGATAACTATTCTGGTTTATAATTGAAGACTTTTATCTTATGTAATTCAATCGCTATCTTCAAATTATATGAAGTGTTTATACTTCTGTATTTACTGATCGCATTTTGAATTTTGTGATCGTGAGTTGATTTTGATACAAGTTCTCTCTTGTGTAGGTTGTAAACTCTGTGTATAAAGCCATCCCACATAGTTAATTGTACGGTACCTCAAATTTTGTTCTGCAGCCATTTGATAGGCATTCACAAAATCGTTCTATAGATCTCTGCCAGTTTCTTATATTTTACCTTTTTTTGGTTGATCGCATTATTCCGTCAAAGATATCCTGACAAATAAATTGTTATAGCAGCAAGCTTAAACTTGACTATGATAGCTACACTTTTCTTTGTTTTTTGTTCTATTTTTCCTTTTTGGAGTACTTTTGGTTCTATTTACCACTGGGAGAACTAGTAATCAAACTAATCAAAATGTTCGATTTAGTACAAATATCTTAAATTTGACCTAACCTGAACTTTAACTACTTATGCCTGGTGCGATGTTACTGAGCTGATTAGAGAAGTTGCTGAATGAAACTAACCAATTGGGTCCATTATATACTAAGCAACTTGTGGGAGTTAAGATGAGGGATCAGGCCTACATTAACATGACATACATTCTGTATGTTGGTGGTTAAGGTCACTTAAAGCGATTGATTTCTATATTTCTGTAGAGTACTGTTACTTTATACTGGTATAGTTGAAGTTTCTGTTTCTTTTCTTTTGAGTAAGGAATTTTTTATGGGAATGTGTCTGGTATCTTATTCTACAGTTTCTAATATCAAAAAGAGCTTGGAGAATAGGAATTCTGATGTGAACACATTTGTGCAATTTTTCATGAGCCTTAAGAGTACAATTAAAGAAACTATGGATGTGCGTGCGTGCGCGCTCGCGCATGCACCGAGCTTGTAGAGAAATTTAGTCGTACAATGGTAAATTTCCTATTCTTAGTGTGGTTCAAGCTTTTAATTCACAGACTACTTAGCGATTGCAGTCTTCTAATATGTCCGCTCCCTACTGTAAAGTCCCTTAAATCCCTTCATTTATAAATGTGATGTTTAAGCATTACCAAATTTCCTTTTATATTTTATTCTTTGAGTTATCTGATCTTTCTTCATCAATTATCTTTCTCTATTTTCTGACGATGTTCAGATTTTCAAGAAAGTTATTATGAAGCCTGGAAGCCACAGGTATTGTTCCAAGTATGTCTGAGATGCACACAACCATATTCGCTATGTTTTTATGAATCTCCAACGGTTATGCTCTTATTTTCTTCTATGTGCCTGTCTGAAATTTCTTCTGAATGGCCCTCGTTAGGTTTAAGCTTGCTAGCTTATAATGTTATTGGGGGAAAAAATGCACGATATCTGCACTTTTCGTGCAAGTTGTTTGTTTTATTTTGTATTCTCCAGCATGTAGTTTGCTTATAAATACAAGTGCGTAGACATTCTATTTATTGTTGAAATATTAATCAAGAAACATCGTCTTTTTGCTGTTCATCTTTTTTGCAACATGGCTCTAAAATTACAAATGGGTCAGCGATTGTTCAACTAGCATACGCTGAAAATCCTAACCGTCAGGTTCAGGTATGCCAGTTGATTTAAATTTCTTTTGGTTGCTTGAATGATCTGTTATGATGATATATAACTAAGCTAGTTTATTATTGCGTTGTAAGTTTTGAATTTTATTTATTGACTTTTTATAGCTTTAATATACATTTATACAGAATACGGCTCGCAATTTGAATGTGCCCTGGGCTTCTGGCTCTCGTTTTGGAGGAGAAGGGTCAGACTAAGGTGCTCAGTTATGCTTTTGTTAAAAGCAAAGAGGTTAATGATGCAGTCAGCAATTCAATCTGTGATTATTCGTATAAATGTGTCTAAATTCCAAGCCTGTAGCCTCTTTTATGAGATGCATAAATACGTCACAAGACTCAATAAGTAATCAAAATGAGTAATCAACATTTGGTATAGAGTTTATGGAGATTATGGATATGAACAAAAGATAAGTGGGATCAAAATGAGGTTGAGTCTCACCAACTGCTCTGGCTGAATAGTTCAAATTGACTGACAATTCCAATTATTCTTGTTATTAATGGATGTTTATTCTATTGAAGGTTATATATAAACATTGATAAGATTTTTGTCATCTCCATATCCTAAGAAATTCATGAATTCTCAGGAGGAGTCTGACCACTTTCATTGCGAAGACACGAACATGAAAGTCCTTCTGAACATTAAACTTTGACATTGTGTTTAGAAGTTAATTCAGTCATGTCAAGTGAATATCTTCAATTTTTTTTTTGTGACAGCTTCAATACTAAGGGGTGTCCATTCGGGCCACCAACCTGAACCTGGCCCGGCTAGCGTTCGGCCGGACCTGAGAAAAGCCTTGAAAATCGGGCTAGACCGGGCTCCGGGCCCTGGTCCGGGTTGGCTCGGCGAAGTCTAACCTGGGCCCCGCCCGGCTCTGCCAAAAATATGGCCTGGGCGAAGAACCCCGGTCTGGGTTCGGCCCGGCTCGGCCTGGACTGGGCTGGGTAGCCATTGGACTAAGCCGGGCTCAAAGCCTGGCCTAGCCCGGATTTGGACCCGGTCCAACAACTAAAAATGTAGCCATTGGACCGGGCGGCCCGGACCCGGCCCTGTCCAATGGCTAAAAAACTAGCCGTTGGATCGGGCGGCCCGAGTCTGGCTCGGACCCGGCCTGATCCAACGGCTAGTTTTCTAGCTGTTGGACCGGGTTTGGCCCAGCCCAGTTCGGGCAGATTAATTAGCCAATAACAGCTATTTTTGGTCAAATGACCAAATACCACTAAAACGGTCAAAAAACGACCAAAATTTGAGGGTATTTTGGTCATTTGGCTAGGGCTGCCTCTATAAATAGAGAGGGTTTTCATTTATTTTTCTCATCCAAAACTCATCTACTTCTCTCTAATACTCTCTTATTCTCAATCTTATTCTCTCGCATACTGTCTAATACTCTCTAATTCTCTAATTCCAATGGTTTCCTCCTCTGATTATGAAGGGCAAAATTCAACTTCCGATACCGAAATGAGTCCTACTCTTACAGCTACTCCTCATACTAACGATGTTGATCCCGAATCTGGTGGCGATGATCCAACACCTAGAGCTCCTCAAAGGCTGAGATCCCATGTGTGAAATTTCTTTGAGAAGATAGAAGTTACCAGGGATCAACACGGCAAACTTCTCACCCAAAAGGCCAAATATGCATTATGCGGTCATATCTTTGAAGCTCATCATAAGAGCGGCACTAACCGCCCCAAACGCCATTTGGAAAAACACATTAGAGCGCAAGCGGCATCTCACGGAGACATCCGCCAATCTCTACTCTCTCAATCATCTACCTCCGGTAACCTCAGTTCATGGAACTACGACGCAATTAAAGCCAGGAAATGCGTCATTAGGTTTATTGTTCTTAAAAACATTCCTTTTAAACTAGTAGAAGATGATGAATTTAAGGATAGGATTAGAGATCGTTTTTATCCCGCATTTCAAAAAATTTCTCTTCAATCTTATCAACGTGATATTTAGAAATATTATCACGAGGAAAAAAAGAAAAATAATTCTTATTTTCAAAGCTTAAACTGTAAATTTTCTCTAAGTTCTGATATTTAGACATCTAGAGCACAAACTATTTATTTATGTATCACAACACACTAGATTGATGACACTTGGCAAATGTTTAAATGAGTTATTTCTTTATTTCATTTGAAGATTCACACCTTGGTATAAATATTGCAAATTTAATAATGGAAGAACTTTTAAAATTAGAAATTTCTGAAAAAATATTTTCTCTTTCACTAGATAATGCGAGTAATAATAATATAGATGTAGATCATTTCAAATCATCTTTGCTATTGCCATACCAGGTGGTATTTTTCATATTAGATGCATGTGTCATATTTTAAATTTAATTGTTCAAAGTGCATTTAATGAAAGTAAAGCAATGATAGAAAAAGTTAGGTGTGTGATCAAAATTGTCTACCTTAACTTGGATGCGGGTAAGAGCATCTAATTAAGATAGATAATTTAAATCCATAAATTCACCCTTAGGTATAGGGTTTTATTTTTGCGGGGTCTATGGCTCCCAATAGACTCAAGAGTCTATTCTTAATTACCCTACTTGAGGAGGTACCTTCGATTAAGAGTCAATAAATTATCAAAGAGAATTCACAATAGAAATGTGGATATTTTATTAAAATAATATAATTTTACATGGCTTAACCAATGGCATACCCCCAGTATACAATTTGGAAAGAAACTTAAAACATGCTTCTAGCAGGACATATAGAGACGGATGTTGATTTGAGTGGAGGTTGATTTGATTTGGGGTTTGATTTGATTTGGAGTCCAGTTTAGTGACATGGAGGTCAATTTGATTTGGAATTTAGATTTTAGTTTAAATGACATTTCGGTCAAGTTGATTTTGATTTGATTTGGATTTTAGTTTAAATGACATTTCGGTCAATATTGATTTGGTTTTTTAGTTTAGCGACTTCTCGGTCATTTGATTTGGGATTTTAGTTTAAATGACAATTCGGTCAATATTGATTTGGTTTTTTAGTTTAGTGACTTCATGGTCATTTGATTTGGACTTGGATTTTAGTTTAAATGACGTTTCGGTCGATTTTGGTTTGTTTTTTAGTTTAGAGACATCTCGGTCATTTGATTTTGATTTGGTTTTTTTAACTGTAGTTTTAACAACATTTCGGTCGTTAAATTTTTATTTGAATTGGGCTTGGATTCGGACGGTAGTTTAACGATATTTCAGTCATTTAATTTGAACTTGTTTTGGGTTTTGAATTTGGATTTGGATTTTAGTTTAATGACATCTCAGTCGTTTAAATTGAACTTGGAGTTGAACTTGGATTTTGATCAATTTGATTTTGAGTGAATTTATATTTTAGTTTACCGACTTTGCGGTCCATTTTGATTTGAATATTTGTGAATTTTGTGATATTTAGAACGTTAGTAGTTTCTGCATACTTTTGCACTTTTAGCACTTTAAGTTGATTTGCAATTTTTTGTTAGACTTATGAATTTCATAAGTTTGGGGTTCTTTTTGTAATTTTAACATATTTTGAGCTTATCTCTTGTAATTTTGCAGGAACTTGAATTTTTAGGAATTATGAAGGGGGGCGAACTGCAATTTTTAAATCTTTGGGATTGAACTGCAATTTCATGATTTTAGGGGGGGTAAACTGCAAATTTTAGAAGTTTGAGGACTGAATTGCAAATTTTAGGAGTTTGGGACCGATTTGTAATTTTTCAAATTTGGGCACTAGATTACAAGTTTCAAAAGCTTGGAGACTGGATTGTAATATTTAGCTTGGAATTGGGACAAACTTAAAGTTCTGGGGGTTTCGATGCAAATTTTTTATTTAAACTAATACGTCAATTTTTCTCAACTTTGTATCTGTTAGCGTATGCATTTGTTCAAATGAGGTGAGCACATGTGTATGAGTATTATCTCTGTTAAACATATGTGACTTTAATTCTTTTGTAATTTGATTAAGAAATATATGAATTATTTGCCTTATAAGAGAATTCCCTTTTAACTTAAATTCTTGATTATGATTGCAAGCTTTCTCTCTTGTTGTTATTTTTCTTTTAATAAAAGGTTCAAGATGAACTATACAATTAGTTTTTTTACTCTTTGAGTTACTTCTATTTTTTTATTTGTATGTGTGCATTGGGCCTCCATTCCAAAATTCGGTAGCATGACGTCGTAGCAGAGTTACTTTTCAAGACTGCCTGCCGATCGCAAGGACCGTAGGTCGAAGTCGATTTAAGACTGCTTGTCGGCCGCAAGGACCATAGGTCGAAGTCTATCCAAGACTGCCTGCCGGCCGCAAGGACCGTAGGTCAAAGCCTATTTGAGTATCGTAGCATTTTCAAGTATTAAATTATTCGTGCGTGTTTTACTTTTTCCTTTCTTTTATTTTGTTTTATTTTATTTTTATTTTTCTTTTATTATTATTATTATTATTTTAAGTTGTTGGGCTTATGATTGATGACCTCCTTTCTTATTTTTTGGTAGGGCCCTCGTGAGTCGTGGGAACCTCCTCCTTCTATTACTTATCTTCTCTGTTCTGTCAACAGAGAGCAAGTGAAGAGGAGAAAAATTGCAAAGTCTTGTGGAGATAAGGTGAAGCGCAATCCTCGCCGACGATCAGCTCGAAGACACTGTGAACTGCAACGGTGATGTCGGAGCAGTAATAGATGATTGCGAGGAGTCTGGAACGCTAGAGATAGAAGGTGGTGGCAACGACCTAGCAAGATGGTGGCTTCTTTGCTCGCTATTGATTCGGAGACGCCAAGAAAGTCCTATGTGGCCATCAAAGCGGCAGTAGACGCCGACGACAACTGAAGCTGTTTGCGACGAGAGGATAGCTTAGGGCATGGAGTTTGGTACTCGCATAAGGTGGGGAAAAACTTTGTTGCCGACGCGACGTGAATTGATGATGTTTGAGGCTGCTTGCAACGGCGATGGTGAGGAGATTGTAACAGCCCCCGAGTTTGAGGTTGAATTCAATGGTCGTATGCATTTGGAATCGGATGATTATGGTTGAAATCTTTGCGGATCTTGAAGGTGGTGATGGGCCATCCATGATTATCTCCTTAGCTTCTTCTCCTCATATCCATCATATGCTCAGGTATAGATATAAATGAAAGAAAAACGCATAAATCAAGAACAAGAGGCTAATATTATATAAACATTTCATTACCTTTTGTTAGCTTTGGGTTCTTTATGTGTTTAGCTTCGTCAACAGGAGTTGGAAATCTCATTGTTATGGGTCTTGGGCGCAGATTGCTTTGGCTGCTCTCTCGGGATGATGATGGAAGGATGAAGATGGGTTCTTCCCTCAATTGCTCTTTGTTGCTTCTTTTTCTTTGTTGTTTTTTTTTGTTGCTTTCCTTTTCTCCCTGTGCTCCTTCTTTGATGATAGATATGGAGAGAGTTGAGGGATTGGTGGGGGAAGTTAGGGAGAACGTGATCAGTTGAGGGAGGATAGTGGGAGAGATTAATGGGTAGGTTAGGGAATGTAAGTTGAGAGATTTAATTTTTTTTTTGAGGTTGTTGAGGAAATTCGCATATGGTCAGGGGAAACATGAAACTGGCTTGTTGAGGATGGGTACGGGTTGCTATTTGGCAAATTTGAAACCACTCATTTATTTGGTATTTATGTGAGACTATGTAGTATTCGTTAATTAGTATGAAGAGATTAGGTGATATATTTATTTATTTGATATTTACATTTTTTACACATACATACATATTGTGTGAAACTTGACATTATTTTTTTATTTAACAAAATATACATCAATATTAGGGTTATAGCTTATGCTCATAATGTTTGAACAAAGCCTTAAAAGATGGAAATAATTGTGTAGAAGAAAAAATATAAAACCTAAGTTAATTTCAAAGATGTTGATCACAGGTGGAATTCCACCTATGCAATGTTAAATGTAGCAATAGAGTATAAAGAAATTATAAATGATTTTATTAATTTCTATACATCTAGTTTTAGCTCTGGTAATATGTATGGAATAAGTGATGATGAATGGGCAATTATAAGTTGTCTAAAGGAGATGCTACAAGTTTTTTATAAAGCTACTATGTTATTATCTTGTTTCCTTCTTTTATACTTTCTATTCTTGATTTTATTTCCATATTTTTATTTTGTAAAATGAGTAACTAAATCTTTTGTAGGAATTCTAGAATTGTATGAAGCTAGTTTGATTGCTTTTATAATTTGTGGATTGCTCTCTTTATGCTTGAAATGATCATGCTTAGGATAATCAATTGGGGGATTAATTGGTAGAAGAAGAATTTGATAATCTATACTTATCTTGAGTGGTTTGAAAAGTTATATTTATGAATTCTAAATTTTTACCTAGTTGCTTGCTTTTTTCATGAATGAGAATTTTACTTGGATGATAATTTGATAGGTTATGCTTTCCTTAAATGGTTTGATAGTCTATGCTTATCTAAAGTAAAATATGATAAAAGAGAGTAGTTCATAAATCCTAAATGAAATTAACTAGTGGATTCAATTCTAGACTCCTATCTTCTCTACTTGATTTCCTTCATCTTTTACTTATTTTGATTTTCCTCTTTTTGATTATTGCGGGCATCAAAAATTCTTTGAAGAACCCCAAATATGACTTAATCATGAGAAGATCGAAGAACGATGTCGCAAGATCTAAGGAAATCAACCACAGGGTGAAACCAATGCCCGAGACACTTTCTTGTGTGGCTCCATTGGCGACACCTTATTGTGTCGCCAATGGCGAACACTTTCTTATGTCGCGCCATTGGCGCTGACACCTTGTTGTGTCTCGCTATTGGCGAGACACCTAATCATGAAAGGGCGACCAAAGGCCGAAGTGTGCTCTTGAAGTGTTCCATTGATGCTCGTGGGGCCCACTTGACTTTTTCAACGAAGAGACGCTCACCACGTTAGTGGCGGTTACACGCTGAAAATCGCCCACTAAAGCGTGAAATTAGGGCATTTAACCGTGCCTAAAATGGAGAAAAGCCGTTACAACAACGGAGACATCTCCTCTTGGTGGCGGTCAACCTTGTCAGCGCCCGACATCTTGCGGCGATTCGGTCTTGTGGCGATCAACAACTGTCGCGCCCACTCTGATTTTGGACACTTGGCGACTTGTGTTCTTTTCGGATGTGGCGCCTCCCAAGGCTATAAATACCCCCTCGTCCACTTGGGTGGGGATCGTCGGAGATCGAGTTTTGGAGATCAAAATTTTCCTAAGCTAAGAGCCTTGCACAGAGAGAGAAGGAGATTTTGAGCTTCAGCCAAGAAGACTTCAAGAACTTCATCCACGTGGAGATCCTCGAGTTTAAGCTTAGACTTATTCTTGGGAAGAGTAGATATCTTACTTTGCTAAGATATTTACTTTAGTTCTTGTTTCCTTAGCGAAGCATTAACTCAACCCCGTCAATTCGACGATCGTTGCTAAGGTGGTCCACGGACGACGTGTCCCGACCACGGGCCAGAATCCGCATAGCGGGGAGATCTACGTGTAGTGTCTTACGTTGCGTGTTTGTGAGAAAGCGACTCAAATTCCTTTGTAATAGAGAGTTGCACGTGTAATTTTCTCTTGTTTTCATTGTCAAAATATTTTGTAATGGAAATAACAAAGAAACCAGCTTTCGACCGAAACACGATGGCGACCACAGTGGGAGCCAATAGTCACAACTTTGAGACTATCGTGTCGCAGCCCTGCAGCGATCAAGCCGACCTCATGGTCGATGGTTTGGATTACATCTTTGATCAAGCCAAGTTCGAAGAATATCTCTCTTCCTCTTCATCAAAATCCTCCTCTTCCCGCAAGCATCAGAGGATCTCATCTCCAAAGAGGGAGGTCCGTTCAATGGTTGTCGCGCCGCGAGTCTACTTTCGTGTGGAAGTTTCCCCTGCAACAACACCCGACAAGCGCAAAGCGGAAGCTCTGCTCATGGTGGCTCTATTCAGAAGGAGTCATCTTGCAAGGTTTCCACCGCTCTGACGAAGAGGGCTCGTCAGAGACAGCGTCAGAAATTAACCAGAGAATCGACTCAAAATTGCCAAGTCACGGAGCCGAAATGCGCGGCGATCGGCTGTCTCGCGGCGCCCGAGGCAGTAGCTGTCCGCGCTGGCATGAGCAGTCCACTGTCGTCGCGGCGGCGAGGCGATCTAAGGCTGTCAGCGCCCGGCCGCTGGCGGTAAAGGCTGTCGCGCCAAAGACCCGGGACGAGACACTCCCAACTGTCTCGGCCAAGGGGGCTCTTCTCCGCCTACTCCATCCACTTCTCCTGTTGATGTACCAACGGTGAATCCTCTAACTTCGGTGTTCAGTCGCCTTGGTCCAAAGCCGGGAACCAAAGACAAGGCACCAGTGATGGAACGTTTGGGTCATCTAATCTGCACACAACGGTGTCCCGAGCAAACTGGGACATCTCAGGATTCAAGAGTTCCTATTGTTTCTCGTTTGATCTTCCCTCAGGGGGTCCGCGAGTCTGCTGAGAAGAGGAAGTTGAGGCATGTGACTCGCAAAGTCACGAGAGATGACAAGACCCTGGTGATTCATGCAGAAGCAACTTCAGATGACAAAACCAAGAGACGAAAATTGTCTCCCAAGTCAAATGGCCGACATCCCCAAAAGAAGACGTGCCCTCCAGTTAAGGGCAACGTTACACTTGGGAGTGGAAGTGCAATCTGTGACAAACCACACCAACCACACCATCAGGCTGGGGGTGGCAAGACACGAAAAAGGGCGATCGACGAAATAGGTTGTTCTTGCTCGTGTGCGCAGCTGATTAAGACGTTGCTATCAGGATGTGCCTGCTCTGAGTCGAATGCTCAGTCACAAAGAGCTTCAGTATTCGAGAGGCTTTTCCTACCAGCAATGAAAGATTCGAAACCGAATTCAAGACGTTTCCGGAGAAGAAGAAGATCCGCCATTCGGCAGGATAAATTTCCCAAAGTCACCATTAATATGGTGAACAAAGAAAAATGGCCAGCAACGGATGCGGACCCAGACTTCACTCCTGTAGGAAAAGTCAGCACCCGGGTTTCCCAGAAGATGTCTCGATTGCAACTGCGAGCCACGAAACGCGTAGATTATAGAAGGATGCATGAAGGAGACTCATCTGAAGACGAGACTTCCGATGCGTGCTCGGCAGTGGCGTCCGATGACACAATATCAAGCATGGATCATCAAGCTAGAGAGGCTTATACCATTACTCCAGAGACCTTAGCCCAAATGCTGCAAGAAGCCTTAGCTAAGCAGAGAGAAGAGCTTAAGGCTGAGATGAAAATAGAGATGGAGCTAGCCATGCAGCAGATGAGGGAGTTACAAACCCAGAAAGCTGCACAGCCCGAGTTCAGTCAACAAGGTGGATCCAATCACCGTATCGCACATGCTATAGAAGACAGCGATACGGAAGTGGATGAACACATCTTTGCCGACCAACCTCCGAAGAAAACTATATCCGGTGCTCAAAGTGGAGATGGCCCAGTCCCTCCTACTGGGAGTAATCCAAAGCAAAGGGAGGACGACGGCGAAAAAATGAAGGAGCTGGAAGACAAGATCGATGCTCTAATGTCCGCACAGGAAGTCAAGAAGACCGGCATCCCGTGTCCATACCCGAGAGAGTGGGACTCAATCCCCTACCCGCCAAAATTCAATTTGATTAACTTCACGCCATTCGACGAAAGAGGCTCGCCCACACAACACTTGATCTATTTCAAGTCGCACTTAGGGGTGATCTCGGGGAATGAGCCTTTGATGGTTCAGTCATTCGTAGGTACCCTTCGCGGGGCTGCCTTCGATTGGTATCGAAGACTCAAGGCTGGGAGTATTAACTACTGGGATGACATGGAGAGTTCCTTTCTCAACAACTTTTTCGATGATGATACAGAGGTTTCGATAAGAACCCTCTTGACGAGAAATAGAAGAACGGAGAGAAGGTAGACGCCTTCGTCAAGCGCTTCCGTAACAAAGTCGTGAACTGCAGGGATCCGGTTACCGAAGAATTCATATTGCAAACATGTCACAGCAATCTTTCTCTGGATTTGCTGGAAGCCATGGGGGTTGTAGCCCCGACTACATGGAAGGATTTGAAGCTCCATGGAGAACAAGCTGAGCGGTTCCTCAAGAGGAAGAAGAGCGAGAGAGGCGAGCCAACGGCGGCTCCTGCAAAGTCAAATTTTGTGCCCCGTGGCAAAGGGAAGGCGCCAGCCACTGCTGTTAATGCGAACCAGACATTCCAGCAGCAACACCAGCAATCGCCACAGCAGCAGCAACCGCAATTGAGGTTTCAACAAAAATCTCAAGAATCGCAGAAGGCTCCGGATGCTAGGTTCCTGAGAACATACGCCTTCAAGGAAGATGAAGTTCCGGTCCTCTTCAAATATCTCTTGGATAACAACAAGATCAAGTTACCTCCGATCACAAATCAAGAGGAGGTTAACAAGACTTCGGACCCCAAGTATTGTGCATATCATAGGAGGGTCCATCATCCTACCAAGAACTGCTTTGTACTCAAGGACAAGATCTAGGCTTTGATCGATGCTGGCATCATCACAGCGAAGAAAGAGAAGAAAGTTGGCTCAAACATGGTGGCTATCAACTTCGGGTCCATGCCACCCATGCCATACCAGCAGAAGATTGTTCCAGAGGTTAAAGTCAAGACAGTCAACGATGATCCACATGGGCAACGCCAGAAGGGGTTGATATCATATACAGCCCCTAATGGCAAAGTACTTTGGGTTCATCCAGACCTTCTTCAAGATGAGAAGTGGACCGGGTTATCCTCAGCACGAAGAGCCAGGCACAAAGGCAAGTCATGCGGTCACATTTCAGCAATTTCGGAGGAAGGTGACGAAAAAGTCCCAACTCTTTCGTCGTCTGAAAATGAACATGAAGTTCTTACGACGGAAGGAAATCCAGCTTATGCCACTAGGAGCGGGCACGAGTTCAGTTATAAGTATCCTGAAGCCTCCGATCCGAACGCCAAAGCGCTAGCGGGTGGGGGTGGCGATAACTCCACTGCTGCGACGAAAAGTCCGCGATGGCGAAGTAGCCAAAGAAGATATGACCAGCGAAAGGACAAGCAACCCCAAGAGGTTCAAGCCCGGCGATCCGATTCAATCGTCTGATTGCAAGGGATAAACCGGAAAGTTCAGGCTCCTCGTACCGCTTCGATGTCATGGCTCAGTTGGCTAACATCCCTGCGAGAATAACTCTTTACGAGCTGCTACGTCTCTCTAAGGAAACCAGAGAGGCTCTACAGGAAGCTTTGGCTGACTCGGAAGCTTTCATCACACAAGTCAAGCAGGTTCTCGAGAAGCCCGAACACTGCAACTTGGCAACCACGCAATTCCCGTGCATAACCTTTACCCGAGATGATATGCAAGTGAAAAATTCAAAGCACGACAGGCCCTTGTACTTTACTGGGTATATTGGCTCAATTGCTGTCAACCGAATTCAAGTTGATCCTGAGTCTGCAGTCAGCATCATGCCACTCCGATTGATGTATCATCTCGAAATTCCGGCAAGCAAATTGGCTTCTCTGAGCCTTGTCATTTCACGGGTTCAATACCGGTGGGTCGGACCTTTGGATAAAATCGAATAAAGTGCCAGCTCGGAGATCTCAAGTCCGAAGTCACGTGTTATGTCATCGGCGAGACTTCGTACAATCTACTATTAGATTGACCTTGGATCCATAGCGACCTTATAGTCCCATCCACATTACATCGATTAATGCGAAGTATGTCGACACTGATAATGTGGTCAAGACGGTGGTCGCGGATAAGCAGCCATTCAAAGGGTTAGAAAATTATTTTACTGACTCTCTTTTGTACGGCGCTGAATCCGATACTGAACCATCGGCCCAGGGTACGGACAGCGAAAATGAAGTTGATACTGAGGCCGGGCTTGATTACGATGGAAACTTTGTACTTAATGACATTGAACCCCTTGTAATCGATCTTGACGGATCTGAATCGTCATGAGGAAGTTGTAATTAGCAGCTTGCCGATGAACATATAATAAATAGCAATTTAGAGTATGTACCTAGTGTTGATACTATAATGCAGGTACTGTATAGGGACCATGGTGCCCACGTACCACTCCTATCATCAAGCCAGGTGAAGAAATGCCTTCAAAGTTTAATTGGGTCAACTTTCATTCTCCCTTCAAAAGACGCAAAGCAAACAATCTTTGGGAAAGGGAGAGTATCCCCACCACGAGACCCTTGTTGGGAATCTGATGATAGCAATGAAGGCCCTTGCAAATATTTTCCAACTATAGTCCGCAAGTGCACTATTACATGGAGAAATGGGGATACGATCTCGCGCACGGACCAGGTCTTTATTTCGGACGCGGGGTTTGGGTTTCACCTAGACCTTCTCACGTCCCGAAGGGAAAACCCGATCGCTATTATGAGCACAAGAGAGGTCTGTGTTACGCTTCTTCATCTTCCGACGAGTGCTGTTGGCAAATCGATGATCATGACGATTCATCAGATTGTTCAACATGGGATTCAGACGTTAGTCTCGGTGAATTGTTCAAAGGACTAATGTCTAATATGACCATAGTAAGCCTGGTAGAACCCGAAGAGGATGATCACTCACCAACTTGGGAAGATCCTTAGACTTCCCATTTGAACATCCAATACGGTGACAAGTTTGAACAGAGAGAACCGCCGACTGAAGATGTAGTGGTCCAAGTCAATATGGGCGACGAAGCTAATCCGAAGCCCATATTCATGAGTGGCAGTCTTCCTCCGGAGGAGAAAGAGGGATTGGTTGCTCTAGTCCGGGAATATATCGATGTTTTCGTTTGGAATTACGAAGATATGCCAGGACTCGACCCAGATGTGGCAGTACACCATCTTAATATTAAATCGGAAGCCAAACCCGTAAAACAACAACAGCGGCGGTTTCGTCCATAAATTATGGAAGCAATTGTAACTGAAGTAAAGAAACTTATACAATCGGGCTTCATCAGAGAAGAACAACATCCAGATTGGGTGGCAAATATTGTCCCTGTTCTAAAAAAAAATGGGACAATTAGAATCTGCATTGACTTCAGAGATCTGAACCTTGCATGCCCAAAGGATGATTTTCCACTACCCATCACAGATGTCATTATAGACAACACTTGTGGGTTTGAAAGAATGTTGTTTATCGATGGATTCTCTGGATACAATCAAATCAAGATGCATCCCGACGATGAGAAGCACACCTCATTTCGGACGCCTCTGGGCATCTTTTGCTACACTGTCATGCCCTTCGGCTTGAAGAACGCAGGCGCTACGTATCAACGAGCGATGATGAAGATCTTCCAAGAGCATCTCCGAAAGACCGTCGAGTGTTATGTCGATGACTTAGTGGTAAAAAGTCACAACAAAAGTGATCACATCAAAGATCTCAAAACAGTATTTGACCTCATGCGGAGTCATCAATTGAAGATGAATCCAACTAAATCCTTCCTAGGAATGGCCAATGGTAAATTCCTTGGTTTCGTCGTTACATCAAAGGGAATCCATATTGATCCTGAAAAAGTAAAGGCAATCAATGAATTACAGTCCCCGAATAACCTCAAAGAACTCAGGGGGTTACAAGGAAGATTGGCTTATATTAGACGGTTCATTTCAAACCTTGCAGGCAAATGTCAACCGTTCTCCAAGCTTGCAAAAAAGGGCGTCTCATTCATATGGGACGATGCTTGCCAAAAGGCTTTTGATGATATCAAAACATATTTATCAAATTCTCCTGTTCTCGTTGCACCGAAATCAGGAAAGCCGTTCTTGATTTACGTCATAGCAACCAACCATTCATTAAGTGCATTGTTGTACGGGATGATGATACTTGATCCGCGAGCAGGCAATCTATTATCGAGTCGGACAATGGTGGGTGCGAATCCGATATCGGATATTGAAAAGGAATGCAGCCTTGGTGTTCGCGGTCGAGAAAATGCGCCACTATCACGGTTGGGCCGGGCGATACATGTCATCTCGGATGTTAACCCAATTCAGTATTTATGGCCTTAGCGGCCTCTTTGAACTGGCGATTAGCAAGATGGGCATTACTCCTTTCACAATACGACATTCACTTTAAGCAGCAGAAGTCGGTGAAGGGACAGACAATATGTGATCTTCTAGCAGTCCGACCCAGTAAGGACAAAGCTACACTGCATGAAGATTTACCTGACGAAACCTACGAGATCAACCACACTTCCCACGAGTGCGTGTGGCAATTATATTTTGATGGCGCTTCTCGCGCAACCAATGTGGCAAGTGCTCCTGGATGTTCTAAGATTTCTGCCGGAGCCGGAGTAGTCTTAGTTTCCCCAGAAAAGCATGTGATGCCTCGGGCTTATTCGCTGACCGAACCATGCTCTAATAATGTGGCCGAATACAACGCGCTACTTATTGGGCTCAGTTTTGCCAAGCGGTGGGGTCAAATATCTGAAGCCGGAGACTCCCAACTCATAGTCGAACAGAGATCGCGGAGACTCTGAAGTCGAAATCGGATTTGGTCCCATATCATGAAGCGGCAATAGAGATGGCGGAATTATTTAAAAGTTTCTTCATCGAATATATACCGCGTCTCGAAAGCCTATCTGAATCTTGTTGGCGGCGTTAAATTTGTTCGTTGGCGCAACCCGGAAGCGGGCGGTTCATCAACGTGAGGGCGCATCGGCTCTTTATACGGAATCTTGTGGACATCAAGGAAGCTCATGCTACTCTAACCGGACTTCGAGCCGAGATTGGCTTTCCATCATAGATTACGTCTTACGGTATTCTGGGAAGATGTGAAAGAAAGAGAATCGATCAGAAGAAGGGCAGAGATTTTACTATAGCGCCGCGTCCCAAACGCTCTATCGTCGTACGTACGATGGGTTGCTACTCCGATGTCTTTCAACTGAGGAAGCAGAGGAAGCCCTCAAAAAGGCGCATGATGGTACTTGCGGTGCTCATCAGCTAGGTCCTAAACTAGGAGATAGGCTGAGAAGATTGGGCTATTACTGGCCAACCATGATCAAAGATGCAGTTGAATATGCGAGACGGTGTCACGCGTGCCAAATATATGCTAACTACAGACATCAGCCGCCAGAAGATCTACATCCGTCAGCTACTTCTTGGCCGTTTGAAACCTGGGGAATGGATGTGGTAGGACCCATCTTCCCGTCGGCAAAAGGTGACCGCTTTATTTTAGCAATCACCGATTACTTCTCCAAATGGGCTGAAGCAATTCCGCTTAAAGAAGTCAAGGCAAGTAATGTCATCAGGTTCATTAAACACCACATCATCTATCGATACGGTGTCCCGAGACGAATTGTGCATGACAACGGCCCTCAATTTATTAGCAACGCCTTTGTCCGATTCTGCAGCAAGTTCAGAATCCAAGACGTTTCATCTACAGCGTATAATCCCACTGCAAATGGTTTAGCCGAAGCCTTTAACAAGACCATCACCAAGATCTTGGCGAAGTTAGTGAGGACCAATAAGCGAGATTGGGATGACAATCTCGGTGACGCTCTTTGGGCTTATCGCACCACGATCCGAACACCAATCGGGACCACCCCGTATTCCTTGGTATACGGATGTGAAGCCGTCCTGCCGTTGGAAATACAAATCCCGTCCCTTCATGTCGCACTTGCGACGAGAATGACGGATGACGAGCAACATCAGAAGCGTCTCGAAGAGCTTGAGATGTTAGACGAAAAACGTTTAGAAGCTCAACAGCAAATTGAGTTATACCAGGCAAGAATTTCCAAAGCCTTTAATAAGAAAGTTCGGCATCGGGTTTTCAAGGAGGGAGACCTGGTGCTCGCCGTCCGGCGACCAATTATCCTTAATTCCAATAAGAAAGGCAAATTTCAGCCCAAATGGGGAGGACCATTCGTAATCGACACAGTCTACTCAAATGGTGCATATCGCCTGATCACTCAAGACGGCGACAAGTTAATGATGCCAATCAACGGGAAGTTCCTGAAGAAATATTACCCCTAATACTCAGGATAACTCGTTCTTACAGTTTTAGATGATTAGACTTTTGAATAGTCACATTCACTAAACTCCCACTTGACCAAACTTTTGAACAGTTAGGGTTATTTCAAATCTCCACTCCCACTTGGCCAAAATTCCTAACAGTTGAGGCCACCAATAAAATCAAAATCTGTTCTCGATTTTCTTTATGAATGAGAACTCCACTCCAGCAACAGGTTCGTCTTTGCCCCAAGAAGGGATAAATTTGCAAATCCCTTAGGTTTCTCTAACTTTCACCTTTTACTCACCTGAGTTAAAAAGCCCCTTTTTATCTCTGAGTCAAAGCCACGTGGCCCGACTCCAATATGATTCTCGAGGTGGAGATCTCACTTTGAGTTTCTTTATAGATTCTCTGGTGCACGTGCATCAGGAATTCTTCCGACTCTCAGTTCACGTGAACGAAGAGTCATCAATTGAAGCGGGAGATAAGAAAATACCTTCTTCTTCTTCAACACAACGGGTTCGTCTTTGCCCCAAGAGAAGATACAACGGGTTCATCTTTGCCCCAAGAGAAGACACAACGGGTTCGTCTTTGCCCCAAGAGAGGACACAACGGGTTCGTCTTTGCCCCAAGAGAAGACACAACGGGTTCGTCTTTGCCCCAAGAGAAGACACAACGTGTTCGTCTTTGCCCCAAGAGAAGACACAACGGGTTCGTCTTTGCCCCAAGAGAAGACAACAAAAAATGACAAATAAAGTCTATGTATTCAATACGTGGCCAGTCTCATTACTGACTTAGTGATTTGTTAAATCTACGCCTATTTATGCGTAGTAGGTGTTATTCCTGTCCTTAAATCAGGAATAAGTCTGCATCTAACACATGCTGTCGGGTAGTCAATTCCCGTAAAGATGACAAAGCCTACGTATTCAATATCGTAGTACAAAGTCTAAGAGAATTCATTCTTTTAGCACAACGTAACATGTAGAACGGACTTAGATAATCTACATGCTAGCCCAACTCAAACGGTAGTTGGTAAAGGTATATCAAATCCGTTGACGGCTGAGGGTTTGCCAAAAATCCTATCAAGGTTATGATCATTTGTTCAAGGATAAAACAA
Organism: Asparagus setaceus; assembly: GCA_012295165.1. Taxonomy (NCBI): domain Eukaryota; kingdom Viridiplantae; phylum Streptophyta; class Magnoliopsida; order Asparagales; family Asparagaceae; genus Asparagus; species Asparagus setaceus. The sequence goes on along the minus strand of CM022706.1, from coordinate 67,270,912 downwards.
ATGACATAATAAAAGTCGATGAAAGGAAAACTAAATTTTATTTCAGGGATAACGAAGTACAAAATATCGGCTAAATAAACAAAAATTATAGAAGTATTCTAGAGTGAGAATTGACGGCGGCGGACCCGTTCTTCTAGGCTTGAGAGCTCCTCTTCGTACTTTCATGTTAATTCCTCTTCCAAAAGCATCTTCGAAGCGTCGTCAAGAGTTAGAAGCTGAATGACCTTTCGATCTAATTCAGCGGACCTTTCCTCAGACGCCTTCAATTGCTCAGCTAGTTTAGAGCGAGTCCTCTCTAAGCTGGCTAGATCAATCTTCGAGAGAGCACGCGCCTCTTCAGCGTCCTCAAGAGCTTTCTTCAAACGAGCAATCTCAAGATCATACATCTCAACTGAGCGGAGCAAGTCGGTATTGGTTGCATCTCGTGCATTCAGACTTGTCCTTATCGCTTCAGTTGAGCTTGCACTTCTTTGTAGTTCCTCTTGAGCAGCTCTGCCTTTGGCTTCCCTAGCTTGCATGATGGATTCGACTCGAGAGGAGATATAAGAGGAAGCACCCCCGGACCGTAGTCTCTGAAGCTCTCCTAGCTCCTGCTCCAATTGAACCAGGTCTTCTGTAATAGAGTCCGCCAGGTCGGGAAAGCCCTCTTCTCATATAATACTCACATGCCGATCGAGAAGCCGTTTTGCAGAGCTGAAGGAAGAGCCTTTATTCACGACCTTTTCAATCAATTTACTGAGAAGGAATGTGAAACCCTCAAGCTCTGCACTGATGACCATTTTCTCCGGGTCTTCATCCGCCATCAAAGCTCTAATCGTGTTAGAACAATACGGAGGAGCAGCTAAAAAAAGTGTAAGTTTAGAAGACCTTAAATCCTAAAATTCTCATAAGAAATAAGGTTGGGAGATATACCTATGTGGCTAGAAGATCCTCCGGTGGCGTTGTCTCTCCAGCTTCGTCAGTGCGACCTCGAGAACCAGGAGTTGATTCAGTTCAACTTGAGTAGCCGGTGGTCGGGTTGAACAAGAGAACTCTCGGCTAAGGTCGAGACAATAATGGACTCCGTTGGAAGGGCGAGAGGTTGAGTCTCAGTCTTGGGACCGCCGAGCTTGCTCTACAATAGTAATGCGGGGCTGCGGGTAAAAAAGTACCATCAAATATCAACTATCGGCTAGGAGATTAAGAAGATTTGAATGATAAGACCGTCTGCGTGAGAAGAGCTAGCCTCTGATAGATTCCCTTTAAGTATGTTCCGATAACATCTCAGAAATTAAATTTTGGTTGAACTTCGAGAGAAAGAGATCATCGGCGAGGCTTTGTTCGGATGACTCCTCGAAACCCTCTTCATGTGCGGGCTCCGTTTGCATCGACCTTCATTGTGACATCGACAATACACTCACGGGTGTTAGTTTGCATATATTTATGAATGTTAGAATCGTAATAATATATGTACATCACAGAGCGGTTACGTGGGTTCAGCAGACTTATTAAGTGTCCCGCTTGAAGCTGCCTCTCCCTCAGCCTGCTCCTCCGTCACTGCAGCTACAACATGTTAACTCTTCAACACAACAAAGGGAGAATAAAGTAAAGTTCAGACTTCATACCGAGGCTCAGCTCCGCTTGGCTAACACTTGTGCCCATTTCTTGAAGTTTTTCTAAAAGAATATGAAGCACATTAGCGATTAGCGGGGGAACAAAGTCGGACTCTTCGGTGCCAAATTAAGCCATCGGAGGAGGTATTAGTACTGCTGACGGCGGTTCTGGAACATTAGGCATGTCAACATTTGCGTCAGCAGCAGTATCTGGAACACCCTCATCCATAGTTTCAGGTACTTGCGTCGTGAAGCCCGAATCTTCATAAACAAACGCTGGCGGAGGAGAAGGTTCAGCCTGAATCTCACCTTCTTCAGAGGGAGCTGAGAAGAGAGAGTGAAGTAATAAATATCGGTCGCAAACAAAATGATGAAGTTTAAGTTAACAAAATTTTACCTTCTCCTCCAAGTGGAAAATCAGTACCCGCCGCCTCAGGAGTTGGAGAGATTGGACGCCGAGGCCTATGTGCGAGCTTCTTTGTCTGCAACAACGCTCTGACAATGGACGTCGGGGAAGGAACAGTCGTCGACATGCGGACCCTCTTCCTGAGAATGAGATCGGAAGCCTCCTCTTCCTCTTCTTCCTCTTCTCCTGTCTCAACAGTCATCTTGTTGGGATAGGTAAGAACGACCTTCTTTCGAGGCCATTTCAAAGGACGTTTGGGAGGAGATGGGACACGGGGAGAAGCCCTGACTGGTGCATCCCGTCGAGTTGGAGAATGACGTGAAGGAGGAACTACCACTGCACTCCGTATCCGGACACCCGTGGGACGGACCGTTTCTTCTTCACTCCGTAATCGGATACCCGTAGGACGAACAATCTCTTCCTCTTCGGAAGTTCGAATTGTGTCATCGAACTCTTCTTCCTCACTCTCCTCTCTCTTGACCTTCTTCTTGCCTTTTGACTTCCGCGACGGTTGAGCTCGCGGAGGAGAAGCATGAGTTGGCGTAGGCTCTCTTCGTGCCCGCCGGTGGGGCGTTAGCATAATAAGCCACTTGCAATATAAAAAAGTCGTCTGAAGCTTAGGCTCTGGAGCAGGGAGGCTGAACTTGGCATTGGTGCAGCCGCTAATATTCCAGTACCAGGCACGCGCACCGTCAATGAGACCTCCGTGGGTCTTCATCCCCCGATTCGGATTCCCGACATAAATTTGGTCGTAGCCGAATTGACGAGAGAATCGACATGAAAAATAAGGCTCGATGTCGCAAGAATTCTTGACTCGAAAGAGGAGATAGCCGGGCCGAATGTTTATCAACCACCGGAAACACCCAAGGTCCAATATGGTCCTACTCCCATTGGGTTCAGCCGCATCCACGAGTACTTCATTGTAATGACCCGAAAAGTTTGGGAAACACTTGAAAAATTCTCAACACTTGGAGACTTTGAATTGGCGAGTTACCTCTGGCCATTGCCTCGCTCCCCACTTGCAATTCTCTAAAGTTTGCAGCAGAGGAAGTTCAGGGTCAACTGTCTCGGGCGCCGTCATTAAGTCTGGACGATGGAGCACGAGCCAAGCCATTAAATAGGTATATGGTAGCTCCACCTTTACAGCCGGGATCTCGTTAGAGGACCCTTTGCCCTTCTGGATGAAGCCAGCAACTAAAGGTCAAAGCCCACAATGGATATCTGCCACCATCACCGAGAGAAGAGAAAGTCGACGACCGACGACTAGCTCAACGGCTGGGAAGAGTACTTCCAGAGGCATGGAGTCTGAGGATTGATGCGGAACAACGCATTTCTTCAACCAAATTGCCAAGTAGCCCGCCAAAAGAGTTTGTGGCTTGATCTGCTTCTGCACTTGCCACAAGAAAGTCTTGAACTTGGTGCCCTTGGGAATTTTACCCTCAGCAAATGGGGTAGTAAAAGACTGAGCCTTTGTCTTCTCGATCAGCTTGTTGATGATAGAAGGAGTTAGAGGATCCAGTTCGCTCACATCATCATCGCCTTCCAGATTCCTGAACAGATAATCGGCGAACTATTTCAAGCTAACCTGCGGACTCTTCCTGGCCCTCACATCAGCTGACGCTATCGCCGTATAGTAAAGGCAGGTCAAATCCCACAAAATCTCATAACTCGCAGAGCCCTTCTCCTTCATTTGCTTCAGCTGACGGTTGGTAGGGAAATACTCTTGGTACGGCGCGTCACCCATTGGCAGGCCAGATACCTTCATCATCTCATGGAGTGGCAGGCCCAACTCCCCGTTTCTTGTCAAGAAGGTATTGGTGTCCGGGTTGTAGATCTCTAGAAGCGAGGAAGTGATTCACGCTGATAGGAAGCCCGTACATACTCGCTTGGATGGGGATATATAAGCCATTCGCCTGAAGCTCCTGGCTCCACCGGTCGAGGACATACTTAGTCATCCGCGTCCACCATCGATCGCCGGTAGAGTGGACCCAACCAAAACATCGGTGAGGCTTTTTGGGCGGCAACTCCCTTCCTATTCGAGCCAAGCAATTCTTCACTGTGTCAGCTTTGACCATCAGTTCATTGTGAGGCGGACTATCTTGACCAGCGATTCCAGGGTAAAGCCCACGAATGTAATCCCTATCGCTAGAGCCTGGGGTAGCACCTTGGCTAACATACCCACAATGTACACGCTCCTGGTCCTCGGTCAACCTCCAAGATATATTCCTCTCGATTGATAAGTTGCGCAAGTGCACCAGCGAGTAATGGCGAGGGAAAGAAGGTAGGTGTAGATTAGCGCCTTCGCCTTCATACAGCCAGGACTCAGTGCGGGAGGATAGAACTTCTGGGTCTACAACAGAGTCCCCGAACAAGTAACTAGACTTCCTCATAATTTCAGTGGATCCAGCACTCTTTATAAGCGGAGCATCAGTCATCAGCCTCCGCAAATCACGACGCTCCCCATGTTTCGGCAATTCTAATAATTCTGGAGATGCACTTGGGCCGAGGAGGGGGATATCAGTCAATAATGGTGCCTCACGAGAGGAGGAGAACACAGTGCTATGTAGTCCACTCGACTCGTGAGCAGCAAATGCCGTAGGGGGAAACTCAACTGCAAAACACAGAAAGATACGTCAGAATAAACCTAGAGAGCAATACTAGGTGTGAAGAACACTTGGCTAAAATTAAAATATGAGGAAGGCGTCTGCGGTGGTAGAGCGGACCTAGCTCGCGCCGGTACTGCCGAGGCGATCTAAAGCTGTCTCGCCGCTAGCGAGGCGGTTCAAATCTCGCCCGGCCGGCGAGGCAGTTCAAATGTCTCGCCCGGCCAAGGCGATCCAACTGTCTGCCAGCGGCAGTCAACTGTCGCTAGTGGCGAGAGCGACCAACTGCAGCGCAAAGCGTAAGCGATCGAGAATCTCATGCTTTTGATTTTTACGAGCCTTTTGACAATGCAAAATACTCGTTTAAGTCTAGATCCTCGCAAAGGAGGACCTCAACTCTTCCCGAACATCTCGTAAAGGAGAACAAACGAGGGTTTCTACACAAAAATCCCACTTTTCAACCCAAAATACGTGCATACACCAAAAAAGAACTCACCCTTAAAAGAAGAGGATCGGTTCGCTCACATCATCATCGCCTTCCAGATTCCTGAACAGATAATCGGCGAACTATTTCAAGCTAACCTGCGGACTCTTCCTGGCCCTCACATCAGCTGACGCTATCGCCGTATAGTAAAGGCAGGTCAAATCCCACAAAATCTCATAACTCGCAGAGCCCTTCTCCTTCATTTGCTTCAGCTGACGGTTGGTAGGGAAATACTCTTGGTACGGCGCGTCACCCATTGGCAGGCCAGATACCTTCATCATCTCATGGAGTGGCAGGCCCAACTCCCCGTTTCTTGTCAAGAAGGTATTGGTATCCGGGTTGTAGATCTCTAGAAGCACGAGGAAGTGATTCACGCTGATAGGAAGCCCGTACATACTCGCTTGGATGGGGATATATAAGCCATTCGCCTGAAGCTCCTGGCTCCACCGGTCGAGGACATACTTAGTCATCCGCGTCCACCATCGATCGCCGGTAGAGTGGACCCAACCAAAACATCGGTGAGGGTTTTTGGGCGGCAACTCCCTTCCTATTCGAGCCAAGCAATTCTTCACTGTGTCAGCTTTGACCATCAGTTCATTGTGAGGCGGACTATCTTGACCAGCGATTCCAGGGTAAAGCCCACGAATGTAATCCCTATCGCTAGAGCCTGGGGTAGCACCTTGGCTAACATACCCACAATGTACACGCTCCTGGTCCTCGGTCAACCTCCAAGATATATTCCTCTCGATTGATAAGTTGCGCAAGTGCACCCGGTAATGGCGAGGAAAGAAGGTAGGTGTAGATTAAGCCTTCGCCTTCATACGGCCGGGGACTTCGGTCGCGGGAGGATAGAACCACGGGTCTACAGAGTCCCGAACAAGTAACTAGACTTCCTCATAACTTTGGTGGATCCAGCACTCTTTATAAGCGGAGCATCAGTCATCAACCTCCGCAAATCACGACGCTCCCCATGTTTCGGCAATTCTAATAATTCTGGAGATGCACTTGGGCCGAGGAGGGGGATATCAGTCAATAATGGTGCCTCACGAGAGGAGGAGAACACAGTGCTATGTAGTCCACTCGACTCGTGAGCAGCAAATGCCGTAGGGGGAAACTCAACTGCAAAACACAGAAAGATACGTCAGAATAAACCTAGAGAGCAATACTAGGTGTGAAGAACACTTGGCTAAAATTAAAATATGAGGAAGGCGTCTGCGGTGGTAGAGCGGACCTAGCTCGCGCCGGTACTGCCGAGGCGATCTAAAGCTGTCTCGCCGCTAGCGAGGCGGTTCAAATCTCGCCCGGCCGGCGAGGCAGTTCAAATGTCTCGCCCGGCCAAGGCGATCCAACTGTCTCGCTAGTGGTGTGACACCTTGTTGTGTCTCGCTATTGGCGAGACACTTTCTTGTGTGGCTCCATTGTAGCGACACCTTATTGTATCTCGCCAATGGCGAGACACTTTCTTGTGTGGCTCCATTGTAGCGACACCTTATTGTATCTCGCCAATGGCGAGACACTTTCTTGTGTGGCTCCATTGTAGCGACACCTTATTGTATCTCGCCAATGGCGAGACACTTTCTTGTGTGGCTCCATTGTAGCGACACCTTATTGTATCTCGCCAATGGCGAGACACTTTCTTGTGTGGCTCCATTGTAGCGACACCTTATTGTATCTCGCCAATGGCGAGACACTTTCTTGTGTGGCTCCATTGTAGCGACACCTTATTGTATCTCGCCAATGGCGAGACACTTTCTTGTGTGGCTCCATTGTAGCGACACCTTATTGTATCTCGCCAATGGCGAGACACTTTCTTGTGTGGCTCCATTGTAGCGACACCTTATTGTATCTCGCCAATGGCGAGACACTTTCTTGTGTGGCTCCATTGTAGCGACACCTTATTGTATCTCGCCAATGGCGAGACACTTTCTTGTGTGGCTCCATTGTAGCGACACCTTATTGTATCTCGCCAATGGCGAGACACTTTCTTGTGTGGCTCCATTGTAGCGACACCTTATTGTATCTCGCCAATGGCGAGACACTTTCTTGTGTGGCTCCATTGTAGCGACACCTTATTGTATCTCGCCAATGGCGAGACACTTTCTTGTGTGGCTCCATTGTAGCGACACCTTATTGTATCTCGCCAATGGCGAGACACTTTCTTGTGTGGCTCCATTGTAGCGACACCTTATTGTATCTCGCCAATGGCGAGACACTTTCTTGTGTGGCTCCATTGTAGCGACACCTTATTGTATCTCGCCAATGGCGAGACACTTTCTTGTGTGGCTCCATTGTAGCGACACCTTATTGTATCTCGCCAATGGCGAGACACTTTCTTGTGTGGCTCCATTGTAGCGACACCTTATTGTATCTCGCCAATGGCGAGACACTTTCTTGTGTGGCTCCATTGTAGCGACACCTTATTGTATCTCGCCAATGGCGAGACACTTTCTTGTGTGGCTCCATTGTAGCGACACCTTATTGTATCTCGCCAATGGCGAGACACTTTCTTGTGTGGCTCCATTGTAGCGACACCTTATTGTATCTCGCCAATGGCGAGACACTTTCTTGTGTGGCTCCATTGTAGCGACACCTTATTGTATCTCGCCAATGGCGAGACACTTTCTTGTGTGGCTCCATTGTAGCGACACCTTATTGTATCTCGCCAATGGCGAGACACTTTCTTGTGTGGCTCCATTGTAGCGACACCTTATTGTATCTCGCCAATGGCGAGACACTTTCTTGTGTGGCTCCATTGTAGCGACACCTTATTGTATCTCGCCAATGGCGAGACACTTTCTTGTGTGGCTCCATTGTAGCGACACCTTATTGTATCTCGCCAATGGCGAGACACTTTCTTGTGTGGCTCCATTGTAGCGACACCTTATTGTATCTCGCCAATGGCGAGACACTTTCTTGTGTGGCTCCATTGTAGCGACACCTTATTGTATCTCGCCAATGGCGAGACACTTTCTTGTGTGGCTCCATTGTAGCGACACCTTATTGTATCTCGCCAATGGCGAGACACTTTCTTGTGTGGCTCCATTGTAGCGACACCTTATTGTATCTCGCCAATGGCGAGACACTTTCTTGTGTGGCTCCATTGTAGCGACACCTTATTGTATCTCGCCAATGGCGAGACACTTTCTTGTGTGGCTCCATTGTAGCGACACCTTATTGTATCTCGCCAATGGCGAGACACTTTCTTGTGTGGCTCCATTGTAGCGACACCTTATTGTATCTCGCCAATGGCGAGACACTTTCTTGTGTGGCTCCATTGTAGCGACACCTTATTGTATCTCGCCAATGGCGAGACACTTTCTTGTGTGGCTCCATTGTAGCGACACCTTATTGTATCTCGCCAATGGCGAGACACTTTCTTGTGTGGCTCCATTGTAGCGACACCTTATTGTATCTCGCCAATGGCGAGACACTTTCTTGTGTGGCTCCATTGTAGCGACACCTTATTGTATCTCGCCAATGGCGAGACACTTTCTTGTGTGGCTCCATTGTAGCGACACCTTATTGTATCTCGCCAATGGCGAGACACTTTCTTGTGTGGCTCCATTGTAGCGACACCTTATTGTATCTCGCCAATGGCGAGACACTTTCTTGTGTGGCTCCATTGTAGCGACACCTTATTGTATCTCGCCAATGGCGAGACACTTTCTTGTGTGGCTCCATTGTAGCGACACCTTATTGTATCTCGCCAATGGCGAGACACTTTCTTGTGTGGCTCCATTGTAGCGACACCTTATTGTATCTCGCCAATGGCGAGACACTTTCTTGTGTGGCTCCATTGTAGCGACACCTTATTGTATCTCGCCAATGGCGAGACACTTTCTTGTGTGGCTCCATTGTAGCGACACCTTATTGTATCTCGCCAATGGCGAGACACTTTCTTGTGTGGCTCCATTGTAGCGACACCTTATTGTATCTCGCCAATGGCGAGACACTTTCTTGTGTGGCTCCATTGTAGCGACACCTTATTGTATCTCGCCAATGGCGAGACACTTTCTTGTGTGGCTCCATTGTAGCGACACCTTATTGTGTCTCGCTATTGGCGAGACACTTTCTAGTGTCGCCAAAGGTGAGACACCAAGAATGTCGGTATGTGCTATTGAAGTGTTCAAATTAATGCTTGTGGGGCCCACTTGATTTTTCAGCATAAAGAGATGTTCAGCCACGTTAGTGAAGCGATTACAAAATGAAAATCGCCCGCTAAGCATGAAATTAGGGCATTTAACCGTGCCTAAAATGGAGAAAAGCCGTTACAACAACGGGAGACATCTCCTCTTGGTGGCGGTCAACTCTTGTCGCGCCCTCTGATTTTGGACACTTGGCGACTTGTGTTCTTTTCGGATGTGGCGCCTCCCAAAGGCTATAAATACCCCTATGTCCACTTGGGTGGGGATCGATCGAGATCGAGTTTTGGAGATAAAAACTCATAAGCTAAGAGCTTTGCACAGAGAGAGAAGGAGATTTTGAGCTTCAGCCAAGAAGACTTCAAGAACTTCATCCACGTGGAGATCCTCGAGTTTAAGCTTAGACTTATTCTTGGGAAGAGTAGATATCTTACTTTGCTAAGATATTTGCTTTAGTTCTTGTTTCCTTAGCGAAGCATTAACTCAACCCTGTCGATTCGACGATCGTTGCTAAGGTGGTCCACGGACGGCGTGTCCCGACGCAGGCCAGAATCCGCATAGCGGAGATCTACGTGTAGTGTCTTACGTTGCGTGTTTGTGAGAAAGCGACTCAAATTCCTTTGTAATAGAGAGTTGCACGTGTAATTTTCTCTTGTTTTCATTGTCAAAATGTTTTGTAATGGAAATAACAAAGAAACCAGCTTTCGACCGAAACAATTATTTTTTCTCTTCTTGATTTTGTTCGTGTCTATTTTTTTTATTTCTCCTCCTTGTTTATTCTTTTTTTTTTGTTCATTCGATTTCTTCCCTCATTTTTAAATTTTCTTTTATTTGTAAATAATCACACACACTCTATATCTCTATACTTTCACTCTTTTTTGTCTGCACATATTTTGAAGATCCAATTTAGAATTTTCCCGACACACCTTCCTCGTGGGATCGACATTATAACTATACTATAACTTGATAGTTGTCCTTTTACAACTTTATTGCATGTTTATTATGCCCACCTATCATATGTTCATGGATTATGCCCTGTGCGAAATAAGCTTTACCGGTGGGTGGTAAATAAAAGTGGGTCCTGGTAGGGACATGCACTGTGTGAGGACACTCACCGGTGGCTGTATAAACAAAGATGTGTGTGGTTTATTGATATATCTCATGATTGAAAAAATTTAGAAGTCCTGAATATTAGAGCTTGATTATTTATTATTAACATCTGTTATTTCATTTTGATCGACGATCATATTATGAGTATTATTAGCTTATTGCTAATACCTATACATTTAATTTTAAATGTCTATATATATATATGAAAAATTGTGTCAAAGCACCAAATTTGAAAACTCAATGTGCCCCAACCCTCCTACTTTTCCCTATGTGCTTCAACCCCAAATTTTAAAAATGTGCCCCAACCCCTCCTACTTTTCCCTATGTGCTTCAACCCCCAAATTTTAAAAAAAATGTGCCCCAGCCCCTCCAGCTCATTATTAGCCCATATTTGACCTAAAAATCCAATTTTACCCCTCTCCACCCACTCAAAATCACCATTATCTCTCCTCCTCCTCCTTCCTCATCCTCTTCTCCTTCTCCTTCCTCATCCTCTCCTCCCTCATCCTCCTTCCTCCTTCCTCCCCGGTGATCCTCCAATCCGTCGCTGACTCTGCATGGGCTCCACCGACGGCTGGTTAGCCACCGTCGACGACCGATTGGAGATAATACTGCTCAATCCCATCACTCAATCCCAAATCCGACTCCCTCTAGTCTTCACTATACTGGAGTTCCCCCCAAACTCCTGCGTGGTCATGCTCTTAATCCGTTTAGAATTATACTTCACTCGAGTCGGAGGTCGATCATGGTCCAAGGTTCCACTCTCATTTGATTACACTACATTTAACGAACACCCTCTGTTTTATGACGCTATATATCACAATAAAAAGTTTTATATAGTGGATGAGTATGGACTAGTTCACACCTGGGACCCCGAACTCATCAATGGCATGGTCTCCAAGCCATCACTTTTCTTAAATGGCCCAGAAAGTAGAAATTATTTTTTATATAATAAATACTTGGTATTGCCACCACGGGGAAAGTTCCTATAGATATGGGCTGGAAATTCCGGCGATCTTTGAAAATCGATCTTGAAGAGTTTAGAGTGTTTGATGGGATGAGGGTTTACTTGCATGGATTGAGTTGAGGAGCTTGGGTGATTATGCTTTGTTCATTGGAAGCAACCGATCTACGTGCAATCGTGTATATCGGCGAGATGTTCACGGGTGAGAGGCAATTGTATCAACTTTACGAAGACTATAGCTAATTAGGCTGTTAACATTTACTGTTCCATGTTAAGTATAGTGGAGTAAGTTTTAACTTTTTCTTTTAAATGTTAAGTTTTGTTAATTAGCTGTTAAGTTTTACCTAGTACCGTGAACTATAGGCGATTAGCATTAGCGTTTAGTTGTTCCATATAACTATAATTGAGTAGCTGTTATCTTTTATTCTTTTAAATGTTAAGTTTTGTACATTAAGCTGTTATGTTTTACCTACTAGCTATAATTGATTATTTGTAAACTATAAATGATATCGGGATATTGCCACCAATTAGTACTAAAAGGAAGGGGAGAAATAGAATAAGACTATATAATGTAAAATATCAAGTAATTGTTAATATATGTCTATTAAAACTCACGAAGAATCTATTAAGGTTCCTTAACTCTTAAATTGTTAAAATTTAACTTTCTTTATTTAATTTTTTTAGTTCTAATGTTGCAAGAAACTTTTGTATAAATTCTAGCTCCAACAAACCCATATAGTCTTTCTCAAGAAACTTCTGAATGATCGGGTTATTTAAGATCCAATTACAAGTGAGTCCACCCCTTAAGACAAGAGCGATCAAAGAGCCCATTAACATCGAAACAGCTCGGTCGTCTTTGTTACGTCATGTTAGTGCTCATTAACCACAATCATAATGTTCTATGAATGAAAGTTTTGTGAGATATTTCATAAAACAAGTGGTGAGCAACCATCATGGTCCATGAATACGTCATTTGTTGTAGTCGGTCTCCACCATGTATAAATATTTAGTAGATTAATTATTAAGTTTTACCTAGCATGCGTGAACTATAGCTAGTTAGCTGTTAATGTTTACTGTTCCATGTTAAGTATAGTGGAGTAAGTTTTAACTTTTTCTTTTAAATGTTAAGTTTAGTTAATTAAGCTGTTAAGTTTTATCTAGTACATGTGAACTATAGCTGATTAACTGTTAACATTTAGTTATTCCATATAGGTATAATTGAGTAACTATTATCTTTATTCTTTTAAATGTTAAGTTTTACTTAGTACATGTGAACTATAGCCGATTAACTGTTAACATTTGGCTATTCCATACAAATTTTTCAGTTACCATATAAACCTACATACATCGACTAAAATTAACATATAAGAGAGTCAAACACATCGAAGATCGGGTTATTTAACCCATATAGCCTTTCTCAAGAAGCTTCGAATGATCGGGTTATTTAAGATCCAATTACAAGTGAGTCCACCCCTTAAGACAAGAGCGATCAAAGAGCCCATTAACATCGAAAGAGCTCGGTCGTCTTTGTTACGTCATGTTAGTGCTCATTAACCACAATCATGGTGTTCTATGAATGAAAGTTTTGTGAGATATTTCATAAAACAAGTGGTGAGCAACCATCATGGTCCATGAATACGTCGCTGTTGTAGTCGGTCTCCACCATGTATAAATATTTAGTAGATTAATTATTAAGTTTTACCTAACGCACGTGAACTATAGCTAGTTAACTGTTAATGTTTACCTGTTCCATGTTAAGTACAGTGGAGTAAGCATTAACTTTTTTCTTTTAAATGTTAAGTTTAGTTAATTAACTGTTAAGTTTTATCTAGTACATGTGAACTATAGCTGAGTAACTGTTAACATTTAGTTATTCCATATAGGTATAATTGAGTAACTATTATCTTTATTCTTTTAAATGTTAAGTTTTACTTAGTACATGTGAACTATAGCTGATTAACTGTTAACATTTGGCTATTCCATACAAATTTTTCAGTTACCATATAAACCTACATACATCGACTAAAATTAACATATAAGAGAGTCAAACACATCGAAAGATCGGGTTATTTAACCCATATAGCCTTTCTCAAGAAGCTTCTGAATGATCGGGTTATTTAAGATCCAATTACGAGTGAGTCAACCCATTAAAACATAAGTGATCAAAGAGCCCATTAACATCGAAAGAGCTCAGTCGTCTTTGTTCTGTCATGTTAGTGCTCATTAACCACAATCATGGTGTTCTATGAAATAAAAGTTTCATGAGTCATTTCATCAAATTAGTGGTGAGCAACCATCACGGTCCATGAATACCTCGCTGTCATAGTTGGTCTCCGCCATCACGCATGAGAGTTTAGTGGTAGAGAGATGGTGGTCAAGGGAGGAGAAGATGGCGGCGAGCTCGGAGGAGGTGATCTTGCCATCGCCATTGGAGTCGAACTTATAGAGGACACATTTGAGGTCAGTGGTGGTGGATGGGGAGGAGGGGATCAACGGAGGAGGTATTGGCGGTGCTTGAGGTGGATTTAGATTTAGATCCGGATGAGAATTTGGATCGGGTAGTCGAGGGTGGCGGCGGGGAGGAGTGATTGCAACGGGTGAGAATTTGGATCATGTAGTCAATGGTGGCAGCGTTTGGCTTTTGAGATGAGGACAGAGGAGGAAGAAGAAGGGGGTATTTTAATGGAGGAGAGACAATGGTCCTTCTTCTCACGGCAAATGATCCGACGATGACATTGCGACCACTGTAGAAAGAGGGAGGTCGAGAGGGAGAAGGCCGTGGATCGAGATCGGTTTGGATCTGAAGGAGGAGGAGGAGGAGGAGGAGGAGAGAAGAATGGTTATTTTGAGTGGGTGGAGAGGGGTAAAATTGAGTTTTTGGGTGAAATACATATAATATTTGGGCTAATCATGAGTTGGAGGGGTCACATTTTTTCAAATTTTGGGGTCAAGCACATAGGGAAAAGTAGGAGGGGCTGGGGCACATCAAGTTTTCAGATTTGGGGCCTTGACATAATTTTTCCATATATATATATATATATATATATATATATATATATATATATATATATATATATAGAGAGAGAGAGCAAGGCTCTATGAACTTAAGTTCATAATGAATAGTGGTGCACCAACTTTTCTAACCACTCATCTTGTTTTGGGATCCGTGAAAGATATAAAGGCCACTTTGAGATTTGTGCATCACAAATCTCAAGGCAAGATGAGTGGATAAAAAGTTAGTGCACCACTATTCATTATGAACTTAAGTTCATAGGAGCCTTACTCTATATATATATATATATATATATATATATATATATATATATATATATATACACACGTATTCTTTTTTTTTCCGCTTCTGTCATACCCGAGAGTTTCATGGTTCCATATTGCGCCTTAGACTCACCACTATCGTTTCTGCATCCATTTGCTGGTTGCAAAGTAGATAAAGGCAAGGAGATTGCAAACCTCGATAAAAAGGATTAGCTCCTATCACAACCGAGGTAGAAATAATTTTTGTGTTTAACTTTTGTGTTACTTTTGAGCAGTTGGACATGTAATAATATATACTGTATCTTATTATCAGACTATATGGTGTATTATTGTTCCCTTTAGCTTTTCTGCTATTCTGATATTTTGTGGACTCTGCTGTTAACCTTGTGATTCTGGGTGTTGTATATATTTCTGCTGCTTTAATTTCGCTCTTTAGTATTAGGGTATAGGAGTGTATATAAAAATTAAGCAGTTCGACTCTCCCTAGTCAGGTCATGCCTAATTTTTATGTTTTTCCCGGGTCCCGCTTCGGTATGTTTTGGAGAGGGCGTTACACAAACAGGGCTGCAGCTTAGATCTATCAATCTTCATATAGTTGAAGATGCCCATAAACAGGACATCGGCAGAGCTGCTCGTGTCTACCATGATCCGCTTAACTCATAACCCGTTGATTTGGATGGATATGATGATAGGGTCGTCATGAGGCATCATCATGCCTCTCAAGTCGCCATTGCTGAAGGTCATGGATTGATCTACCTTAAGCTTCTTCTCGCATGTGTTCACTTCGAGGACTCGTGATGCTTTTTAGCGTTATTCAACATCCCTCCATCGGCCGGGCCACCACTGATGGTATTGATTATGCCCCTATGGCTAACCTCCTTTGGTTGACTTCTCTGCTAATTTGGTCGGGGTGACCGTGACCTTCTCCTTTATGGTTTGTCTAGGTTCAACCCTTCCTTGTTGCAACCGTTGGTGAACGTCTTGAGCAGTCTCTTCTTGATAAAATCTTTGATATCCCTCTATGGGACTCGGTAGTCATCTATGTCATGGGCATGGTCTCGTGGTAGCGATAGTCTTGTTTGGCATTCCTCTTGTGCGGCTTTGAGGTGATGCGGGGGTTGGGGGAGAGTTTTGTTTAGATGTCCTTTCCATTGGATAATTGGTGCAAAACTTATGAAAGGGGGCATTGAGGGAGCAAAAGCAGGTCTCATTGTCACATTGCTCAGTTCATCTCTTCTTTTGTTTCTTCCGTCATCCCTTCGTCGGATCGATCATTCGAAGTCCGAGTTTGACTCAGAGCGTCGGTGTTAGCCTTTTGAAACTATAGGGTATTTAAGTGCAATTAAGCCTTTGTTACGGTGAAATTTGAAAAGCAAAACTAGGAATAAATTGTCAAGACACAGAGGCTTGTGAGTCCCTCGTAGTCACATAGGTGCAGGATGTAGCTTGGGTGAGGCTATATCCACTGGAAGCTTGACACAGCTCTCATTTTAGGAAATGGTTCAGTCTCTATGCAGTGCCCTCAATTTGAGTTTCATTGTTTTAGGCTCTAAAATCCACCTTGAACATTAATGTGCTTTCAAATACGAAAAGCATTTTGGACTAGAAAAGATAGCGAATCTTTTTATTTGCTTAAAGTTCCGTCGTTTTTTATTTTTTATTGTTTATTGTTATATTATTGAATCAAAAAGTTGCACCAACAACGTGTCCTAATTAATCTTCTGGTTGAATCATTTGGATGAATGACTACCTGAACCTCCTGATGCACATATACCATATTTACTTCTTTCTATACTCCTTTTATTCTATTCTATTTTTCTTATATTGTTAATCCAAATTGGATATCCTTAATATTCGAGACATGTGAATTCCCTCTTGTTTAATTTGCATAATTAAGTCGTGTAGTCCCATAGTTTTCATATTTTTATCCTATCGAATCGCTTTTCTTGTGGTATCGAGGGCATCTCTTTGATTTAAGAGGCATTATTTTTATTCCGAGTATATTCCTCTTCGGTTCCGGCTATCACCGGCCAGCGGCAATCGGCCGATTTTAGAGCAAACAAGTAGCAATCACTTGTTCATCATGAGAAACCAACGATAGAATCGCACATTCATTTAAGTCAAAATAAACCAAAGAGCTGGTATAATAATAACATTGCCTTTGTAGAAGCATGTCATAGATAAATTTGATATTTGAGCAAAAATGTACGCATACATTTTATATACTCAAAAGTTTCATTAGAAAGTAAATAAGTGGAAATTGAAAGACTCCGTACTCATGTAACACTTCAACAAAACTACTCTCTATTTTCTTAAGATTATATAAGTTCTCCCTGCTGTGGGGGCAACGAGACCGAGAAACTGTTATCATAACAATATGATGGACGGGCTACAAGCCCAACTATGAATGGACCCTTGAAAACCTCATTCACCTTCTCTGTCTTCAAATCCCACGACACAATCCTCACCTGGCGATCCTCGCCCGTCACTCTCAACAGCACCTTCTCCCCTCCTTCGAAAGGCAACGGGTTCACCCACATTCGTTCTTTCAAAAGGCAACGGGGGTTTGTGGAGTTTCAGAGGTTATGTTGATGAAACACCAAGCTGAAGATCATGAAAGAGCAAGAAAGATAATAGAAGAGTTGGGAAAGCTTCAGAGCTTTAAGCAACAGGATCTAGACAAGGCATGCGACTTTTTAATGGAGCATGCTTCCATCGCGGCAGGTTTTCTTATGAGATCCCATGAGCAAAAAGTAATCTGGATCAATAACTTTTTAGAGAAAATGGGGGTAAGTACGCTCTAATCCTTCATGCTTGATGTTATTGTATTGAGAACTTCTAAAACTTTGGATGATTGTAATAATTTAAATATTTAGACTATGCTTTATTTATTTTGGATGAATGTAATATCTTAATTACTATTGGGACCTTCTATTAGTTGTGAGTTTTTATGAAGTTCAAAAATATTGTATGCGTTTTTACTTATTTACAACTGGAATTGAGATGGTGGCATGTTTAAGCCTTCCTCGAAGAGCACTTGAGGTAATTAATTGTGTTGCATCAATTATATATCTCATGATTGAAAAATTTAGAAGTCCTGAATATTAGAGCTTGATTATTTGTTATTGACATCTGTTATTTCATTTTGATCGACGATCATATTATGAGTATTATTAGCTTATTGCTAATACCTATACATTTTAATTTTAAATGTCTATATATATATATATATATATATATATATATATATATATATATATATATATATATATATATATATATATATATATATATATATATATATATATGAAAAATTGTGTCAAAGCACCAAATTTGAAAACTCAATGTGCCCCAGCCCCTCCTACTTTTCCCTATGTGCTTCAACCCCTAAATTTTGAAAAAAATGTGCCCCAGCCCCTCCAGCTCATTATTAGCCCATATTTGACCTAAAAATCCAATTTTACCCCTCTCCACCCACTCAAAATCACCATTATCTCTCCTCCTCCTCCTTCCTCATCCTCTTCTCCTTCTCCTACCTCATCCTCTCCTCCCTCATCCTCCTTCCTCCTTCCTCCCCGGTGATCCTCCAATCCGCCGCTGACTCTGCATGGGCTCCACCGACGGCTAGTTAGCCACCGTCTACGACCGATTGGAGATAATACTGCTCAATCCCATCACTCAATCCCAAATCCGACTCCCTCTAGTCTTCACTATACTGGAGTTCCCCCCAAACTCCTGCGTGGTCATGCTCTTAATCCGTTTAGAATTATACTTCACTCGAGTCGGAGGTCGATCATGGTCCAAGGTTCCACTCTCAACTGATTACACTACATTTAACGAACACCCTCTGTTTTATGACGCTATATATCACAATAAAAAGTTTTATATAGTGGATGAGTATGGACTAGTTCACACCTGGGACCCCGAACTCATCAATGGCATGGTCTCCAAGCCATCACTTTTCTTAAATGGCCCAGAAAGTAGAAATTATTTTTTATAATAAATACTTGGTATTGCCACCACGGGGAAAGTTCCTATAGATATGGAGACTGGAAATTCCCGACGATGCTGAAAATCAGTACTGCACTGAAGAGTTTAGAGTGTTTCAGTGGGATGAGGGTTTACTTGCATGGATTGAGTTGAGGAGCTTGGGTGATTATGCTTTGTTCATTGGAAGCAACCGATCTACGTGCAATCGTGTATATCTGGCCGAGATGTTCCTGGAGTGAGAGGCAATTGTATCAACTTTACCGAAGACTATAGCTAATTAGCTGTTAACATTTACCTGTTCCATGTTAAGTATAGTGGAGTAAGTTTTAACTTTTTTCTTTTAAATGTTAAGTTTTGTTAATTAACTGTTAAGTTTTACCTAGTACACGTGAACTATAGCTGATTAACTGTTAACGTTTAGTTGTTCCATA
The DNA here is from genome assembly GCA_012295165.1 of Asparagus setaceus. NCBI lineage: Eukaryota > Viridiplantae > Streptophyta > Magnoliopsida > Asparagales > Asparagaceae > Asparagus > Asparagus setaceus. The sequence goes on along the minus strand of CM022706.1, from coordinate 67,251,914 downwards.
TAACTATAATTGAGTAACTGTTATCTTTTATTCTTTTAAATGTTAAGTTTTGTACATTAACTGTTATGTTTTACCTACTAGCTATAATTGATTGACTGTAAACTATAAATGATATCGGATATTGCCACCAATTAGTACTAAAAGGAAGGGGAGAAATAGAATAAGACTATATAATGTAAAATATCAAGTAATTGTTAATATATGTCTATTAAAACTCACGAAGAATCTATTAAGGTTCCTTAACTCTTAAATTGTTAAAATTTAACTTTCTTTATTTAATTTTTTAGTTCTAATGTTGCAAGAAACTTTTGTATAAATTCTAGCTCCAACAAACCCATATAGTCTTTCTCAAGAAACTTCTGAATGATCGGGTTATTTAAGATCCAATTACAAGTGAGTCCACCCTTAAGACAAGAGCGATCAAAGAGCCCATTAACATCGAAGAGCTCGATCGTCTTTGTTACGTCATGTTAGTGCTCATTAACCACAATCATAATGTTCTATGAATGAAAGTTTTGTGAGATATTTCATAAAACAAGTGGTGAGCAACCATCATGGTCCATGAATACGTCATTTGTTGTAGTCGGTCTCCACCATGTATAAATATTTAGTAGATTAATTATTAAGTTTTACCTAACGACGTGAACTATAGCTAGTTAACTGTTAATGTTTAATTGCTCCATGTTAAGTATAGTGGAGTAAGTTTTAACTTTTTCTTTTAAATGTTAAGTTTAGTTAATTAACTGTTAAGTTTTATCTAGTACATGTGAACTATAGCTAGTTAGCTGTTAATGTTTAATTGCTCCATGTTAAGTATAGTGGAGTAAGTTTTAACTTTTTCTTTTAAATGTTAAGTTTTACTTAGTACATGTGAACTATAGCCGATTAACTGCTAACATTTGGCTATTCCATACAAATTTTTCAGTTACCATATAAACCTACATACATCGACTAAAATTAACATATAAGAGAGTCAAACACATCGAAGATCGGGTTATTTAACCCATATAGCCTTTCTCAAGAAGCTTCAATGATCGGGTTATTTAAGATCCACTACGAGTGAGTCAACCCATTAAAACATAAGTGATCAAAGAGCCCATTAACATCGAAAGAGCTCGATCGTCTTTGTTACGTCATGTTAGTGCTCATTAACCACAATCATGGTGTTCTATGAAATAAAAGTTTCATGAGTCATTTCATCAAATTAGTGGTGAGCAACCATCACGGTCCATGAATACCTCGCTGTCATAGTTGGTCTCCGCCATCACGCATGAGAGTTTAGTGGTAGAGAGATGGTGGTCAAGGGAGGAGAAGATGGCGGCGAGCTCGGAGGAGGTGATCTTGCCATCGCCATTGGAGTCGAACTTATAGAGGACACATTTGAGGTCAGTGGTGGTGGATGGGGAGGAGGGGATCAACGGAGGAGGTATTAGCGGTGCTTGAGGTGGATTTAGATTTAGATCCGGATGAGAATTTGGATCGGGTAGTCGAGGGTGGCGGCGGGGAGGAGTGATTGCAACGGGTGAGAATTTGGATCATGTAGTCAATGGTGGCAGCGTTTGTCTTTTGAGATGAGGACAGAGGAGGAAGAAGAAGGGGGTATTTTAATGGAGGAGAGACAATGGTCCTTCTTCTCGCCGAAGCTCTCTCCGGCAGCGGATCTGACGATGACATCGCGATTCGACGGCGTAGAAAGAGGGGAGGTCGAGAGAGGGGAGAAGGCCGCGTGGATCGAGATCGGTTTGGATCTGAAGGAGGAGGAGGAGGAGGAGGAGGAGAGAAGAATGGTTATTTTGAGTGGGTGGAGAGGGGTAAAATTGAGTTTTTGGGTGAAATACATATAATATTTGGGCTAATCATGAGCTGGAGGGGCTGGGGCACATTTTTTTCAAATTTTGGGGGCTGAAGCACATAGGGAAAAGTAGGAGGGGCTAGGGCACATCAAGTTTTCAGATTTGGGGCCTTGACATAATTTTTCCATATATATATATATATATATATATATATATATATATATATATATATATATATATATATATATATATATATATATATATATATATATATATATATATATATATATATATATATATATATATATATATATATATATATATATATATATATATATATATATGTATTCCTTTTTTCCCCTTGTCATGCAGAGTTTCATGGTTCCATATTGCGCCTTAGGCTCACCACTATCGTTTCTGCATCCATTTGCTGGTTGCAAAGTAGATAAAGGCAAGGAGATTGCAAATCTCGATAAAAAGGATTAGCTCCTATCACAACCGAGGTAGAAATAATTTTTGTGTTTAACTTTTGTGTTACTTTTGAGCAGTTGGACATGTAATAATATATATTGTAGCTTATTATCAGACTATATGGTGTATTATTGTTCCCTTTAGCTTTTCTGCTATTCTGATATTTTGTGGACTCTGCTGTCAACCTTGTGATTCTGGGTGTTGTATATATTTTTGCTGCTTTAATTTCGCTCTTTAGTATTAGGGTATAGGAGTGTATATAAAAATTAAGCAGTTCGACTCTCCCTAGTCAGGTCATGCCTAATTTTTATGTTCTTCCCGGGTCCCGCTTCGGTATGTTTTGTAAAGGGCGTTACACAAACAGGGCTGCAGCTTAGATCTATCAATCTTCATATAGTTGAAGATGTCCATAAACAGGACATCGGCAGAGCTGCTCGTGTCTACCATGATCCGCTTAACTCATAACCCGTTGATTTGGATGGATATGATGATAGGGTCGTCATGAGGCATCATCATGCCTCTCAAGTCGCCATTGCTGAAGGTCATGGATTGATCTACCTTAAGCTTCTTCTCGCACAGGTTCACTTCGAGGACTCGCATGCTTTTTTTAGCGTTATTCAACATCCCTCCATCGGCTGGGCCACCACTGATGGTATTGATTATGCCCCTATGGCTAACCTCCTTTGGTTGACTTCTCTGCTAATTTGGTCGGGGTGACCGTGACCTTCTCCTTTATGGTTTGTCTAGGTTCAACCCTTCCTTGTTGCAACCGTTGGTGAACGTCTTGAGCAGTCTCTTCTTGATAAAATCTTTGATATCCCTCTATGGGACTCAGTAGTCATCTATGTCATGGGCATGGTCTCTGTGGTAGCGATAGTACTGTTTGGCATTCCTCTTGTGCGGCTTTGAGGTGATGCGGGGGTTGGGGGAGAGTTTTGTTTAGATGTCCTTCCATTGGATAATTGGTGCAAAACTTATGAAAGGGGGCATTGAGGGAGCAAAAGCAGGTCTCATTGTCACATTGCTCAGTTCATCTCTTCTTTTGTTTCTTCCGTCATCCCTTCTGTCGGATCGATCATTCGAGTCTGGAGTTTGACTCAGAGCAGTCGGTGTTAGCCTTTTTGAAACTATAGGGTATTTAAGTGCAATTAAGCCTTTGTTACGGTGAAATTTGAAAAGCAAAACTAGGAATAAATTGTCAAGACACAGAGGCTTGTGAGTCCCTCGTAGTCACATAGGTGCAGGATGTAGCTTGGGTGAGGCTATATCCACTGGAAGCTTGACACAGCTCTCATTTTTAGGAAATGGTTCAGTCTCTATGCAGTGCCCTCAATTTGAGTTTCATTGATTTTAGGCTCTAAAATCCACCTTGAACATTAATGTGCTTTCAAATACGAAAAGCATTTTTGGACTAGAAAAGATAGCGAATCTTTTTATTTGCTTAAAGTTCCGTCGTTTTTTTTATTTTTTTATTGTTTATTGTTATATTATTGAATCAAAAAAAGTTGCACCAACAACGTGTCCTAATTAATCTTCTGGTTGAATCATTTGGATGAATGACTACCTGAACCTCCTGATGCACATATACCATATTTACTTCTTTCTATACTCCTTTTATTCTATTCTATTTTTCTTATATTGTTAATCCAAATTGGATATCCTTAATATTCGAGACATGTGAATTCCCTCTTGTTTAATTTGCATAATTAAGTCGTGTAGTCCCATAGTTTTCATATTTTTATCCTATCGAATCGCTTTTCTTGTGGTATCGAGGGCATCTCTTTGATTTAAGAGGCATTATTTTTATTCCGAGTATATTCCTCTTCGGTTCCGGCTATCACCGGCCAGCGGCAATCGGCCGATTTTAGAGCAAACAAGTAGCAATCACTTGTTCATCATGAGAAACCAACGATAGAATCGCACATTCATTTAAGTCAAAATAAACCAAAGAGCTGGTATAATAATAACATTGCCTTTGTAGAAGCATGTCATAGATAAATTTGATATTTGAGCAAAAATGTAAGCATACATTTTATATACTCAAAAGTTTCATTAAAAAGTAAATACGTGGAAATTGAAAGACTCCGTACTTATGTAACACTTCAACAAAACTACTCTCTATTTTCTTAAGATTACATAAGTTCTCCCCGCTGTGGAGGCAACGAGACCGAGAAACTGTTATCATAACAATATGATGGACGGGCTACAAGCCCAACTATGAATGGACCCTTGTAAACCTCGTTCACCTTCTCTGTCTTCAAATCCCACGACACAATCCTCACCTGGCGATCCTCGCCCGTCACTCTCAACAGAACCTTCTCCCCTCCTTCGAAAGGCAACGGGTTCACCCACATTCGTTCTTTCAAAAGGCATGGCGGCGCGTTTGCTAATAAGCTTGCTTTAGGAGGCAAGGGCAATTGGTACATTGCGTCCCACCTGCCGTTGCCGCTGTCAATACCGGCCAACACCCATATCACCATAGTTTCAGAGCCCACTCGTATGCACGATACGCGATCCTCCCATATCCCGATATCATCTTCATCATTCCTCATCAGCTTTCTCGGGAACCCAAGGTAACCTGCACGATCATTGTCATAGTCGAACCACAGCAAGTATTCTGTCCAGGTCCAGTACACGATCCCTTTTGCAGACACGGACTTGACGCCCATCCGCGGGTAATAAGGGATATTCACAACCGTATCTGATGTCACCCACTTTCCGTCACTGGAAGAGAACACTTCAAACTGAAGTTCCGAACTTGGACGTGAAAACGTACTGCTTTTAAGGGGATGAACTAGCTTGTACTGGTCAGGAGAGATTGATGGCTCAAACATCAGGCCGACAAACTGTCTGTATCTGCTATCTGGGATTCTATGACCTTCTCTTGTCAATGGATTGCATACGTACAAACACTCCTCAAGACGAAGGCATACGAGACCGTTGGTAGAGGCACAGATGGTATTAACAGGATCAGATACAAAGTGAAGGAAAGGGTCGAGGATGAGAATTCGATCCTCGAGTGTGGTAAATAATGCTAGACGCTGATCCTTTATGAAGATCACACCTGATGTAAAGAATCTGTGACGAAAAAATTGATCGATTTCGTTGTACCACCTCTTGGATACAGATTTGAGTTGGCCGAGAGACTTGGAGGGAAGACATGGGAGGATGTTGTTGAATATGATATCATCAGGGATGTAGGCTATTATGGTTTGCTGATTAGCCATGAGAAACCTGTCAGTGGGAAAAATTTTCAGAAACCAATTCAGTAATTGCAGCTGGGAAAACAAAAAGGAAAACAGGAATAGACCAAGTGTATACATTTCAGAACAAAGAAATCCGAAGGAAACCCACATCAAGTTAAAGAACAACCAAGGAATAAGTAAGTCATGAGATGTAAATTAGCTGATTGCTAAAATGAGCAAAATAAAAACTAAGACAAATGAAGAAGAAGGTCAAAGAAACGTAATAACGACAATTATACTGATGACATCCATGAGCATCTGATCATTGAAAAAGAATGCTTAAGAAGTATCAAGGAAACATCTGTTCCACAAAGTCTAAATAGTAGACATGTGTGAATTGTGATATGAGTAATACACAGAAATTCTGGAGCATAAATAAGCAAAATATCAATATATATATATATATATATATATATATATATATATATATATATATATATATATATATATATATATATATATATATATATATATATATAGACACACACACACACACACACAACAGGGATTTTAAATATGTTATTGCTTTTAAGTTTTCGAACTCTCTATGGTCTTCTCTGTTGAAAAGCTTTGAACGTGTTGAATGTGTTGGAGATCTGCTGAATTCATCTCGCGATGTCTGTGAGATAAAGGCGTAAGGATAAACTCCTTGAAATGTCTGAAATTACAGGTTACATATCTATTTATTATTGTGTAACCTTCATAAACATGAAATGTAATGGAACTAAGGGTCTATAAAAATATGCAGTAGGGCATAACTTTGTATATCTTAGACAGTGCTTAAACATTTCAACCAGGTTTAGTTTGTCAGAATCAGGATAAGCAGCAACATAACCCTAGACTTTGGATGAGTGTCGTTATTAGTGATGGCATTTAACTAAAATATGCTTTAAAAAAAAGAGATAGTAAATACAGCTAGTGATCTGACGATGGTAGGAAAAAGATATAGATAATGATCCGCTGATTGTAAATTTGAAAGGTTTTCTGTAATAGAGAATTCTTCATGGCTAAAGTACATTTATTTTGATAAGAGAACATGCCGACTGAGTACGTATATGGCAGAACACTTATATATGAGTATGAGCAGAACATTAAGATCTAATAAAAATAATAATACTAACGTAACGGCAGTATTTGTTTCAGACATTTCATAAAATTATGTTGCAATGCCAGGGATGATGATTGGCAAAGTGACAGCAAACTTTGAATTCATAAGAATTCTATATATCAGACTTTTCATATGTATGTCGCAATTCTAGGGATCATCATGTCAAAGTGATAGCTAACCCACACAAATAAAACTTCTTTCAACAAAATATAAGAAGCCAAAACTGTCTGAAACTATCTAAAATGTCTGATACATACCAAAACTATCGGAAATGTACGGTACATTTATAAACTATCTGAAACTACATGAAATGTCTAATAAATGCCTATAATATCTGAAACAATCTAAAATTTCTGATCCATGCAGGCATTAAACTGTCTGAAGTTTCATGTCATCGTATTTGCTATTTGTAAATATCAACACGCGGTGAGCATATCCGGATATGACATTATATTTAAACAAAAAGCTTTTATTTTTCACCTCTTCGAAAGAAAAAAAACTTTCAATATTCAACTCTACCTAAAAACTTTGCCTTATATAAAACTCGTAGTTGTTTTCATGTGATCGTCCAATAAACTTAAGTTACAGTCTTCATAAAGTAGTTGTCACTTAAAAAGGGTATCTTCATATCGTACTCTATCAAATCTACTTCTTCCGTAAAGGAGTATTTTGTACTTCGATACCCCAAAGTTTGACCTTTGTTGAACTTTGATACAATGAAGTTATATTTTGACGAATTGCTACCCCAAAATGTGAAAATTTGATGTTAATTTTGTTCAACAATATCAACATAGCAAAGTGAATGAGAAATAATCTTTTACCAAATTACTGTTTACTGAGTTGGGGGATGTAAGAAACAAAGATAGTGTTTTGTAGTATTAAATTGACTAAATTTGAAAACTTTGGGGTTTCAAATTCTCTAAATAAAACCTCATGGTATCGAAGTCTTTGGAGTAGGAGATAAGCACACAAGTGAATAACTCAAATTCCTCTTCACAATTATATCCAAGAAATTGTCGAAGGCAATAAAACAACTTGATTATCACCATTGAATAACATAGTTTAATTTTGTTAAAAGAAGGGGAAAATCAATGACAAGAGAGACTGGTATAGATCATGGATGCATTGTAAACGATGGCTTAATTTAATGCACTAGGCATAAAACTAACATAATAATCAACAAGATTGTTTAGTAAATACCTAAAGATATCTTCGACCTAGATCACTTCAACCAAAGTTTGAAGGAAAAAAAGTATCCATAACAAGAAGATTAAACCCTAGATAGGAAATAAACCTTAAATAAAATAAAATAAATAGCAACATCTTACCTTGAGAAATGCTCGGCTGCTAGTAGGGTTTTTTTGGTGCTAGGGTTTTTGGACGTAGATTTAATTGATAAGAAAAAGAAAAAAGAAAAAAGAAAAAAGAAAATGGGTAGAAACATCTAAAGGGTACTTTGCTCTTTACATTCTATTTTGTTTGGCGTAGTCGTGAACAAGGAGATGGATTTATTTTACGGTTAATAATAGATGAAATAGAGATATGGATATCAAAGGAAAATATATGATACCTGATTTTTGTTGTTCGAATAAATTTGGTAAAAACAATATAAATAGGATCAATCATCATCAATCAATCAATCATCATCAAATCTTTAAAATTAGGGAAAAGTTTTCCATGGTGAATACAACTCTTCACTATTTTGAATATTTCATTTAAATCTTAATCTATCCTCATCATAATTATATCCTATCCTAATCTCATTTAAATATTAATCTATCATCATCATAATTATATCCTATCCTAATCCCATATGAACTACCTACAGCTCAACAATTTACAAAATAAGTGTAATAAAATACATGAAACGCAATTTGTTAAGGTAAAGAACTAGCATGATATAATATATGAAGGATCACAAAATAACCTTAAAAATTCAAAAATTGCACAAAATATCATCAAAATTTTAAAATTACACAAAACATATGTTTCAAAACTTAAAATAATAAATCTGAAATCTGAAAATTAACAATGACCTCAGAAGAATTTAAAATATGCAATTAACACCCTCAACGCTTCAAAATTATAAAACACCCTCAAAATTTTAAATAAAAACGACTGAAATTCTGAAATTTCAAAACTTGCAAACAACAAAGATGAATTCAAGGGATTACCATCAGGCATCTGAAAATTTAAAATTTGTAAAAATAACCTCAACATTATAAAAATTATAAAAACTCCTTCAAAGTTAAAAATCACAAAAACCCTAAACTTTCAAAGCGTATAACTAGTACATATCAAATCTAGAAATTATCACAGACCACTGAAAATTTAAATTTTCTAAAACAATCCGAAGTTCTAATAATCGTTATAACACCCTCAAAATTTCGAATTGTAAGAAATATCCCGACATTCAAAACTTACCACCAACACAAGAAACGTGGAAATTACAAGCATCCAACTTAAAATTTAAAATGTTCAAAACTCTCAAAGTTTCAAAATTTACAAAACACACCGTCAAAAGTTTAAAATCACAAAAGAACAAAACGACTAAAATTTCAAAACTTAGCAAATAAAGAGTAGTTGTTTGATATTCTTTCGTTAAGAATATATAAATTTAACTTTCAATTAAGGTTTACTATCCATTTTAACATCTAAATGTAGTCTAATTTTATCGAAAAAGATAAAGTTAGAGAAACATTGATGTCGGCTCAATAAAAAATAAAATAGAAGCAATGAAAGATACTTTTTCTCAATATTTTATAAAATAGTTTATTTTTAAGTAAATTAGTAGAAAGGATTTTCATGAACTTTTTAGTACTTTTATATGTTTATGTGGATACTTTCATCATATAAAAGTGTACTATAGTTAGCATTAATCTTTAATTTATGATTTTTTTAAAGTCTATCAAGGATTAGGAACAAACTCCATGTTCTCTTTTGTATCGTTTTAGCCCACTTTTAATCAATCATCTTGTCTTATTAGCTTTAACTATTCATCTTCCTTTTATAACGCTATTGTTTCAATTATTTTTCACTTTTCCAATGCTATACTTTCTCAGGTCAAGCTTGATTTTACGTCGGTCCAAATAATATGATAATTCAAATTGACTTGAATTATATTTATTTTCTATCAATTCAATTATCAACAAGAAAATTTAAATTGGGTGTAGCTCATTTAAACGATCATCAAAGAAAATAAATAATCACAATGCTAAAGTTTAGAGACATAAGTGAGCAAAAACCATCAAAGCGGAACCCAGAAATAAATTTTAGTAAGAAAATAAATTAAAATACTTAATCATAGTATTTAACCATGTGCATTGCATGTGCGTAAAAGCTAGTTATACTAAACCCCCCACAAATTTTAGCATTTTATACACCCCAAAAACTTCTAAAATGACAGTAAATCCTAAATAACTATTAGAATAGCAGAAAACTCCTAGTAAGTTTTCGCGTTTTGCAGATAACCTCCGGGATAGCGTTAATCCATATTTAGAATATAAAAATGTGTCGTCAATGCAAAATATGGACTTATACTATCATGAGGGTGGTCTGCAACATGTAGAAACTTATTGAGAGTTTTTTACAATTCCAAATAGTCATTGGGAATTTAGTGTAATTTTAGAAGTTATTGTAGGTTTCCTGAAAACGTTTAATTAAAGTTCTTGGAGTTTAGTGTAATTTACGTTACATAATTTTATCTATGATTTTATCTCAAGGGAAATTTAAAGGAAATAAAATCAAAATTTATCTATGACTAAGATTTGGACAGGAAAATGTATCTCAAATTTATCAAAATGTTTGTAATATACTATTTTATCCAAGAAAAATCATGTTTTTGCTTCATACCATGTTTAAATATCAAATTAACTAAAAAAATGTAGATCGGATCTGAAAAGCTAAATTACCAAAATTCAATATTAATGAAATTTTGTGAAGGAAAGAAGAAGAAAAGTGATGTAGAACACATTGCGGATACCTTCATGGAGAAACAGGATCGTAGCAAGCCCAAACGCGGACCCGGTCGAGGAAAATAGGTTGCAATGAAGAACGGGTCGTAACTTTCAATCCGTAAGTCGGATTTGGACGATTTTTTTTTAAAATCGCGTATTTTTTCGAGACGAAGCCAACCAAACCTACCGATGTTCGGTTTGCTCGCCATTTGTTTCGTCAAATTCCTTCCGGGTTGAGAGATATCAGCGTTTTCGTCGATTTTTTACTACTTTTAGTAATGTTTTAGGAGTCTGTTTGGATTAGGAAGCAAATACGGTTTGATTCTAAATTTGACCGATTTACTTCCCTAATCGTAGGGAGTCTTTTAAGGATAGTTTTCTTATTTCTATTTTTGGCAAAGTTCGGGTCAATTAGAGTTCTTATTTCTATTTTTAGTAGGAGTTCGAGTACTTGTAGGATTCTTATTTGTTTTCTATTTAAACAGAGTCTTGTAAGCCCTATAGGGATATCTTTTCATCAATAAAATTTTCGTTTAATATATTTTCTTTGTGGATTCGAAGCTCTTCGTGGATTCGGAGATCAATCCTCGGTGGATTCCGAGATTTCAACTTCCGCGGTGCGTCAAAAAGAAAGGGAATGTATAGTATCTCATCTCCGCGGGTATATGAAAGACACACATGAAATTAGGTAGAAATAATTAGTTGTAGACTTATAACTTATCTTAAAAATCAGTTTTTATTCATGTTTTAATTCCTAAAATACCAGTACAAAACTAGGTATCGACCGGTTGCCAGATCCTGTGTCCTAAAATTGAGGAATGTGAGAGGAAAAATTTTGGCTTAAAATTAGGTAAGGTGCCGTCAGTGTTGTTGCCATAAAAAGGGATTTTTTTTTTTGTCATATTAGATCCTGGGATTTTTAGATATTAATTAGTCCCTTAAATCATTATAATTCTAATATTAGTCCCCAACATCTTCATATTTTGATAGTAGTCTCCAAAATTATCTTAATATGCTGACATTCGTCCTTTCTTCTACTTGAATGTTAAAACCTTGAACCATAATTGAGTTTAAACTTGAACAGGTGAACTGAGGATGTCTATTGAAGAAAAAGTTAAAGAAAATGTAATAATCCTCATCTATTTTAACACCGACTAAGTTACCAACTCTTAATAAGTTAATTTGGGGGATTGAATATCAAAATATGAAGATTTGAGGGACTTCAATTAAAATACTAAGAAGTAAGGTACTTATATGAAAAAAAAAACACTAAAGAAAAACATAATCCCGCGTGAGGACAAAGCGATCCAAAGCTAAGAAACAAGGAAAAAGCATAGCCCTCAGCAGTTACGGCCAAATCACAAGAAATTTTCTTCCACGTCACATAATACAAAATTACGATCTTTGTAATGGGATCGTGCGTCTCGAGACCGCAAGGTTGCTTTGGCCGGGCGGCGGCGGTGAAGCGGAGGAGGCGGGGGCCGGAGGATCGCCGCTCGCATTCCGGTAACCCTCAAGGTTACGTTTTTTATTTTCCCCTTTTTTGGTTGTTTACTTAGTCGGTGATTGATCGTGAAAATAATAATAATAATAATAAAGCCCTTAAAGTTTGATCTTGGGTGCTTAAAACTATTGACGGTGATTCAATATGTCGATAATATCTAATTCAAATATAGAATTTCAGTTACGAAATTGAAAACCGTAATGTTGGATGTGATGTTAATACGCATGATGCAAGTAAGAGGTCTAGGAGAACTCACATCTAAGAGCTAGTTTTTAGAGGGAGGAAACATAAATCCCTTATAAAACTCACAATTGATTACCCATTTTGTTAAGCCAGTCTGCATGAGCTTCGGGATTGTGGAAGCTTGGTGGTATGCTAAGGTCCATTTTGTCCCATATTGACTAAATGGGAGGTCAATTAGGGCTTTATAAGATTTGGGTTCCTTCGAATTGTCAGCGTTTGGGAGTGAGTTTCCCTAGATTTACACATGAGCTACATAGAAGCGAAAATTGCAATAATTTCGATGTGTTTTTAGTCATGCACAAGGGGAACTTAAGCAACTTTACGAAAATTTTGAAATGTTGATTCTGATCGTATGGTGCATCACTAGAATATGTTGAAACATTCAAAATTTTATTTCAAGGCAGTTGATTAGTATTTGATGCATCTAATGGTGTGATTTTCAGTTTTGAAATCAAGATTTTGCATTTTGATTGGTAGAAATCCACATTTTGGATACTATTAATAGTATCAACTAATATATACCATGAGAACCCTTGATTCTCAAAGGTGATGGATTTTTGAAATTTAATGTGTTTTAGTCTTGACATGGACTTCGATGGAAAATAGGATGTAGCTTTGTCAAGATCTTAACTTTGTTGCTTATGGTTCGTGAGTTTTAGACGTAGTCATTGCATTTCTTGTATTCTAGTAGTTGTCTAAGGCTTTAAGCTTAGTGAAAGTTTAATTCATCACATCAACTCTGTTGATTTTCAGTTATTTTCTGATTTTTGATCTATAATTTCTAGCACAACATATAGTTTTGCCAAATTTTCAAACTAATGACAGTTACAATTCTTTTAGGGAACACTGATGAGGCATGGTTCGACTCAAATGTGTCCATTGAATCAGACTGCGATGATGATTTCCACAGTGGTCAAGATGGTATGTGATTCAAAACAATTTAATATCTTGGTTTCAACAGCATGATTGGGTTATTAACCCTCTCTATGTTTTTATATCATTCTAGGGTAGCCAAACTTTGTGCTCGTTGAACTTTGAGCATGCTCTCAAAATTTCTGCAGATGCATTTTCTCTAAATGAATATGAAGGTGGTTCTGTTTCAAGTAAGCCATCCATTAGAGATGCTAACAGTGAGAACATTTATTCCAATGCTCCTTCAGTTCCTTCTGTTGACCAGAAACAAAAGGAACCAAATCACGGGGAACATATCGAGGAAAATTCAAGAAAGAACACGGGGCATTTCAGGAGCCATGGCGATATATCTGACCTTTCAGTGGACGAACAGAGCGAAAGGGAAGAAGAGGAAGTTTTGGATACCTGTGGTATTCTTCCAAACAATTGCTTGCCTTGGCTAGCTTCCACGGTTCCATCAATTGACAAGAAAGGTTCTCGAATTTCTAGTCCACCACACTTGAGGAAAAAGCCGTCATTGAAGCTTTCTTTCAAGCGGAGGGCTGGTGAGAGGCATGCTACTTCTCCACTATGTGAGTGTTTCCGCCGTAAAGTCTATTTTTTGGATTAGCTTGCATGTGATCCTCTATTTAATAGATCTGGTCTATATTAGATATTACAAGTTTTTTTGAGGTACTAGATAGCCTTAACTGAACTGAATGAAAGAACAAGATTCATGCAGCCTAGCTGAAATTTTGGGATTAAGGCTTTGTTTTGGTTGCTGTAAAGTTTAATTTTAATATGCAATATTGATGTAAAATTCAGTATCTTTATTTGATTAAATTCATGTAAAACTTAGTACCTTTATTTGACTAAATTCATTTAATATTGTTTTCTTTCTTATTGAGTTCATCTGATGTTCATTCACTGCAGGAGTAGGATATAGGATTCCACATATTACAGGAGATAGTTTTGATTTGTAGTTCCAAGAATATTACATTAAAGCAAACCTTTGTTTTGCTTATTTCTCTTAAAGAATAATGTTTTGACATGCATATCCCTTAGTTTCTATGAAGGCTGTCCTTGAAAGGCCAGTAGCAGGTTCTCAAGTTCCATTTTGCCCACTAGAGAAGAAAATGATGAACTGCTGGTCTCATATAGAGCCTGATACATTTAAAGTCCGAGGAGAAAATTATTTCAGGTAAAGTTTGATCATCTAATTTTTTCACTTGGTTAGAACTTTTATCTTAACATTATATATGTAGCACATTATCTTAACCTTATATAACATAAAGTGGAACAGTAATGAATATGGATGGTCATCTAACGGTAGCATTTATTGATTTTTATGATAGGGATAAGAAGAAAGAATTTGCTCCAAATTATGCGGCGTATTACCCATTTGGTGTTGATGTCTACTTGTGTCCGCGAAAAGTCAACCATATAAGTCGGTTCTTGGAGCTGCCCAGTCCAAACTTATCTAGCATGTTACCAGCTATTCTTGTTGTAAATGTTCAGGTATATTTACCTAACTGAAAATAATGGTCCTGCTGAGTTTGTATGAACTTTTTTATGATGAGTTGTAGATTTAATAACCATTACAAATAAGCCTTAGCTTTTAGAAGAAATTTGACAGGTCTATGTAATAGAATATCCTCATTAAATTATCTAGCTTGATAATTCTAGCATGTTTTTAATTTCTTGTGCAAAATATCTCCTTTATAGAAGGTGTACACAGACAATACATACGATTCTGCAGATATTGTTAGTGTCATTGCAACTCAATTGGTCCAATTGCACATGCAATGACATGTACAGAAGAAACACATTGCAGAATATTTTTACTAGATTGAAGAAGGCTCAATTAGCCTAAAGAAGATATGTTAAACGCTCTAACCTACTATTATTCAATATCTTGCTTTATATCATACGGATTTCATAAGGTACTGAAACATTTAACATATCTTCTAACAAAAGATATTTTCTTGTCTTTTTGACTCATCTATCAACCTTCTGAATGATATTTACTCTTATTCTTTCTCCGACTTTGCGGCTGATAGTTCTGTCAATATGAACCGTGGAGAATGATTTATTTAAAACTATATCCAAACCTTATTGATGTGCTTTCCTATCCTTAAAGATGTTCAATATGAAGCATACCTAAGAAGGATGAACTGCATACTAATGTGAGAACATGATGTGCTATTATTTTATCTTGTAATTTACTGTTTTGGGTTAAGGAACACTTGGTGTATAGTGTTTGATTTCAGTTTCTGTTCAGGTGATCTTTGAGTTGTAACTCGTTCTCTTTTGTAGGTTCCATTGTATCCTGCCGCTATCTTTCAGAGTGAAGCTGATGGAGAAGGAATGAGTGTAGTCATGTACTTCAGACTCTCAGATAGTTACTCGAAGGAGCTCCCATCAAACTTCCAGGAAAATATCAGAGTATGATGACCGATAACTATGATGAAAATTGCTTTAGATTGTGGTAGTTGCTTGAAAAGAAAGCCTATTAGTGTAACTTAACTAGACTAAGATGGCTAACAATTGCCTAGTCATATGTTGATCTTCCTCCTTGCCCAGAACTAGAAATTAATTTGTTCTTATAGGTCATTAGCTTGGAATGGTATTCTTCATGTTAATTACATTTTTTCATATTGTCCATCACGTGAGTAAAGTACATTGATCTTTCTAAATATTCTGGTACCCTGCCAAGCTCAACTTCTGTTTATTACACTAAAAGTAAATGCTTGAACTTCTCGGAAGGATCATTTTATACTCTGGTTGAAAATATGGCGAGAAAGTAGAGTATAGTAGCTCTTCAAAGTCCTGAATCGTAGGCATAATTTTTTACCCATCACTGCATCTTTTGTTTAATAAGGGTTGTTGTTTATGCCTCTCTCGTATTCTCTTAGTAATATTCAAACATAAAGGATTCCTCTTCAAGTTACAAGTCCTTTAAATTGTTGATCCATCATTAAACCATATGTTTCAGAATGGATGGAGCATGGCCTAGTACTTATGATCCATCCTGCCCATTTACAATGAAAAATAAATTCTAATGTGTACCATGGGAAATTAATCTGATAGATGGGACATGGATTATTCTTTCTCATCTAAAATTCTTCTTTCTCATCTGTTGACGAAGTTTGAGTTTTGGGTATGAAGGATGAGTTGAGAACATTCAATTGGCCACACTACTTAATGACACTAGAGTCATGCAGTAGAATTGATTAAATAAAAGTGTCTCTTGTTAAGTGATTGTGAGACCTTACCTCAGAGCATAAGGTGCATCAATATGAAAAAGGGGACCCCGTGACAGCTGATTTCAACCTTGGTATCATATAGTAGAATTGTTTAAGGAAAAAAAAATTGTGAAGGCTCTTGTTTGGCTGTAATGAGGCCTTAATAGGAGCATAAATGCATCAAATACAAGAAAGCAACCATGAGATACTTCTTCCTTCACTGATATCATACAGTAGAACTGATTAAATGCAATCTTTTTGTTAATGGTTCTCAAGCGGTGATAGTAAAGAACTAAGCCAATTATGTATCAAATATATGGACTGAGATAACAAGATGCCGGCTCATGCTTTTGGTTTGTCTCATCAAATAAAGAGGAAATGCTAAATAAGTGATCTTGATGTCTCCTCATTCTTATTAGTATAAACTTTTTTTGTTACAAAATATTTGTAGTCTTTATCAAATTACGCTTTTATGTGGCTCTTGCTGATCGGTTATATATCATAAATGCATGATAATTTGTCTTGCAAGCAGAAGTTAATTGATGATGAAGTTGAAAGAGTTAAAGGATTCCCTATGGACACAATTGCACCTTTCCGTGAAAGGTTAAAAATACTTGGTCGTGTTGCAAACTTGGAGGATCTTCCATTAAGTGCCGCAGAGAGGAAACTCATGCATGCATATAATGAAAAGCCAGTGCTTTCTCGTCCTCAACATGAATTTTACTTGGTAAGTTAGATCTATTCCTCCTTTATTTGTTTTACGATATGCTGAATCTCTTTCTCGGCGTAAAATGCATCCTCATAAAATTTTCTTTCAGTTTTTCTAACTTTTCCACATAATAGATCAATCTTGAAAAGTCTTATCAAATGCCTTCGTAGTGCTTCAAAGTTCATCTTCTATGCCTTGACTGTCAAGAGTTGAAACGTTTTATTGCCAACTAGAATTGAAAAACGAAACAGTTAGTGGTACTATATCCAGAAGTTATAGACTATTTTTCTTCCATAAAATTTATCATAAACCCCCCTGAACTTTAAACCTTTGTTTATGAACTCCCTGGAACTTTAAACTTTGTTCAGCAGACCCTCCTAACTATAATTTATAGATAACTTAAATATTCTTGAGAGGAAAACCATCAATTGAGGGGAGGGGTGTATGTTGTCAGTAAATTGCATGACTACAGTGGGAATTTTTCTCTCAAAAGATATTTTGGTTACTTGCCAAATACAGATAGGGGGTCCGATTAGAAAAGTTTAAAGTTCAGGGGGAGTTTTTTTATTTACCCTGAAGTTCGAGGGGGTTTGTGAGATAAAAAAAAAGTTCAGGGGGTTATTTGCATATGATTATTCACCTCCTTTCATAGGGCAAGTCTTGTTACTTCCTTTTACGTGCACCTGTGGCGCTCTTAAATTTGAACTCTTTGATAGTCATAAACTTAAGAATAATCTAACAATCATGCATAAGATATCTAAAAATAAGTGCTCGTGAAAAGAAAAGGATAAACACCTCAGTTGCTAATACATTCTCTTCATATTCTTACCTATTTGTTTCACCCTTAATAGGGGGAGAACTACTTTGAGATTGATTTGGATATGCACAGATTCAGTTACATCTCCAGGAAAGGATTTGAAACATTTCTAGACAGGCTGAAGTTCTGTATTTTGGATGTCGGCTTAACAATTCAAGTAATTCTTCCTTCCTACTTGTATTGCCTAGGATTAGACATTTCTAAAATTTCAGGGTTAATTGCAGATACACCCCTTGCATAGAGGTAGATATTTCTCTAAACTATCCTTGAACAGGGAAACAAACCTGAAGAATTGCCCGAACAAATCTTATGTTGTGTTCGATTGAATGGGATCGATCATACCAGATATCAGCAATTAGCGGTGCATTCTGTAAATCATGAGCCTCGAGTCCTATGACGTCAAGTCAGGAGATGATATTTAGCATTACAAGGGGAAAAAACAATGGCAAAATTTATGAGCATATGCCTCTTGAATCAATTGTTGCAGCTTTGGACCCTGAGATAGGGCAATGTAGCCTGATCTTGTATCACCCAAGATTAACACATCGATGTACAACAATGCGTACAAGAACGGGTATCCACTATTAAGAAGGGTTCCTTGGCTCTATGATTCTTTCATGGGGATTTCATAAATGTACCATGTTGTAC
Organism: Asparagus setaceus; assembly: GCA_012295165.1. Taxonomy (NCBI): domain Eukaryota; kingdom Viridiplantae; phylum Streptophyta; class Magnoliopsida; order Asparagales; family Asparagaceae; genus Asparagus; species Asparagus setaceus. Next base: position 67,233,284 of record CM022706.1, on the reverse strand, counting down.
ATGAATACTTTGTAATTATTTATATGGGTGATGTGTGATGTTATCTATTATTCAAAGGTTTTGACTTTTGAGTCTAAGAGTGATTTTGAAAATGGAGGAGTTCAAAATTAACTGGGGTTAAACTTTGGGTTTATAGGTAAATAACTCCCCTTGGAAGAGAGCTGGTTTAAATATGAATAAAATTTTGGATTTATAGGCAAAAAGCCGTGGCTAGCTAAAAATGAATTAGGGGTAAAGCTTCCAGTGTTGTGGCAAAAACTATTTTGGAAACTTTGGAAGTAGGCGAGTTTAAAAATAAATGTTTGTAAAGCTTTGTGTTTGTAGGGAAAAGGCCTCTATGTACTAAACTTTTTGGGTTTACTGTCTATAATAATCATTGCAGATCTCTCAAAAACTTGCTGAAAGTGGGTGGATTAAACTAAGTAGGTTAAAACTTGGGGTTTATAGGTAAAATACCAATGGGTGGGATTAGAAATAAATGCGTGTAAAACTTTAGGCTTAAGGCAAAAGACCCTACATACTAAAGTTTTTGAGTCTGCTGTTCATAAGTACTATCCTATCTCAAAAAAGTTTCAGTATGTAGTATAATATAATTTATTATTTCACAAAATCCCCAAATGGTTGACAGGATTGATCTCATATATTGTTACGTGAAACTTAACATTAAACACTTTCAAAGGACTTTTATTAGGCCTATTTTATGGGTAGAAAGCATCAAAGTAAAATAAATAATTTAAGTTATAATTTAATATTCTAATGTTAGCTTCCATTTCATGGTCTGAATATCTACACTCTCGAGCATATCAATATTTTAAAATCCGTTTAAATTTGTGGACTCAGAAATTGAACTTGGGTTGGTCAAATACTATTTCAAAAATTTCTACTGCACCAACACTTCAAGTTGTTGTAAGGGTTAAGGTTATAATTTTATATTCTAACAAATGTAGATAAATAAATGAATTAAAAGATACATTTAAAAAAAAGACCTTTTTAAAAGTAAATAGTAAAATTGACCCTTTGTGAAAAATTGACCTTTTGTGAAAAATTTAGCAAAATCGACCTCTTTTGGCCATGACATCATGGTTGGCCAAAAGAGGTCGATTTTGTAAAAATATGATCTTTAAAATATATAGGACTACTAGTCCCGTGTAATTAGCATTCACTAATTATAAATTCTTCTGATTCTTTTAGAATACATGGGACATTAGTGACCTTTAAATACACAATCACTGATGTTTTTTGGTTAAATCTGGAACTTTAAACAAGCAAACCCTACATTTTAAAGAACCTGGACGAAAAGATTTCTCAATTAAACTGTAATATCAGCGCCCTTTAATTTTTTGCAATAAATAAATAGATAGCACAAAATTAGTTTGAAAAAATTTATCCTAAACAAATTGTTAGTTATGATTGGATAAGGATACACCCAAACATGTGGGATTTATCTTATCTTAGAGATAATATATTTAACTAATTCTGTTAGATCAGAATTTTATCCTTTGTATCTTTAAAAAGGAACGTACTGCGGTGTGATATGTGGGAGCTTTTCGCCGTCTCACGGTGTGATTGCTTCTCGATCGTTGAAGAAAGACCAAAGCTAAGTGCGTGGTAGTTTCTACGAAAAGATCGACAAGTAATCTCTAAACAAGAGATTTCTTTATTCATATATGATCATATTTAGTTTACATTGGTATGGGAGCTATGATTAGGGTTCCTTGCCCCTTTTATCTTTTTTTTAGTGTTAGATCTAATTTTTCTGGCGTATTATTGCAACTTTGTGTTAATTTAAATTAGATTTGTAGTTTTTTGATGGTGATATTGGTCCCTGAAACAGAAAATTAGGATTTTTATTAATAAAAATTTGTTTTTTTCAAAATTAAATTTTTGGCATAAAAATCTATTGTTTTGACACCCGGGATATCAGATCTACCGTACAAAAAAAATATAATCTTTATGAACTAGTGGGAAAATTTATTTTGAAAATCAGAAATTTTTTCTTTATTGTTTAGAAATTAAAATCAAATTCTTTCAATTTTTTCTGATTTTATAAAAAAAAATTAAAAAATTCCTAAACCCTAGATTTCGTCGCCGTCGGCCCCACCCACCACCACCGGTGCTGGGCGCAGGCAGCGGATTCTTTATAGAAAAACAAAATGAAAAAGAGGGCCGCAGCGGGCGGGGCTCGCGAGCAGCGTCTATGCTGGGTCGCTATAGCCGGTGGCGACGCGGATAGGGCCTACGATCCGGACAAGGGGTGGGTGTTAGAAAAAAGAGGGAGGGCTATAGTGGTAGGGGCTCGCGGGGGGCAGCGTTGGGACGCTGCCTCCGACAGCGAAGTAGGCGGGGCCCATTATCCAACCCCGACCAAGGGTCGGGGCGGCTTTGCTGGGTAACACTGTCGCAAGCCATTGCCTCTTCTAAGAAGACCCCTAGGGTTTTTGAAACTCTAGGAGTATATTGGTAAATAATTTTTTTATTTTCTATTTTTCTCTAAAATTTGAAAATCCAGAAAACTATTTTTAAATCAAAAGGTTGTTTAAAAATAATAAAAATATCTAAAAAGTGTTGAGAAGATTTAAGAAAATATTTTTATTATATTTCTTTATAAATTTGGGAATTTTCTAATGTGGGGCCCACTAGATTTCATAATGAAATTGTATTTGGTTTTAGGAAATTTTTTTTCTTATACACTAGAAATTTATTTATAAAATCTTAATAAAATCTTGGAGATTTTGATGGGTAGTTGTTCTAGTGTGAGCGCCTGGGGTGTGTACCAATTTCATGAGAAAGAAAAAACCCTACTAAAATTGACAAGATAAATAGGCAGTTAAATGTTAAAAATGAAATTATTTATTTATGTTTGTTATGCTGCATATTCAAACACACACTGGATCACATAAAAACTAATTTCAAGTGGGAGATTTTGGGTAGAGATACCAATATGATTTTAACTACCCAATCTATTCTATCTCTAAGAAACCTAATATTCCATTTTAAAAAAAATTTTAAGAATTTTAGAATTATATCTTTGAACACCGTGATTGGGGTCTTAGGCCTTCTTCTCCTTGTTTGCGATGTAATTTTATTATCAGTATAAAAGACTTGACGAGATCTTTAAGGATTTTGAAGAAGGTAAAAACCTATCAAATTAGAAGGGTAAATTTCACAAAATCCCCAAAACTTTGGAGGGTGTTGCACATTATCCTCCTGAACTTTGTGTATCTCCATCTTTTAAAAATACTTCTTGTCACTGTTTAAACGAGTCTAGAGGGAAGCTTTGGCTTATATTTATGAATCATAAGGAGAGTTGCTTTGAGATGTGGACTATGAAAGATTATTCTAATGAAACAATATGGGGTAAAGAGTATTAATTCAATGTCAGATTATCAAGTTTGCACAATATTATCAATGCTACAGATTTTCTAGATGGCAAACTTATCTTAAAAACCTATAGTGGAGCATTAAAATGGCATGTTGTTTGTTATAATCCTTGTAGTGGAGTTGTGCACAAACTCGTCGATGGACAATGCAGAGTGTTAGATATTATTGGTATTTAGATTTAGGAGATATTGTTTGATATTGTTGAGATATTATGAGATGTGATTGGATATGATTTTATCTCATACCTATTCGTAATATCCTCCTAATATCTATTTAAGAAAGGTTAGGGTTAGATAAATAATAACGCTACCTTTTCTATTTCTCTACGGAGATTTTGCTATTTATGGGAAAGCCTTATTTCATCAAAGAAGCTATTTGAATGTATAAAGAAGGATAGAGATGAGTAATGCAATACAATTTATTTGTGTTATATGTTAATATCTTGATTGTTTCTTGTTAGTTCAGTTCTTTATAGTAACTCTGTTGCAAAATATTTTATATTTACCATAAAATATAATGCACTAATCGCTTCTAAACTTTACACTTTTCTCAGGAAACTCACCTGACATTGTCACTTTAAAAATGTGAAACAATCTAAATACCTATTTCAATTTTAAAAAAAAAATTCATAACCAGAAAAAGCATACCTCTCTTTCTCTCCCCGTTCGAATCCTATCAAAATCCAGGCTAATTTTTTTTAAGGAAAACTGCTTGGAGGAACTCTAAAAATCTATGCTATGCATCCTCCTCCCCAGCCAAAAAACCAATGCTCCCCAACCCTTATACTGAAACATGAGTGCAACTACCCCCAACACTGTAGAAACCCACTATCCAATAAAGCTATTCCGAAATTACCCTTCCCCTTTAAAAATATATATATAACCGCTCCGAAAATCCCCCCTTCTGAGCACGATTTTCGAAACCCTCTGCAACCAAATTTCGAAACCCTCTTCCTCTCAAGATCTCGCTCCTCCACTGCCGCCGATGAGAACCGCTACAGCTAAACCCCGTCTTCGTCGAGATCTCCTACAGCACGTATTCACTCCATCGTCCCCCCTACTGCCAGAAGAAGAAGCTTGTCGTCGTCGCTCTGACAAGGTCCCCGGCCGACCGCAAGCTCGTCATCCGCTCGTCCGCTTGTCTTCGGTCCATCATCCGCTCGCTCCGACAAGTCCCTCTTCACCAAATCCTCAATTTGCTAAAAATACAGGATGGCGAATTCATCATCTGCATCATCTGAGTCATCTGAATCAGCAAGAACTAAGGCTGAGTTGTAAGTATCAACTGAATTATCCACATTTGTTCATTAATTTTTTTATCATTGTGAATTTATCCACAGTAGAACCCTAGATAGATTTAGCTTCTCTTGTGTTGTGTTTTACAGTAAGAGAGATATCAGGATATGTTGTAATATACGTGGATATTGTGAATTCATGGATGGAATTGTTCCACGAATGAGGCCCGAACATTGGAAGGCTTATAGATCCTCCAATTTTCAAAACTATGTTAGTTTTGGAGCAATTCCATCCGACAAAGCCACGATCATGCTACTGATAGATCACCTAGATTTGGCTGTCGGAAAGTTCTTTTTCTAGGATAGCCAAACAGGGAATAAATAGGCCTACACATTTGATTTAAGTTGGGTGTAAAAACATACCCGGTTCAAGGATGAAGGGGAGAAATCAGAAGGAAATCGCGATACGGCAAATAGGATATGGAGTACGTACTTCAACAACAAGCAACAAGATGCTTACAAGAGTGGCCGAGAATACCTTGACGCCTTATTGGAATAAAAATCTCCCTTCATCTTTATGTTTTCTTCAATTTTTCATCCTTATGCTTCCCATATTATAGCTTTTGTTCTCCATCGTGCTTGGTGGCAGGGACTGAAACAACCGAAGCAACCGAACCGAATAACTCGGTTTTGTTTAGTTCGGTTCTCTAATGTAATTCGGTTTGGTTTGGTCTGCTAAAAAATAATGAAAACCGACCGAACCTACAATTTGCTATCTCCTAGTTGTCCACCAACAGTCCTCGGATTTCTATGCAAGACTCTTAATAATGAAGAATTCAAAGCAGTAGGTAAATCTAGGTTATAGCTTTAGAGGATGATTATCATAAACCAAGATCGGCGGTACAGAGCCGAGGTTAGATGATGAAGAGTCGATCCTTTTACTTGTAGGTAGGGTTGTGTATTTATACTGACTGCCTAGGGCAGATCAGATAGTACGTGTCACCATCCTGCTAGTAGAGGTTGTTATGGTAGCTACTTGGCCTACAAGTAAATCCATGTGGCAAGAGTTTATCGGCGTAGGATGGTACAGCCAACACATGTGTAGATCTGGTAAGTTATGGTAGTCAACAATTAGAGAATTGAGTTTCTAATTGATAGTTCCTAACATGGTATAATGAGGATATAATACAATTGAGATCAATTATCGTTAATTGGGCAAACCGCCATACAACCATGCTGGGTTGGGGATTAGGTATAGTAGCCGAACGGAGAAGTTTAGCTGTTATAGATCTTATCCTCTCTATCCGGGCTTTTAGGTCAAATCCATGGGCTGTGATGAATTTGTATTGCTGAGTACAGATGTCCCACACTGTAGGCATAAAAAATTGCTTATCAGTACCCAAACGAAACTCGTGACGGTGGGTTGGCAACCAACGATCCATTCGACAAACCGACGTCGCAAAACGCGTCACGCCCAAAAGCGGCGTGAAGCGGTCGGCGAGCACATGAAGTGAGTCGGCAAGGCGTCTGAGCCAATGAGACGACGTGCCGAGTTGACTAAACTCAAACGTTGACGAGACGGAATCAACCGTACTTAGTCCGTCAATGCAAACGGGCCGCTTAAGCTCTGAAAGTTGATCGGGCACGGACTCAAACACGACGGCGACATTACCGGAGCAAAACTAAGCCCGGAAGACCGAAAGAATCGACGAAGAATCGACGCAAAACGACGAAAACGCCGCCAAGGCGGCGGCGATAAACCTCGACCAGTGGCCAAGGTGGCTCGGCCACTGGCGGCCACTCCACCAACTTAGCAGGAATGCTCGGCAGTGGGAGCCGCAAGATGGCGGCACACCTCCATTGTATAAATAGGGGGTCTCGGTTCCGGGGAGGTCGGATTCTGAAGAGGCTTGGAGAGGATTTTGGACTTGAGCCGGAGGGCGTCGGATGGCGGGGGCTTGGAGAGGATTTTGGACTTCGAGCTTGGAGGACTTGGATTACAGCGGATTAGAGAGGACTTGGGCTTGGGATCTTCGAGGATTTTCGAGGAGTTCTCACGAGATCCATGAGCCGCCGACGACCGCTCCGAAAGCACCGGCGACGCAAGTCCAGCCGACGTCTGGTCTACAAGCGGAAGGTAATCAATTCGGTCGAACTACAGATACCCTCTAGGTTAAGCTTCGTCTTAACCTCGGGGATAGCTGTGATTTCTCCTAATAGATCTCACCCGCTCGGCGATCCTCTCCTTCGTGAGTGTGATCCCCGCAGCGCATCCTCTCCTTCGTGGGTGTGATCCCCTCGGTAACCGTTTCGCCGTGAAGCGAGCCCTTTACATCTGTAGTTCGAACGGTCTCTACTTGGATTGGAATTGCGGTGGTCCACGGACACAAAAGTCCCGACACGGGCAAAGAACCCATAGCGGGACCTCGATATAACGAGATCCTCGTGTTTGTTCTAAGGATAAAAGTTGTAATCTTTTGATTTTCATTGTAAGCCTTAAAATAAAAGCGATATTTCTTTTGAATTTTGTTGTAGGCCAAAGAAGGCGTAAGCAAGTTCAAATCAATGACAATCATCCCAACTTTTACCGCGAACAAGTGGCGACCGATGGGAGACACCGCCTCAGATCGGAGGTCGTCGTGCCTTGGCCATGATTCCTATCGGTGGAGGAAGAGGTCGAAGTTCGAAGTTCGACCAAGAGAAGTACGAGGAGTATCTTTCCTCGTCTTCGGATCCAGTTCCCCGCCGCTCCAAGAAGATCTCGGCTGCAAGGAGAACCGTTGGGCCTCGATGTAGAGCCCGGGGCGGCGAGTCCAACCCGCCGCCGCAGTAGCGAAATCCCGTCGGCGCCCGAAGTCGGATGGCGCCGAGATGAACGCCGATGATGCCGGCTCTCAAGCGAAGCCCGCCAAAGCGGCGACAAAGCATGGCGCAAACTTGCGAGGCCATGCAATCCATGGATGGGGTCCTTCTGGCGGATCTAAGATCGAACTTCTGAGAGGCTTCAAGTGATCGACGGTCTATCAAGCCGTCAACCAACGAGTGGGTCGCGTCAAAGCGGAACCGTTCCACCTCGGGAGGCGCATCCAGAGCGCCCGGCGCCTCGCTAGCGCGAGCACGAGTGCGACAAGCTTCGTGAAGCTGAAGAAGGAGGCGGTAAAGAAGCCACCAGCGTACCACCGGGTTTGGAGGCCCAAGTCTAACGGTGCCCCAACCCGGTTGCCCATGCTCTGTCGGCACCTAAGCGAAGGCTATAAGCATTGCAAACTCGGCGTCAAAGTCCAAGACCGGCGGCACTTCAAGATCAAAGGTGCACACTTTGAGCCGGTGGTGAAGCCAATTCCGTCACCACCACCAAACCAACTATCAAGGATCGCTTGGGTCCTCACGAAGATCACGGGTCACTCCTCATATAGGAAGGCACCCGTTCGAGGAAGAGGAGATTCTAGCCGGTTAAAATCGAAGTCGAGTCCCACGAAACTTCATGCTCACATAAGCGGAAGTCAAGGCGAGTTACTTTCGGTAATTTTGGCCATTCGGAAGGAGCGCTCTCGTCGATGGCGGCGGCGTTATACAGAGATCACACCAACATCTGGCCGGTGCTCCGGTACACACAAGCGAGCACTACGTGCAAAGTGCGAGAAAATCTCGAAGGGATTCCCCTAAATTGATCTGATCATGCTTGTGCTCCAAGCTCATCAAGGCGGTGCTCGGAGTGCAATTGCGGCGAAACTCTAGAAAGAGTTTGGTCTTCGAGCTTAGCACCAATGCGCCAAGACCTAGGTCAAGGAGATTCCATAAAGGATGACATCGAGAGGATGAGTTGCCGAGGTCACTAATAATATGACCAGCAAAGAACCATCGTCACGGGCTATTCCCGGTATCATAGCGGCTAACTTCGTTTGCGGTCGGGACTATCCGGCGGTCGAGATCGATAAACTTCGAAGGAATACCAGCGGAGGATGATCGTCGGATATTGGCTCCTGTCGCATCGATCATCTTGTATCTAGCGAAGGAAGCCCCAAAGCGCTTATGATCGATGCAGATCAAGTGGCCAAAATGCTAGGCGGCGTTGAATAAACAACGGAAAACTTCAAGTTAGAAATGGAGTTGGCCATGCGGGCGATGAGAGAAATGCATGACCAACAGATCCAAGCCTTGACGAAACATCAAGGTGAATCGAGTCGGCGTCAGCGTCGATGAAGATGATAGCGATTGGTCGGGAGGAAGCACAAGAAGATGATAACCCTCACGAACCACGAAGCTTTGGTGCAGCAAGCTCGTGAACTGAAGAAGGAGGCGGTAAAGAAGCCACCAACGTACCACCAGGTTTGGAGGCCCAAGTCTAACGGTGCCCCAACCCCAGTTGCCCATGCTCCTGTCTCGGCACCTAAGCCGAAGGCTATAAGCATTGCAAACTCAGCGTCAAAGTCCAAGACCGACGGCACTTCAAGATCAAAGGTGCCTGCACCTGAACCGGTGGTGAAGCCAATTCCCGTCACCACCACCAAACCAACTATCAAGGATCGCTTGGGTCCTCTGAAGGGATCACGGGTCACTCCTCATATAGGAAGCTGCACCCGTTCCAGAAAGGACCGGGAGATTCCTGCAACCGGATTAAAAATCGAAGTCCGAGAGTCCCCTGAAACTTCATGCTCACATAAGCGGAAGTCAAGGCGAGTTACTTTCGGTAATTTTGGCCATTCTCGGAAGGAGGCGGCTCGTCGATGGCGGCGGCGTTATACAGAGATCACACCAACATACGGCAGATTGCTCCGGTACACACACCGACGAGCTGTACTACCGTGCAAGGGGTACGAGAAAATCTCGAAGGGATTCCCCTAAATTGATGCAGTCATGCTTGTGCTCCAAGCTCATCAAGACGGTGCTCTCGGAGTGCAATTGCCGGCCAGAAACTCCAGAAAGAGTTTCGGTCTTCCAGAGGCTTAGCACCAACGCGCCAAGACCTAGGTCAAGGCGATTCCGCAAAAGGATGACATCCCGAGAGGATGAGTTGCCAGAGGTCACTAATAATATGACCAAAGAAAGAACCATCGTCACGGGCTATTCCCGGTACGCCATAGCGGCTAACTTCGTTTGCGGTCCGGGACTATCCGGCGGTCAGTCGATAAACTTCGAAGGGAATACCAGCGGAGGATGATGCGTCGGATATTGGCTCCTGTCGCATCGATCATCTTGTATCTAGCGAAGGAAGCCCCAAAGCGCTTATGATCGATGCAGATCAAGTGGCCAAAATGCTAGGCGAAGCGTTGAATAAACAACGGAAAACTTCAAGTTAGAAATGGAGTTGGCCATGCAGACGATGAGAGAAATGCATGACCAACAGATCCAAGCCTTGACGAAACATCAAGGTGAATCGAGTCGGTAGCGTCAGCGTCGATGAAGATGATAGCGATTCGGTCGGGAGGAAGCACAAGAAGATGATAACCCTCACGAACCACAGCGGCTGGGCAAAACATAGATGTTGTTGCTTTCGGGAAGCGAGAAGATCAAAGACTTGGAGAGCAAAATCAACTCATTGATTTCCGCCAAGAAGTAAAGAAGACAGTATTCCTTGCCCATACCCAGGGAGTGGGAATCAATCCGTACCGTCGAAGTTTAACTTAATAAACTTCACACCATTTGACGGAAGGGTTCCCCGACGCAAAGACTTGATTTATTTCAAGTCACACCTCGGAGTTATTTCGCAACGAACCCCGATGGTTCGGTCATTCGTTGGCACCCTTCGTGGGGCTACCTTCGAATGGTACCGCCGTCTCAAGCGGGGAGCATTCCGCAATTTGGGGCGACATGGAGTCTAGCTTCCTTACCAATTTCTTTGATGGCGATACGAGGTATCGATCGACATTGCTCGACGAAGCGTAAAGACGGAGAAACCGTGGATATCTTTGTCAAACGATTCGAACAAGGCAATGAACCGCCGGGATCCAATAACGAAGAGTTCATCCTCAAACGCCCGCGATAACTTATCGATAGATGTGCTTGAAGCAATGGGTACAGCACCATCGATAGCGTGGAAGGACCTGAAGGTTCGTGGAGAGCAAGCCGAGAGGTTCCTCAAAAGGAAAAAGAAGTCGATTGCGTGACAAAGGCTCCGAAGCGTAACGTCCCAGCGGCAAAGGGAAAGAGCAAGCCAAGGCGGCGGCGGCGGTCATGAGCGGCGATGTATTACAGGCGAACATTAGTGGTCTTTGAGTCTCGATATCAATGGTGAAGCGGTGCCTTGCATTAGTGTTAGCGATTGAAAAATCGGCACTATTTAGTCGGACGGGCGATTTATGTTATCTCTAACGTAAATCCGGTCGGATATTTATGATCCGGCCGGCCTCGATGAGTTGGCGTTTGGCGAAATGGGCCTTGCTCTTGTCCCAATCGACTTACACTTCAAACAACGAAGTCGGTCAAAGGACAAGCGATTTGTGATCTCTTGGTACCCGGCCCGACAGCGGGCCTTGATTGAGCTATATGATGATCTTCGGATGAAGTCCACGAAGTTAACACTACATCGCACCAACAAATATGGCGTACTTTGGCGGAGCTTCTCGAGCTACCAGCGTGGCAAGTGCCCGGATGTTCTAAGATTTCCGCGGTCGGGGTTGTCTTAGTTTCCCGAGGAATCATGTCATGCCCGTGCTTATTCACTCGAACCTTGCTCTAATAGCGTAGCTGAATACAATGCGCTACTTATTGGACTTAGTTTCGCCAAGGAGCTGGGGTCGAATATCTCGGCGTCTGGCGATTCGCAATTGATAGTTAAGCGGGTTCGTGGTGACTACGAAGTCGAGGAATCGGATCTAATCCCTATCATCGGATAGGCTGTTGAAATAGCGGACTCATTGAAGAGTTTTCATCGAATATATCCAGCGCCTCAAAGCGCTTATGCGGATGCTGGCGGCATTAGGCGTATGCGTTAGCACAACCTTAGAGACCGAGCAACTAGTTACGGTCGGGACTCACCAACTCTTCGTACCATTATACGATGAGACACAAGAAGATAAGGGGTAGTTACCAAAGAAGTACATGCAACCCAAACCAAGTTGGAGCCGAGATTGGCTTTCTATCATCGACTCGTCTTACATGGCATTAGCAGGAAGGCGTGAAGAGATCAAGTCTTATCTCGCTAAACCTCTGTTCTTGTTGCACGCGATGGAAAACCGTTTTGATCTACGTCAAGGCAGCGGATCACTCGTTAAGCGCTTTACTCGCGCAAGGCGGCGGCGGTCATGAGCGGCGATGTATTACAGGCGAACATTAGTGGTCTTTGAGTCTCGATATCAATGGTGAAGCGGTGCCTTGCATTAGTGTTCGCGATTGAAAAATCGGCACTATTTAGTCGGACGGGCGATTTATGTTATCTCTAACGTAAATCCGGTCGGATATTTATGATCCGGCCGGCCTCGATGAGTTGGCGTTTGGCGAAATGGGCCTTGCTCTTGTCCCAATCGACTTACACTTCAAACAACGAAGTCGGTCAAAGGACAAGCGATTTATGTTATCTCTAGCGTAAATCCGGTCGGATATTTATGATCCGGCCGGCCTCGATGAGTTGGCGTTTGGCGAAATGGGCCTTGCTCTTGTCCCAATCGACTTACACTTCAAACAACGAAGTCGGTCAAAGGACAAGCGATTTGTGATCTCTTGGTACCCGGCCCGACAGCGGGCGGTTGAGCTATATGATGATCTTAGGATGAAGTCCACGAAGTTAACACTACATCGCACCAACAAATATGGCGTACTTTGGCGGAGCTTCTCGAGCTACCAGCGTGGCAAGTGCCCGGATGTTCTAAGATTTCCGCGGTCGGGGTTGTCTTAGTTTCCCGAGGAATCATGTCATGCCCGTGCTTATTCACTCGAACCTTGCTCTAATAGCGTAGCTGAATACAATCGCTACTTATTGGACTTAGTTTCGCCAAGGAGCTGGGGTCGAATATCTCGAAGCGTCTGGCGATTCGCAATTGATAGTTAAGCGGGTTCGTGGTGACTACGAAGTCGAGAATCGGATCTAATCCCTATCATCGGATAGGCTGTTGAAATAGCGGACTCATTGAAGAGTTTTCATCGAATATATCCAGCGCCTCCAAAGCGCTTATCGCGGATGCTGGCGGCGTTAGGCGTATGCGTTAGCACAACCTTAGAGACCGAGCAACTAGTTACGGTCGGGACTCACCAACTCTTCGTACCATTATACGATGAGACACAAGAAGATAAGGGGTAGTTACCAAAGTACATGCAACCCAAACCAAGTTGGAGCCGAGATTGGCTTTCTATCATCGACTCGTCTTACATGGCATTAGGAAGGCGTGAGAGAGAGAGAGTCAATCGGCGAAGAGCTCAAGATTCTTTATGACACTCAAACCCGGGCGTTATATCGCCGAGGGTACGATGGTCTTTGCTCGATGCCTCTCAAACAAAGAGGCGGAGAGGTCCTTCGGGAAGCACGAAGGTGAATGTGGTGCACACCGGCTGGTCCCAAGCTCTGATCGAATCGGGAGAATGGGCTGCCGGCCAACAATGATTAATGGCGGTCGATGCGGCTCGGAAATGCCGCAGCGTGTCAAATTCCGCGAATTATATGCATCGACCTCTGGCGGTTGCATCCTTGACCACATCACGGCCATTCGAGACATGGGGAATGGGCGTCGTAGGTCCCATTTTCCTCCGTCGGTCAAAGCGTCGGTTTATTCTAGCGATCACCGATTACTTCTCCAAGTGGGCGAAGCAATCCGCTAAAAGAAGTCAAAGGCGATGCAGTCATCAAGTTTATCAAACACCATGTCATTTATCGACATGGTGTCGAAACGGATCGTGCATGATAATGGTCCCCAATTCATCGGCAATTCCTTCATCGAGGTTTTGTGAAAAGTTCAAGATACAAGATGTCGTCAGCGACCTATAATCCGGCGACAAATGGATTAGCGAGGCATTCAACAAGGCGATTATCAAGATTTTGTCGAAGCTTGTGAAGAATAACAAAGCGAGGCTGGGATGATAAACTTCGGAGAAGCACTCGGGCATATCGCTGCTTGATGCGCCAGCGGGGCGACCCGTACTCCTTGGTTTCACGGGTGTGAAGCGGTTCTCGGTTGGAAATCAAGATTCCGTCGCCGCGCCGCCCTTTCAGCGAGATGGCGGCCGAAGAACAACATCAAAAACGTCTCGAAGAGCTTGAGATGTTAGATGAGAAGCGTCTGGAAGCTCAACAATGCATTGAGTTCTACCAAGCTAGGATGTCGAGGGCTTTCAACAAGAAAGTTCGACAGAGAGCCTTTAGAGAAGGAGATTTGGTCCTCGCTGCTCGACGACCGATAATCCTCACTTCCAGAAAGAAAGGTAAATTCGAACCTAAATGGGAGGGTCCGTTTGTAATAGAAACGGTCTACTCTAATGGTGCATACCGCCTAATTACCCTAAATGGCGACCGGCAATTAATGCCGATAAATGGGAAGTTCCTGAAAAAATACTACCCTTAGTATCTTCAGGATAACCCGTTTCGACGGGAAGTTTCTCGTGGGATATTTCACCCACTTTTCTTGAGGATAACCCTAGATTTGTCCTCCATCATAATTTCCCCCGCCGATCAAATTCCTTGACGGTGGGCCTACAAATTTTCTGGTACATTGCCACAATCTCCTCTTGATTCCTTCTATGAACAAGAGGCCCAATTAAAATCCCTTTACTTGGGAGATAGAATATAAAATTCTTCCTCTCCAAGCATCGGACCCTTTCGTGATAAACGGAGGGTTCTTTCCATCTTTATCTTAGGTAGCCGGTGAAGGTATCTTGGGATTTTCGAACCAGGTTGTCCGTGAAGGTCGCTGAGTCTTTTCGGTTCTCGGAGTGGAGATCCCACTCTTAGTTCCATCTTCATCTTAGGTAGCGCCCGACTTAAGGTATCTTGTAGGGATTTTCGAACCGGGTTGTCCGTGAAGGTCACACGAGTCTTTTCGGTTCTCGGAGTGGAGATCCCACTCTTAGTTCCATCTTCATCTTAGGTAGCGCCCGACTTAAGGTATCTTGTAGGGATTTTCGAACCGGGTTGTCCGGTGAAGGTCGCTGAGTCTCTTCGGTTCTCAGTGGAGATCCCACTCTTAGTTCCATCTTCATCTTAGGTAGCGCCCGACTTAAGGTATCTTGTAGGGATTTTCGAACCGGGTTGTCCGTGAAGGTCGCTGAGTCTCTTCGGTTCTCGGAGTGGAGATCCCACTCTTAGTTCCATCTTCATCTTAGGTAGCGCCCGACTTAAGGTATCTTGTAGGGATTTTCGGACCAGGTTGTCCGTGAAGGTCGCTGAGTCTCTTCGGTTCTCGGAGTGGAGATCCCACTCTTAGTTCCATCTTCATCTTAGGTAGCCGGTGAAGGTATCTTGGGATTTTCGGACCGGGTTGTCCGGTGAAGGTCGCTGAGTCTCTTCGGTTCTCGGAGTGGAGATCCCACTCTTAGTTCCATCTTCATCTTAGGTAGCGCCCGACTTAAGGTATCTTGTAGGGATTTTCGAACCGGGTTGTCCGTGAAGGTCACACGAGTCTTTTCGGTTCTCGGAGTGGAGATCCCACTCTTAGTTCCCCTCTTATCTTAGGTAGCGCCGGTGAAGGTATCGCCAAGATTTTCGATCGTAGTCCGATCAAGGTCACCCGAAGTCTTTTCAATTCCTACGGTAAGGAATCTGTTGTTAAGCCTCATCAGGAAATAGAACACATTCTTCCTTCCCACCTCAATCAATCTTAATCGGTTCGGTCATTCTCCGGTCAAAGAGGACACCAAGGTTCATCTTGGGGCATTTTATCCGAAGCCTAAGAAGGATAAAGCCAACGCCACACGCTGCTGTCGGTTTAGTCTTTCTCCGATTGAAGAAGACACGAGTTGATTACGGGGCATTTTATCCGAAGCCTAAGAAGGGATAAAGCCAGCGCCTCACCGCAGCGTTGCGGTTTAGTCTTTCTCGGTCAAAGAAGACACCAAGAATCATCTTGGGGCATTTTATCCGAAGCCTAAGAAGGGATAAAGCCAGCGCCTCCTGCAGCGTTGCGGTTTAGTCTTTCTCCGATTGAAGAAGACACGAGTTGATTACGGGGCATTTTATCCAAGCCTAAGAAGGGATAAAGCCAGCGCCTCACAGCGTTGCGGTTTAGTCTTTCTCGGTCAAAGAAGACACCAAGAATCATCTTGGGGCATTTTATCCGAAGCCTAAGAAGGGATAAAGCCAGCGCCTCACCGCGTTGCGGTTTAGTCTTTCTCCGATTGAAGACACGAGTTAGATTCAGGGCATTTTATCCGAAGCCTAAGAAGGGATAAAGCCAGCGCCTCACAGCGTTGCGGTTTAGTCATTCTCGGTCAAAGACACCAAGAATCATCTTGGGGCATTTTATCCGAAGCCTAAGAAGGGATAAAGCCAGCGCCTCTGCAGCGTTGCGGTTTAGTCTTTCTCCGATTAAAGAAGACACGAGTTAGATTACGGGGCATTTTATCGAAGCCTAAGAAGGGATAAAGCCAGCGCCTCCTGCAGCGTTGCGGTTTAGTCATTCTCGGTCAAAGAAGACACCAAGATTCATCTTGGGGCATTTTATCCGAAGCCTAAGAAGGGATAAAGCCAGCGCCTCACCGCAGCGTTGCGGTTTAGTCTTTCTCCGATTGAAGAAGACACGAGTTAGATTCAGGGCATTTTATCGAAGCCTAAGAAGGGATAAAGCCAGCGCCTCCTGCAGCGTTGCGGTTTAGTCTTTTAGATTGAAGAAGACACGAGTTTGATTACGGGGTATTTTATCCGAAGCCTAAGAAGGGATAAAGCCAGCGCCTCACCGCAGCGTTGCGGTTTAGTCTTTTCGATTGAAGAAGACACGAGTTTGATTAAGGGTATTTTATCGAAGCCTAAGAAGGGATAAAGCCAGCGCCTCACAGCGTTGCGGTTTAGTCTTTCTCCGATTGAAGACACGAGTTGATTAAGGGCATTTTATCGAAGCCTAAGAAGGATAAAGCCAGCGCCTCACAGCGTTGCGGTTTAGTCTTTTAGATTGAAGACACGAGTTTGATTACGGGGTATTTTATCCGAAGCCTAAGAGGGATAAAGCCAGCGCCTCTGCAGCGTTGCGGTTTAGTCTTTTAGATTGAAGACACGAGTTCGATTAAGGGCATTTTATCCAAGCCTAAGAAGGATAAAGCCAGCGCCTCTGCAGCGTTGCGGTTTAGTCTTTCTCGGTCAAAGAGGACACCAAGGTTCATCTTGGGGCATTTTATCCGGCCTAAGAAGGATAAAGCCAGCGCCTCACCGCGTTGCGGTTTAGTCTTTCTCGATTGAAGAAGACACCGAGTTAGATTCGGGGCATTTTATCCGAAGCCTAAGAAGGGATAAAGCCAGCGCCTCACAGCGTTGCGGTTTAGTCTTTTAGATTGAAGAAGACACGAGTTAGATTACGGGGTATTTTATCCGAAGCCTAAGAAGGGATGAGTCTACGTGTAACAGCGTTGCGGGTGGTCTCTTGCGGTAAAAGTACCGAGTCTATGTATTCAATATCATAGCAACGAAGTCTAGAAGAGTTTCATTCTTTTAGCACAGCGTTGTGTGTAGAGCGGTTTAGATAATTTCGTGCTAGCCCAACTCAAGCGGTAGTTGGTAAAGGCTCATCAAACCCGTTGAGGGTGGGGGTTGGCCAATAACCCTAAAGTCAGCGCCTCACCGCGTTGCGGTTTAGTCTTTCTCGATTGAAGAAGACACGAGTTGATTACGGGGTATTTTATCTCGAAGCCTAAGAAGGGATAAAGCCAGCGCCTCACCGCGTTGCGGTTTAGTCTTTTAGATTGAAGAAGACACGAGTTCGATTAAGGGTATTTTATCCGAAGCCTAAGAAGGGATAAAGCCAGCGCCTCCTGCAGCGTTGCGGGTGGTCTCTTGCGGTAAAAGTACCGAGTCTATGTATTCAATATCATAGCAGCGAGTCTAGAAGAGTTTCATTCTTCTAGCACAGCGTCCGCGTCTTGAGCGGATCGGATAATCCGCACGCTAGCCCAACTCAAACGGTAGTTGGTAAAGGCTAATCAAACCCGTTGATGGCTGAGGGTTTGCCAAAAATCCTATAAGTATTATGGTTAATTATTTCAGACGAAATAAAAGAATCATAATAAGCAATGAAAGGAACAGATCTTATTCATTTGAAGCAAATATAAAAGGAGCTACAATTGTCGAGACAATTGATTCAAGCAAAGTTATGATAATACATCTAAATAAAAATCGTAACGGCCTGGCTGGACAAAGAAGTCTCATGACACATCGGACTTCATTGGCGCAATCGGTAATGTGAAGGAAGCAAGGTCAGCCTTGACAGCGGCTAATTTTTCCTCCTGGATCGCTCGAACCCGAGCCTTGGCTTCCTTCTCAAGTTCCTCTTTAGAGTTCGCAGCAATAGCAGCCGCGTGTTCCCGACGCATCGCCTCGAGGACTCGCTTCTCACGTTCAGTGACATCCTGGACTCTGGTGCACTCCGCAGCGTGAAATTCTTCAACGTCTTCTCCCCTTGAGCAGTCACGATTCACATGCGTTCGACATGGGTGTGGTACAAGTTTATCTTCTGGCGCAAGCGTATTGTCGCTCATATGAGTTCGAAAAATGATCTCTTGCTCGATATTTTCCTCTCGCTGGCAGCGTTCACGAAGCCTTGATCCGAGCCGTCGATGAGTCGTATCACCTCATCGCATGATTCAAAAGGCTAAATCCTCCACCGCGATGCGCAAGAGTTAGCCGACTAGTGAGCTTTGCTCTAGCGATTAACTAGGCGAGGGCCACCAACCGCTGAATTTCCTCCAAGATACTCAATATGAATGGGCGAAGACCATAAAATTAAGCCCATCTAACCCGATAATAGAGATCGCCTGTTTCAAACCATTCTCCAACAGCTGAAGGAGACCCATCACGGAACCGGAGTCGAACGGCAGATTTTTGGCCCGGGGCAATCTCGGCGATAGGTTGAATTCGTGGAAGTGGTCCGTCAAGATTAACGGGGCCTCCACCCGCGCCCTATACTCGAAGGGTCGGGAAATCCTGGTTTCGGCCAAAGTACATGGGAAGGCGGATCGGATGATGGAAGCGATCCCTCAAACTTCGTCATCGAAATTATGATGGTAGGCTCGAGCTTATTTGGTTTCTTCTGCGGGTGTTAAGCCTCATTGCGGTTCGCTTCCTCGGTGGAAAGAGGTGTTCTCCCGGATGACCTTAAGAATCGAGACTTGACATTTGGAGCCTTCGAAATAGACGAATAATCATCGGAGCATCCGCCTACCACAAGAGAACAAAGGGTTAACAGATCATTTAGAAGGAATATCTTGAAAAAGGAAACAGTATAAGGCGTGGAACTCTTCTCAGAAACCCATGAGATTGAGTCACGACCTTATAACGGGTACGACGATTTTATCCGTATCGAATACCCGGAGAACGATAAATATAGTCGCGTAAACCAAGCGGCAATATATTCCGTTCTACAGAGCAAGGGTACGGTATGAAATCGCTCCCGTTAAAGACATCGAGACGGGTGATGACCAAGCAAAACCAATCTGTGTAGCTTCCATCCCCACAAAGGAGAATTTCGGCTCTTCCCAATCGCCTCACAAAGGAGAACGAAGCGGGGTCATAACGAGAGTACACAATCTGAAGCGTCGATCCTCACGAAGGAGAATCTCGGCTCTTCCCAATCGCCTCACAAAGGAGAACGAAGCGGGGATACAACGCATATATGTACGAGAATATGATGACGCTGGCGCACCACCGAAAGAAGGAGGCGTGCATTCACGCGCCGTGCGAGTTGATCGACTCCTCGAAACGCGTGATCTTCCCGACGACATCGGAAACTGCAAAAGAAGACGAATAGAGTCAGATACACAGTGTAAGATCAGCAAATAAAGTGTCAAAAAGGCTACACAATCCGATGCGAGGCAACGGCGCCGGCGCCCGTAGCGACGCCAGCGCATCAGCGCCAGCGGCAAGCGCCAATGACCAGCGCCGAGCGCCAATGACCAGCGCCGAGCGCCAATGACCAGCGCCGAGCGCCAATGACCAGCGCCAGGCGCCAATGACCAGCGCCGAGCGCCAATGACCAGCGCCAGCAAAGCGCCTTGACCTTGACAGCCCGTGCGGCAGCCGCCATCCCAGCCGCCGCCCATTACCGCCAGCCACCCAGAAGCGGCGTGTGGGAATGTCCCCTCCTCCTCATGGTTCAGTCCCCTTCCTTGCATGCGAGAAATAAAAAAGGAAAAGAAAAAGCGTAATTAAAATACTCTTGTCGTTACATCGTTGATTGAAGGAGATGAGGCAGTAGCGAGGCGAGATGAAAACAAGAGGAAAAGAGCAAAGGGGGCGGCCTAGGTCATAGGCAAAGGAGGATTATGGGTATTTATAACAACCCCATATGGATCCAATCCTCTTTGAACAAGGACTCCTATTTGGCAAGAAATAGGAATTCTAATTGGAGCCCAAATCAATTCTAATTAGGACTCTAATCAGCCCCTAATTAAGGGTCCTAATTGGAATCTTATCCGGATGGCAAAATAGTGCCAAATCAGTCCGTTGATTGGCTCCTACTCCCTCCGCCAAGTTTGGAAAGATTCTCGCGAAGGCCCCCATCGATGCCAATCAACGCGTCGCCTAATCCTACTCCAACTAGGATTATGAGTATAAACTGTTTCCTAAATTGTCGAGAAGTTCCCGGAAGAATATTCTCACAAGAAATATTCTTAGGGATAACTTCGATCGTCTTGGATTGCATCGGCGCCGATCAGCGTCGCTAATCCTACTCAACTAGGATTATGAGTATAAGCTGTTTCCTAATTTATTGAGAAGTTCGGAAGAATATTCTCACAAGAAATATTCTTAGGGATAACTTCGATCGTGCGGATGCATCGGCGCCGATCAGCGTCGCCCAATCCTACTCCAACTAGGATTATGAGTATAAGCTGTTTCCTAAATTGTCGAGTTCAGGAAGAATATTCTCACAGAAATATTCTTAGGGATAACTTCGATCGTCTTGGATTGCATCGGCCCGATCAGCGTCGCCCAATCCTACTCCAACTAGGATTATGAGTATAAGCTGTTTCCTAAATTGTCGAGTTCAGGAAGAATATTCTCACAAGAAATATTCTTAGGGATAACTTCGATCGATGCGGATTGCATCGGCCCGATCAGCGTCGCTAATCCTACTCCAACTAGGATTACGAATATAAAGCTGTTTCCTAAATTGTCGAGTTCAGGAAGAATATTCTCACAAGAAATATTCTTAGGGATAACTTCGATCGTCTTGGATTGCATCGGCGTAATCAGCGTTGCCTAATCCTACTCAACTAGGATTACGGTATAAGCTGTTTCCTAATTTATTGAGAAGTTCAGGAAGAATATTCTCACAAGAAATATTCTTAGGGATAACTTGATCGTCGCGGATTGCATCGGCGCCAATCAGCGTTGCCCAATCCTACTCAACTAGGATTACGGTATAAGCTGTTTCCTAATTTGTTGAAGTTCAGGAAGAATATTCTCACAAGAAATATTCTTAGGGATAACTTCGATCGTGCGGATTGCATCGGCCAATCAGCAGCGTTGCCCAATCCTACTCCAACTAGGATTACGAATATAAAGCTGTTTCCTAAATTGTCGAAGTTCGGAAGAATATTCTCACAAGAAATATTCTTAGGGATAACTTCGATCGTCTTGGATTGCATCGGCGCCAATCAGCAGCGTTGCCCAATCCTACTCAACTAGGATTACAGTATAAACTGTTTCCTAATTTATTGAGAAGTTCGGAAGAATATTCTCACAAGAAATATTCTTAGGGATAACTTCGATCGTCTTGGATTGCATCGGCCAATCAGCGTTGCCTAATCCTACTCAACTAGGATTACGGTATAAACTGTTTCCTAAATTGTAGAAGTTCGGAAGAATATTCTCACAGAAATATTCTTAGGGATAACTTCGATCGTCGCGGATGCATCGGCGTAATCAGCGTTGCCTAATCCTACTCAACTAGGATTACGGTATAAACTGTTTCCTAATTTATTGAGAAGTTCGGAAGAATATTCTCACAGAAATATTCTTAGGGATAACTTCGATCGTCTTGGATTGCATCGGCCAATCAGCGTTGCCTAATCCTACTCAACTAGGATTACGGTATAAAGCTGTTTCCTAATTTATTGAAGTTCGGAAGAATATTCTCACAAAAATATTCTTAGGGATAACTTCGATCGTCTTGGATTGCATCGGCGCCAATCAGCGTTGCCTAATCCTACTCAACCGAGGAATACAGTATAAAGCTGTTTCCAAATTTTCAGCGAGGAGTTCTGGAGAATAAACCTATATTCTTAAGGATAACTTCGATAACCCTTAATTTCCTCCTACCATAATACCCAAGAGAGGAATAATATCACGGTGGAAGTCATTGTTGATACCGAACAAGCGTGTCGGCCAGAAGAAACTTCTCCCACCGTGGATAATCATATCCCAACAACGGTCAAAGCGTCGCTTTCGCCCGTGAAGGCTAGGGCGATGGTTGAAAGCCAAATGGTCTCTGTTTCAACAAGGAATCCTCGGAGGATGTCTCCATGAAAAGATCAGTCCTCGGCGTGGTTAAACCAACAACACGTGATGATGGAAGAAATAGCCGGTGAGGGTTATGAAATTCCATGTACCGACACAACCAACATGTAAGCCAACAAGGAGTTAGCCGACATACGGATAAGTCAAAAGTCGATGGTTAGTCAAACAACAACCAACCGACCACGAGTTACAAGCAAAACTCACCCACCGGCTTGAATCAAGATTTCAACAAGCGGTCGGACAATAAATGCAGCACCGTGATCTTATCAGGAATCCTACAAAGAACTGGATGATCTGAAAGAATCGAAGACTTGAAGCTATCTTTTGGGACCCTCAGCCGAGTGAAGGCCGGGAACCATCATGTCCAAAGCATCCCAGACTCATCAAGAATCGAGGCGAGGCGGCTTTGGAGGGTATCTGTAGGCATAAAAATTGCTTATCGGTACCAAAGCGAAACTTCGTGGCGGTGGGTTGGCAACCAGCGATCCATTCGACAAACCGGCGTCGCCAAAGCGTGCGCCCGGGAAAAGCGTAGAAGCGGTCGGCGAGCACATGAAGTGAGTCGGCAAGGCGTCTGAGCCAATGAGACGGCGTCGCGAGTTGACTAAACTCAAGCGTTGGCGAGGCGGAATCAACCGTGCCAGTCCGTCAATGCAAGCGGGCGCTTAAGCTCGAAAGTTGATCGGGCCGCGGACTCAAACCACGGCGACATTACGAACAAAACTAAGCCGGAAGACCGAAAGAATCGGCGAAGAATCGGCGAAGAATCGGCGAAGAATCGGCGAAGAATCGGCGAAGAATCGGCGAAGAATCGGCGAAGAATCGGCGAAGAATCGGCGAAGAATCGGCGAAGAATCGGCGAAGAATCGGCGAAGAATCGGCGAAGAATCGGCGAAGAATCGGCGAAGAATCGGCGAAGAATCGGCGAAGAATCGGCGAAGAATCGGCGAAGAATCGGCGAAGAATCGGCGAAGAATCGGCGAAGAATCGGCGAAGAATCGGCGAAGAGGCGGAGAGAGGATTTTTGGACTTGGGCTTGGAGGGCGTCGGATGGCGGGGGCTTGGAGAGAGGATTTTTGGACTTGAGGCTTGGAGGACTTGGATTACAGTTAGAGGACTTGGGCTTAGGATCTTGAGGATTTTACGAGGAGTTCTCACGAGATCCATGAGCCGTCGGCCTTACCGTTCGAGCACCGGCGAGCACAAGTCGATCGGCGTCGGTCTACAAGCGGAAGGTGGCGAATTGGTCGAACTCTGAGATACCCTCTAGGTTAAGCCGTCTTAACCTCGGGGATAGCTGTGATTTCTCCTAGTAGATCTCACCGCTCGGCGATCCTCTCCTTCGTGAGTGTGATCCCATGACGATCCTCTCCTTCGTGAGTGTGATCCCCTCGGTAACCGTTTCCTTCGTGAAGCGAGCCTTTATCTGTAGTTCGAACCGGGTCTCTACTTGGATTGGAATTGCGCGGTGGTCCACGGACACAAAAGTCCCGACACGGGCAAAGAACCCATGGCGAGGACCTCGATATAGCGAGAGATCCTCGTGTTTGTTCTAAGGATAAAAGTTGTAATCTTTTGATTTTCATTGTAAGCCTTAAAATAAAAGGCGATATTTCTTTTGAATTTTGTTGTAGGCCAAAGAAGCTGTAAGCAAGTTCAAATCAATGACAATCATCCTAACTTTTACCGCGAACACACACTTTAATCGGGTTAAGTGGTTACCTAGTTCACCGAATCAACTTGGAGTTGTGATGTGGTTCAGGTAAAATCTGGGTTATATGCATAACAATGATCATCTATTCCCGAGCTAAGATGAAATCCTAGTCAAGAATATGCAAGATTTTTGCCGAGTCCCCATCATTCATGTCTCATCAAATCACGTTAACTATGGATTTCTTGAGCATGTAGGTTGATATTTTTTCCATCATGAAGATACGACATCCTTTCTAGGTAATCGCAACACGTCTCTTCGACTTCAACAAAATTTTCTCCTGAGGCATATGTGTTTGCTGGAGATTTGATGTTGACATTCTGCCTGTTAGGTTGCTATTCGTCTAATTTCATTTATTCCTAAAGCTTTGGTTTGTGACAGGATGTTTTTCCTTCCAGCAAGCTTGTGCGCTCGGGCTGAGTTTGATTCTCTATATGGGATCCTGTCATCTTGGGTGCGGGTAAAAAATGTCTTGGTATTTACAATAAGCCTTGCAAATAGGGCATAATTTGTCTGGTTTGCATTTCCCAACTACTTTTGTATTTTCTGGACAAAATCCATCTAGCAGGATATGCAAGCTTGAGTAGATTTTGATCTACTGTATGTACTCTTTAGCCAACATAGTTCCAGTGAGGTTAATTGAAGAGCAGTCTCAACCAAGGGGTTATGCTCCCCCACTAGAGATTCATCTCGATTAGCCTTTTACATTGGACTGTGTCACCTCTTGGGTTCGTGTGTGGGATGTCTTGAGATCCTTTCTCCTAGTCTAGTCTTCTTGATGTGGATGTCTTTAAGCTGGATTTGAGTTCAGCTCGTCCTTGTGTAAGCCTTATAAGGAAATTGTAGTTGGGCACTGTGGTGGAGCCACAATACTACCCAATTGACTTCTCAGCTTCATCAACCGATCTTTAAGGATAAAGGGATTCCATGTCGAGTCTTCTCCTGGCAGTTCAGAGATTCATTGGGCCTTTGACCTAATTGTTTTATTTACTGACGATTTTTGAGATATAATTTATAATTGGTGTAACATCATTGAGAAATAAATAATTTTTATTTTCTCCTTCCATTTGTTATTGTCTTTGGTTACAAATTTTATTCCTTATTTTTATTGCCATCTGAGTTTGACTTATGAGTTAACAAACTTGGTTCTTGGTTGTGTTCTTTGAACTATATTTTTAATAGTTCTTGGGTTTATGTGGGTCCTTTGACTAGATCCAGCTAGTTGGTTGTTAGTAATTATGACCTTTGATTTGTAATGCATGCCTTGTGATCTTTTTAGCTATTTCCCAAGGTGGATAGGAAAGTCTTATTTTTATGACTTGGGATCAATTACTTGGATTACAAGTTTTCTGAATTTATATAGTCTTGATGTTCCCCTCAAGACATTTGCTTATTTTCCATTTGCCATGGCTGACCCAAATTTGTCTTTGCAAGTTCATCAAGAGCAAATCGATCCATTAAAGAGGATTTGCTCGATGGTTTTTCGAGATATGCTTCATGATTGGGCTGTGAGATACTAGATTCTGGGGTGCTTCATGGTGAAAGTTCCCTTAGACAAAGAGGCTGTCTTTTGCCATGGTAGAGACAATGTCCCAATTTATGCTATCTGTTCCTCTCTTTCGTAGCAAAAGTTCTCGTTGTCATTGGGATTGTCCCATGGCAGTTATCACTAAATTCCCTTTCGATCTTGCTAGGATACATTGTTATTTACAGTAGATTGGGTGTAGCACCAAAGTTCATTATATTCTGTCATTTAGTGATTCTTAAAAAGGAGTCAAATGGAACTCATTACTACCTTTTGCCTTGTCGTGTCACGATGGTGAAGGGTCTTCCCCTTGACACTAAATGCTGGAAGGGTAAGTTCTTCTTTCTTCGATGAACATCTTCTAGTTCGTCCCCTTTCTTTCTTAGCGATCGGGTCTGAGGTTGGACTAGACTCCTTTCCAATACAAAGGTGTTAAAGGTTAAGGATCCCTCCACTGAGGAGTTGAGAGACATCGAAGGGATGAAGTCTCTTCCTTTGCCCATTGACATAGCCGAGCAGTTGTAGGTGGATAGCTTAATGAACGCAGGGATCATCTCTTCTGTTGAGATGATACCTACTGCTGCAAATCCACCTCAAGTTTTGCAGTGTGATATTAAGGACATTGCTATGGATCTACCCAAGGAAGTCTTATCTACATTAGCTTACCCCGAATCGAGAAAGAGGGGAGCCTCCTCACTTAATGTCGGCCTGCCTTTTGAGCATGTTGGGAAGTCTCGTGAGACTCTAGGTTTTGATCATGGGAGTTTTCCTTCATCAATTGTTCAAGACCTAGGTCTCCCTGCCTCTTCACTTGAAGTTGAGACCATGAAGGAAAAACACACCACCTTCGTTGGTAGGTTTCGTGGGAAATTAGATCTTGCTAAGGCATCCACTGCTATGTACAAGCTTCGTGAATCGTAGCTGGAGATTTGAGGCGTGTGAGGCAAGCGAGCGATAAGTGGGCTAAAGGATTCAAGAGGGATTTGGAGGTTTCTGATGCCTCTCTTCAAGCACTCAGAGAGGGCATCCGCATACTTGAATAGGGGTATAGCGCAATGAAGCAAACGGTCTTGCAAGGAGTCCAAGAGTATGATACGCTGTACCTAAACCTACTCCAGACCCAGAGTGAGCTAGCACTATTTGGGAGGAGTTAGCTGAAGGTAGAGAAAGAACTTGTCAGAGCTTAAAGGCTTGTGGAACGCTTAAGGTCGGGTGTGATCGTACACCAGCCAAGCTCATCCACTGTAAAATCGGATTAGGCTCCTTTTGTAATTTCTTTTTCTCATTTATGACTTTTATATTTTAGTGCCATGCAATGGATTCTAGATTTTGATTTTGATTTTGACAAACCAGGTTTTTTGTTCCATTACCGCCCTTATAGAATCCTGTTATGGTCTTGTCAATGAAAATTAGAGAAAAAGTTAGTTGTCTCTATAGGAGGTATTGTTTGCCTCTAAGGTGAGATTCCCTTTCCGAGGTCTTTAGCCTCGAGCCGTGGACTTAGGTCCTTGAGGGAAGTCTTGTGGTCGCGAGCTAAGAATGAAAAATCCTTGAGGGGTACCGAGGGCCTTAAGTTGAGGGAATTTATCTCTGAAAAAGATCTTTTTGCCTTAACTCGCTGATTTAGATCTTTTGCGGAGATCGTTTGAATGCCTTTGAAGATAGGTCTTTTGTTTGCCTAGATCTTGATGCCTCTATGGGATGGACATCTTGCAAGGAGGGCTTTATGGCCCTCGAGTTGAAATCTCCCTAGTCTTAACAGTGGGGTCATACCTTTAGACGAGGCTTTTCACCTCATATAGCAGGCTTTCTAGCTCACTGAGCCATGGGCTCACAACCTAGGCTAGCGAGCTAGCCCTTTAGAATAGATTTTTTTTAACCTCAGAATGAGGGTTTCCTCTTTGCATGAAATAAGATTTTTTTTTTTTACTTTAGTACTAGCTTTTGAGAAGAAGGTGCTTTATTCATTGATGAATAAGTTAATACATGATATGTAACAACATGCAGCTTGATGAGCTGCCTTATTTCGCTCTTCAAAATGTAGAAAAAAGTTCCTTTTTTTTTTGGTTTAACACAGAGTTTGGGCTTCTCTTGTGAGATCCTTAGGGCTTGCCAGGCCTCCTATCCCCTGAGGAAGAGAGTTTGGCATTAATTATTCCACACCTCCATGGGGTCTCAGCTAGGGGCCTTAGATGCTTTCTTTAGAGCTTTGCACTCATCGATGTCATGTCCGATGTCTTTGTGTATTCGTATATCTATTTTATACCTCTTATTATGGTCACCCGTAAACTTAGGAGGAGCTTTGTTGAGGTATTCCTCCTTTTGGATTGGGAACAGGACTTGCAATAGATGTGTTCAAGGGGGTGTACATCAGGATCTTCCTTGTCAGATTCTTCCCCTTTTCTTCATGTTCATATGCCAGTTGGTTAAGTCCGACTTGAACTCAACTTCGGGCCTTTCCTCCATTGGCTCTTTCTCCAAGAGGGACTCCTCTGAATCCATGTATCTCTGCCCTATGTGGATTAGCTCGTCAAATTACCTCGGGTGCTGCTTGAACAGATCTTGGCGAAGATCTTTTTGGTTGAGACCCCACAATATCCCAGTGATAGCAACAAAGATCATACGGGTACTGGACATCAAGTCATCTATCCTAATACCACTTGAAGTACTCCCTTATGGCTCCTTTAAGCTCTTGCTTTAGTTAGAGTAGCATGGCCGGAGAGGGATTTCTCTTCATCTCAGCAAGGAAGTGGTTGACGAAGAACACGGATAGCTAACAGAAGTTGTAGGTCAACTTTTGCTTAAGGGGGTTGTTACGCATCTTAGCCGTGCCGCTTAACGTGTTTGAGAACAATTAGCACATTAAAGCATCATCTGCCCGAGCTATCTGCATCTAGGTAAAGTAGTTTCCTGAGTGTTCAAGGGTACATCCCTTCTCTTAGTAAACATCAAACTTAGGAAGCTTAATCTGTTGGTAAGGTGCATTCATGACATCATCGCTCAGTTGGTTGTTTCCATCGAGGGTGTCATCCATGGCTTCTAAAGTTGGGTCAAGCCTTTGATAGCTCGACTCTAGTCACCTTGAACCATACCTGAGTTGCTCCGGGCCAACGTTTAGGTAGAGGTATACCCTGTGTTGGTCTCATGAGCATGGGGGCCACACCCCACGAAAGAGACGATGCAGCCTTCCACGAGCACGGTGACGCTGGCTCGCTCTCGCTCGGGGCCACAACCACGCAGGCAACCGTAACGCGCTCGGGCTCGTGGGGCCACCCCACAACCGAAATGCCTTGACGCTGTTTTCCTCACGCTTCCCCACAAACTGTATAAATAGGGGGCAGCAGTTAGGGTTTTTTGAGGAGGCCGAAAATTGAGAGAAAAATAGAGGGGATTTGGAGCAGTGCTTGGGCGGCGGCTATCTAGGGTTTTGAGCATCCTTTTGAGAGAGTATTTGTGAGAGATTAGAGAGTTTGTTTGAGGATATTATTGGTGAGATCTTGTGTGATTGTAAATCCTATTTGTATTCTCTTTCTCTTAAATAGTAAAATCTCCCCCCTCCTTGCCCCGTGGACGTAGGCAATTTGCCGAACCACTTAAATTCGTTTGTCTTGCTGTTAAGAAATTTGTAATAGTTTGTTAGGTTCCCTCGACAGGTCAGTCCTAGAACTGATGAGAGGAATAGTGTATATCCCACTTTGTTGAGATATTCGCTGTCAATTCTTATTTCCTTAGTGAAACGGAGATTTTAGTTGTGATCTTACTCTCTTATTGTGGCTATTTGGTAGAGTCTTTGCCGAAATTTCATTCTGTATAACAAGTGGTATCAGGCCGGGGTTTGACTTGGGGCTTGTTGAAGGATTATTTGGAGGATTCTTATTTGAAGAGTTAGATCTACAACATGGGTGATAGCAACAAAGATCATGCAGTCTTGGACATCAAGTCATCTATCCTAATACCACTTGAAGTACTCCCTTATGGCTCCTTTAAGCTCTTGCTTTAGTTAGAGTAGCATGGCCGGAGAGGGATTTCTCTTCATCTCAGCAAGGAAGTGGTTGACGAAGAACACGGATAGCTAACAGAAGTTGTAGGTCAACTTTTGCTTAAGGGGGTTGTTACGCATCTTAGCCGTGCCGCTTAACGTGTTTGAGAACAATTAGCACATTAAAGCATCATCTGCCCGAGCTATCTGCATCTAGGTAAAGTAGTTTCCTGAGTGTTCAAGGGTACATCCCTTCTCTTAGTAAACATCAAACTTAGGAAGCTTAATGTTGGTAAGGTGCATTCATGACATCATCGCCGCTTGGTTGTTTCCATCGAGGGTGTCATCCATGGCTTCTAAAGTTGGGTCAAGCCTTTGATAGCTCGACTCTAGTCACCTTGAACCATACCTGAGTTGCTCCGGGCCAACGTTTAGGTAGAGGTATACCCTGTGTTGGTCTCATGAGCATGGGGGCCACACCCCACGAGCGCGAGGCAGCGTGGCCCCACGAGCCGCGAGGCAGCGTTAGCGGCGTCTGGTGCTGTAAGGCACAACCACGAGCAACGAGCGTGCTCGTGGGGCTCGTGGGGGCCACCCCACGCGTTCACGAAATGCGTCTTTGACGCGTTCTCCCTCACGCGCTTTCCCCCACAAACTGTATAAATAGGGGGCAGCAGTTAGGGTTTTTTGAGGAGGCCGAAAATTGAGAGAAAAATAGAGGGGATTTGGAGCAGTGCTTGGGCGGCGGCTATCTAGGGTTTTGAGCATCCTTTTGAGAGAGTATTTGTGAGAGATTAGAGAGTTTGTTTGAGGATATTATTGGTGAGATCTTGTGTGATTGTAAATCCTATTTGTATTCTCTTTCTCTTAAATAGTAAAATCTCCCCCCTCCTTGCCCCGTGGACGTAGGCAATTTCTTAGAACCACTTAAATTCGTTTGTCTTCTTTGTTAAGAAATTTGTAATAGTTTGTTAGGTTCCCTCGACAGGTCAGTCCTAGAACTGATGAGAGGAATAGTGTATATCCCACTTTGTTGAGATATTCGCTGTCAATTCTTATTTCCTTAGTGAAACGGAGATTTTAGTTGTGATCTTACTCTCTTATTGTGGCTATTTCGGTAGAGGTGCTGCCGAAATTTCCGCTGCGCGCAACAAGTGGTATCAGAGCGCCCGGGGTTTGACTTGGGGCTTGTTCGAAGGATTCGCTGGAGGATTCTTATTTGAAGAGTTAGATCTACAACATGGGTGAAACAAGCACATCGGGATCGTCTCTTACGAAGGCGATACAAAGTCTGAGCATCAATAATACAAAGATTGATGTTCCGAAGTTCGACGGCAAGATCAATTTTGGTTTGTGGAGATGCCAGGTGATGGATGCGTTGGATGCACAAAATTTAGAGGAGACTCTTGAGTTATAAGAGAAACCTGAAGACGTGGATGATAAGGTTTGGAAGAAGATGAACAGTAGGGCTTGTGGAGTTATTCGGTCATGCTTGACGCAAGATCTTATTTATGATGTGATGAATGAGACGTCCGCGAAGAGATTATGGGAAACACTCAATGAAAAGTATCTTACTAAGAGCATTGAGAATCGACTTCACTTGAAGAGAAAGTTTTACCAGTTCAAGATGAAAAGGGGAGTTTCCATTAGGGAGCATATAAATAACTTCACGAGGTTGCTTTCAGATATGGCTAATGTGGATATCAAGGTTGAGGATGAAGACAAGACGGTACTACTTTTGTGTTCGTTACCAGAGGATGATTACAGTACATTTGTCCTCACTATGATAAATGGGAGAACTACTGTTGGTTATAAGGAGGTGACCTAAGCATTAGTAAATTATGAATTGAGGAAAAGTGATAATGAATCCTCCGAAAAGGCATCGGGAGATGCATTAGCAGTTCGAGGCCGTACTCCAAACCGTTGGCAATCCAACCACTCAAAATCGAAGAATAGAGGTGGCCATAAGAGTGTTGGTAGGAACCAGTGTCGCTTTTGTAAAGAAGAGGGACATTGGAAGAACGAGTGCCTAAAGTTAAAGGATAAAGCCGAGAAGAATAAAGGGAAAGCTGTACAAGCTTCGGAAGTGAATGTTGTCAAGGCTAGTGACAACAATTCAGATACGGATTCTTTGGGCTATTCATGCTCAGCATCATCGTCAGTTTGTTACGTCGACTCTACGGAGTGGATGATGGATTCGGGTGCTACATATCACATTTTCCCTAGGAGGGATTGGTTCTCCAGCTTTGAGGAGTTGGAAAGAGGGGATGTTGTGTTCATAGGTAATGATCATGTATGTCCTATTGGTGGTATTGAGTGCAGTTCGGTGGCTAGTGACTATGAGTCACCGGATATTTGGGTGTCGGCTTATTATCATGTCGGTGATGGAAAATTAAATCGAGGCGAGAAAGCTATCTTTGTGGGCTTTAGAGAAGGAGTTAAAGGCTTCAAATTGTGGGATCCACAGGACAAGAAGATAGTTATTAGCGAGAGATGTCACATTCAACAAGGCGTTCATGATGAGGCCTCAAGTCCCTCGGCGGTGGAGGATGATGTGACTTCACCCACTCCGAGATAGCATTGTATCCATTGAGGCTCTGAGAGGTGACAGGAGGAGATGAGATGACAACAGGCGGTTGGAGGATCTGATGAATGGTGAGACTTCGAGGCGAGGTCATGTTTAGGAGTCCATTGCGACAAATAGACCCGAAGAGAAATTAAATCGGCGAGAAAGCTATCTTTGTGGGCTTTAGAGAAGGAGTTAAAGGCTTCAAATTGTGGGATCCACAGGACAAGAAGATAGTTATTAGCGAGAGATGTCACATTCAACAAGGCGTTCATGATGAGGCCTCAAGTCCCTCGGCGGTGGAGGATGATGTGACTTCACCCACTCCGAGATAGCATTGTATCCATTGAGGCTCTGAGAGGTGACAGGAGGAGATGAGATGACAACAGGCGGTTGGAGGATCTGATGAATGGTGAGACTTCGAGGCGAGGTCATGTTTAGGAGTCCATTGCGACAAATAGACCCGAAGAGAAATTAAATCGGCGAGAAAGCTATCTTTGTGGGCTTTAGAAGGAGTTAAAGGCTTCAAATTGTGGGATCCACGGGATAAAAGATAGTCATTAGCGAGATGTCACATTCAACAAGGCGTTCATGATGAGGCCTCAAGTCCCTCGGCGGTGGAGGATGATGTGACTTCACCCACTCCGAGATAGCATTGTATCCA
The DNA here is from genome assembly GCA_012295165.1 of Asparagus setaceus. Lineage (NCBI taxonomy): Eukaryota > Viridiplantae > Streptophyta > Magnoliopsida > Asparagales > Asparagaceae > Asparagus > Asparagus setaceus. The sequence goes on along the minus strand of CM022706.1, from coordinate 67,200,640 downwards.
TTGAGGCTCTGAGAGGTGACAGGAGGAGATGAGATGACAACAGGCGGTTGGAGGATCTGATGAATGGTGAGACTTCGAGGCGAGGTCATGTTTAGGAGTCCATTGCGACAAATAGACCCGAAGAGAAATTAAATCCGGTGAGAAAGCTATCTTTGTGGGCTTTAGAAGGAGTTAAAGGCTTCAAATTGTGGGATCCACGGGATAAAAGATAGTCATTAGCGAGATGTCACATTCAACAAGGCGTTCATGATGAGGCCTCAAGTCCCTCGGCGGTGGAGGATGATGTGACTTCACCCACTCCGAGATAGCATTGTATCCATTGAGGCTCTGAGAGGTGACAGGAGGAGATGAGATGACAACAGGCGGTTGGAGGATCTGATGAATGGTGAGACTTCGGGGGCGAGGTCATGTTTAGGAGTCCATTGCGACAAATAGACCCGAAGAGAAATTAAATCGGCGAGAAAGCTATCTTTGTGGGCTTTAGAAGGAGTTAAAGGCTTCAAATTGTGGGATCCACAGGACAAGAAGATAGTTATTAGCGAGAGATGTCACATTCAACAAGGCGTTCATGATGAGGCCTCAAGTCCCTCGGCGGTGGAGGATGATGTGACTTCACCCTCGAGATAGCATTGTATCCATTGAGGCTCTGAGAGGTGACAGGAGGAGATGAGATGACAACAGGCGGTTGGAGGATCTGATGAATGGTGAGACTTCGAGGCGAGGTCATGTTTAGGAGTCCATTGCGACAAATAGACCCGAAGAGAAATTAAATCGGCGAGAAAGCTATCTTTGTGGGCTTTAGAGAAGGAGTTAAAGGCTTCAAATTGTGGGATCCACAGGACAAGAAGATAGTTATTAGCGAGAGATGTCACATTCAACAAGGCGTTCATGATGAGGCCTCAAGTCCCTCGGCGAGGTGGAGGGAGACGGACAAGTAGGATATCGCGGCGGGTGGAGGATGATGTGACTTCACCCACTCCGAGATAGCATTGTATCCATTGAGGCTCTGAGAGGTGACAGGAGGAGATGAGATGACAACAGGCGGTTGGAGGATCTGATGAATGGTGAGACTTCGAGGCGAGGTCATGTTTAGGAGTCCATTGCGACAAATAGACCCGAAGAGAAATTAAATTGACGTGAGATATAATGATGTCATGGTTGCATATGCCTTATCGGCGAAGTCGTTGATGATTTGGTTCCTTCTACATTGAGGGGATAGAGTCTAGCTCGATTCGATTAGGTGGAGGAAAGGCTGTCTTTGTGGGCTTTAGAGAAGGAGTTAAAGGCTTCAAATTGTGGGATCCACAGGACAAGAAGATAGTTATTAGCGAGAGATGTCACATTCAACAAGGCGTTCATGATGAGGCCTCAAGTCCCTCGGCGGTGGAGGGAGACGGACAAGTAGGATATCGCGGCGGGTGGAGGATGATGTGACTCCACCCCTCGAGATAGCATTGTATCCATTGAGGCTCCTGAGAGGTGACAGGAGGAGATGAGATGACAACAGGCGGTTGGAGGATCTGATGAATGGTGAGACTTCGGGGCGAGGTCATGTTTAGGAGTCCATTGCGACAAATAGACCCGAAGAGAAATTAAATTGGCGTGAGATATAATGATGTCATGGTTGCATATGCCTTATCAGCAGAAGTCGTTGATGATTTGGTTCCTTCTACATTCAGGGAGACAGAGTCTAGCTCTGATTCGATTAGGTGGAGGGAAGCTGTCTTTGTGGGCTTTAGAGAAGGAGTTAAAGGCTTCAAATTGTGGGATCCACAGGACAAGAAGATAGTTATTAGCAGAGATGTCACATTCAACAAGGCGTTCATGATGAGGCCTCAAGTCCCTCAGCAGGTGGAGGGAGACCAGACAAGTAGGATATCGCGGCCAGTGGAGGATGATGTGACTCCACCCTCCGAGATAGCATTGTATCCATTGAGGCTCCTGAGAGGTGACAGGAGGAGATGAGATGACAACAGGCGGTTGGAGGATCTGATGAATGGTGAGACTTCGGGGCGAGGTCATGTTTAGGAGTCCATTGCGACAAATAGACCCGAAGAGAAATTAAATTGGCGTGAGATATAATGATGTCATGGTTGCATATGCCTTATCAGCAGAAGTCGTTGATGATTTGGTTCCTTCTACATTCAGGGGGATAGAGTCTAGCTCTGATTCGATTAGGTGGAGGGAAGCTATGGAGGAGGAGATGCGGTCTCTTCAGAAGAACGACACTTGGAAACTTACAAAGCTACCGAAGGGTAAGAAAGCTATTGGATGTAAGTGGGTAAATGCAAAGAAAGAGGGATCTTCTATTGGGGACATTCGATACAAAACCAGATTAGTTGCCAAGGGTTATGCCCAGCTTGAGGGCGTTGATTACAATGAGGTATTCTCACCCGTTGTGAAGCATTCGTCGATTAGGATTTTGTTGGCATTGGTGGCACAGCTGGATTTAGAGTTGGTCCAGATGGATGTGAAGACAGCCTTTCTACATGGAGATTGAGAGGAGGAGATCTACATGACACAACCTATGGGGTTCAAGGCTGCAGGAAAGGAAGAATTGGTGTGCAAGCTGAAGAAGTCTCTTTACGGATTGAAGCAATCACCGCGACAATGGTACAAGAGATTCGACGGCTTTATGATTGGCCGAGGGTACACTAGGAGCCCATATGACCCATGTGTTTACATGCGAAGCTTCTGAGGATGGTGAGTATATCTATTTATTGTTGTATGTTGTGATATGCTCATTGCTTCGAAATTCTTGACTATTCAAAAGTTGAAAAAAGGCATCATCGAGTTTGAGATGAAGGATCTTGGAGAGGCGAAGAAGATACTGGGTATGGAGATCGAGAGAGACAGGGCGAAGGGGAAATTGAAGCTTACACAGAGGAGTTATCTGCAGAAGATGTTGAAGAAGTTCAGCTTTGATGGCAATGCAAAGGAAGTGAGTACTCCGTTGGCTCCCCACTTTAAGCTTTCAGCTAAGATGTCACCTGTTTCAGTAGAGGACAGAGAACATATGTCAAAGGTTCCATATGCTAGTGCAGTGGGTAGCTTGATGTATGCGATGGTGTGTACAAGGCCAGATTTATCACAGGTCGTGAGCATGGTATCGAGGTACATGCATGACCCCGGGAAGGGTCATTGGGAGGCCGTGAAGTGAATTCTACGGTATATTAAAGGGACCGTGGATGTTGGTTTGACTTTTCAGAAGAATGAGAAGACAGGGCAGGATTGTATTGGTTATGTGGATTCAGATTATGCAGGAGATCATGACAAGCGCCGGTCTACTTCAGGATATGTATTTACATTGACAGGAGCACCGGTATGTTGGAGATGTACACTTCAGTCGACAGTAACTCTCTCTACTACAGAGGCGGAGTATATGGCTATGACTGAAGCTATGAAGGAGGCTTTGTGGCTGCATAGATTATTAGAGGACTTGGGGATATCACAGGACACCATTCGGGTATATTGTGATAATATGTCGGCCATCTATTTGGCGAAGAACCAGGTTTATCATGCACGCACAAAGCACATTGATGTCAGATTCCATTTTGTTCGTGATGTTTTGGATGAAGGAGATGTCAAGTTAGAAAAGATTCACACAAAGGACAACCCTACTGATATGTTGACCAAAGTTGTTTCGGGTATTAAGTTTGGTCATTGTTTGGAGATTTTGAACATTCTTCGGTGTTAAGGCCTTTGGAGGCCATTTGGGTGAACTACGTGAGGCTTGATTCCTTGGGCAAGAGGATATGTAGGCAGTCTTTCGATGCAACCAGTTTGGATTAGTTGATTGTGATGGAGGGAGATTATTTAAACTCTCGTTTGGGTTCCCGACTTGTTGTGGATTGAGTCCGTTGTCGTGGATTTATTTCACTTCGTCCTGGACGCAACAAGTGGGACATTTGGTTGTTTTTGGTGTCCGCTCAGTTTTGGGAGAAACTTCACCGAGGTGGAGAATTGTTGGTCTCGTGAGCGTGGGGGCCACACCCCACGAGCACGAGACGCGTTAACCCGTCTGGTGCTCGTGTGGGGGCCACAACCACGAGCAACCCACGAGCACGAGAACGTGCTCGTGGGGCTCGTGGGGACCACCCCACGAGTTCACGAAATGCGTCTTTGACGCGTTCTCCCTCACGCGCTTTCCCCCACAAACTGTATAAATAGGGGCGGATTAGGGTTTTGAGGAGGCCGAAAATTGAGAGAAAAATAGAGGGGTTTTGGAGCAGTGCTTGGGCGGCGGCTATCTAGGGTTTTGAGCATTCTTTTGAGAGAGTATTTGTGAGAGATTAGAAAGTTTATTTGAGGGTTTTATTGGTGAGATCTTGTGTGATTGTAAACCCTATTTGTATTCTCTTTCTCTCAAGTAGTAAAATCTCCCCCCTCCTTGCCCCGTGGACGTAGGCAATTTGCCGAACCACGTAAATTTATTTGTCTTGCTGTTAAGAAATTTGTAATAGCTTGTTAGGTTCCCTCGACAGGTCAGTCCTAGAACTGATGAGAGGAAGAGTGTATATCCCACTTTGTTGAGATATTCATTGTTAATTCTTATTTCCTTAGTGAAACGGAGATTTTAATTGTGATCTTACTCTCATGTTGTGGCTATTTCGGTAGAGGTGCTACCGAAATTTTCGCTGCGCACAACACCCTGGAGCCAAGTTTGAGTATCATGTGGTCACTCTATGCCTTGTTGATTGATTCGGGGTCGTCTTGAGAGCCCCCTACCTTGTCTTGATATGGCTAGTTCAACATGTCGTTAGTTGTCTATATCTGTATTCAGTAATCTATCCACCATATATATATATATATGTGTGTGTATATGTATATATATATATATATATATATATATATATATGTATATATATATATATATATATATATATATATATATATATATATATATATATATATATATATATATATATATATATATATATATATATATATATATATATATATATATATATATATATATATATATATATATATATATATATATATATATATATATATATATATATATATATATATATATATATATATATATATATATATATATATATATATATATATATATATATATATATCAGTTGTTCATCCATCCGATCTTGTTATTAGGTATATCAGGGCTCCTCCTCGAAAAGTAGTCACATTCATCTTTTCAAGGGTTTTCTAAATCCTCCTCGGCTGACCATTGTGACAATGGCCACCACTTGTTATAACTGAGTCTAGGACAGAGTTGTCTCCGAGATGTCATCAAGATTGGGTGGATTGCTGTTGATGTCATCTTGTCCACTAGCCATCGTTGCCCCATGGTGGGCGCTAACTGTCGATGCGAAAAACTTACAAGATTGAGTCTGTGAGATTGAACACAGTAATGAGGGCCCAATGTTCTCCTTTGAAGCCTGGTGGTGAGTATTATTAAGATGGCTTGTGTTACACAGAAAATGTATCAGATTTACGATGGTGGGTTGTCCACCAACGCCCCTCCGATGCCTAAGTAATTCTCTTGATAATGAAGAAGTCAAAGCAGTAGGTAAATCTAGGTTAGGATTTTAGAGGGTGACTATCATAAACCAAGGTCGGTGGTATGGAGCCGAGGTTAAGATGATGAAGAGTCAATCCTTTTACTTGTAGGTAGGGTTGCATATTTATACTGATTGTGATGTAGGACGCATAATAAGAAATATATTCAAAGTTAGAATCAATTTAGATTAGGAAATATATTTAAAGTTAGAGTCAAATTAGATTAGGAACCTCGTGGTAAGGCTTCGTGTTATCACCGCTGCGTCAGATTGCCTAGGGCAGATTAGATAGTACACGTGTCATCATCCTGCTGGTTGAAGCTGTTATGGTAATTACTTGGGCTGTAAATAAATCCATGTGGTAAGAGCTCATTAGCATGAGATGATACAGCCGACGTGTATTGACAATTAGAGAGATTGAGTATCCGATTAATATCTCCTAACATGGTATGTTGAGGATATGATACGATCCGAATCAGTCATCGTTAATTGGGCAGACCACCATAAAACCATGCCGGTTTGAGGATTATGTATAGTAACCAAGCTGAGATAAGTTCAGTTATTATGGACTTTATCCACTCTATCTAGGCTTTTAGGTCAGGCCCATGGGTCGTGACGAGCTTGTAATGTTGAGTTCGAATGTCCCATACTTTAACCGAGTTAAGTGGTTACCTGGTTGACCGAGTCAATTTGGAGTTGTAGTGTGGTCTGGCTTAGCCCAATTGTAAAATATGGGTTATATGCAAAACATGTCCGCTACAGTTTTGTTTAGTTGTTCGGTTTGGGCATAGGTATGTCGAGTTAGTAATTGTTTAGCGAAAAGATATCACTCTTTCTCCTTCAAAGCTCTCACTCGTCTCATATGAATAGCATATTCATCGAATCAATTACTTTACAAACTAAAACCAAATATTTATCAGTTAAGATATATAAAAATATTAGTATGAGTTATCTTTTCACCAAGGAAAAATGTGAGTTTTTAGACAATTACATTGAAATCGGTTGGTTTGGTTATTTCAGTTTTAAATATTCCAAAACTGAATTGAACTGAGGTTTTTTCTAAAACAAAACTGAACTGCCGAAATTCAGTCAGTTTATTCGGTTTACACCGATCAGTGCTAACTACCAAGAGATAGAGTGGTGAGGTCCACACCTTTTAATGTTACTAGTTTGGTGGACCTCTCTATTAGCTTATTCTTGGTAGCTCATTTTACTAAATGGGCCGCCACCTCATACTCATTTTTACTTATTCGAAAAGCTTAACTTACATCTGAATTATTTTTTTATTTTTTGATTTTGAATTTCATCTTTGCCTCTCCTTCGCCACCTGTTGTCATTGCTTTGATGCAGGCCCAGCAAACTGTTTCATCTATGTACTTGTCTATTCAGAGACCGAAAATTGGCCTTAGTTGTTGTTTTTTCCATTTTGAAGCAATATGGAAGGATACAAAGGAGGCGAAATGAGGAGAGTGATGTGTTATTTACTTCCGCCTCATCTCATTAGTGTTCATCACATCCATGATCCATCACAATGGCGTTTATATTCAAGGTTTATAACAAAATATGTCAATTTTTTTCCATTATTTTGTTGTATTTTTGTTGCATGGCTTCATATATTGGTTTGTGTATGATATTGATATAAATGTGAAGAGATGACTTGCAGATCTTGGGGTATAGGACATGCCAGACTCTTTCACGGAGTCTGTTTGATCACTTAGAACAAATATGTAGCATGTAAATAAAATTTCTAAATTTCAAACTCACCACGCATGTATCCCATAATGAATATGTAGTAAAGGGCTTTGAACTTTTCTTCTGAAATCAACCTTCTTCTAGATCTAAGTCGGAGATATAGCAGGTGTTATTTGTTTTCCTGACGATATGATCTAAAGGGATGAAAAAGAAATTAAAACATCTGTAGAATCCGTACATTGTAGAAGAGATAAAAATGTTTGGCGTACACACTTCCTAGAGCCTGACCAAGAATCACCCGCAGCTTTAAAACAACTACCACCGTCAGATTCAGTTAGAATCGGAGGATTTTACTAAAGAGCATCTACAATCAAGATCAATCTTTATTATCAAGAAGCACAGCAATTAAGGATGAATACAAGGAGTACGAAGAACAAGTTTCACTTATACATTCTGGTCTAGGGCATTCAGGCATCCTATTTCGCAATCTCTCCACGTGCAGAGGAGCCTAGATCAAGGACATGACGAAGCAACGCGAGAGGTTTCAGTTAACTACTGGATGGGTGGTGAGAGCGAGTAGTACAAACTGATATGAGAGATGAGGGACCTAGTGGCTAGAGATCTGATATCGATGGACGATGAGTAACTATTATACATTCACTTGGGACTTGGGAGTAAGAATACAGGTGCAACGCATCAGATTCATTGGGGCATGAGATATTAGAAACTCTAGACGAAGGAAAGCAGCATTGAGGATAGTACAATTTTGAACGTCATTTCCCCTCCTTTTTCCTTATCAACTTCCATACTTAAACTTAGAACTGAATGAGCCTTGCTAACAGTGTAAGTTGAATCCATGTACTCACTCATTCTTCCTAACAGCAAATGAAGAGAAAATTCGGAAGTTTTGTTAGAAACAGGGCAAATCAAGAGAAAGGTGCAATTTTATTCATTAGTATTGGGGTATATATATACAAGAGGAGTGGTCTCATTCTTCTACTCTATCCGATGTGGGACTAAACAAAAGGGGTCTATTCCTATCTAACATAAAGAAATAACTCTCAACACCCCTTCTCAAGATGGACGAAAGATATCTATTAAGCTCATCTTGTCACACCCTCTAGCTAGGTCTACTGAGCTAAGTTCTTTAGTCAAGCAGTCTGTAGCCTGATCCTTAGTTGGAACATGGCCTAACTCCAGTAGCCCACTGTTCAGCTTCTCTTTGATGAAAAACCTGTCAATCTCGATGTTCTTGGTTCTGTCATGCTGCACTGGGTTGTTGGCAATACTGATAGTTGACTTGTTGTCACACCACAACCTAATCTTGGCCCCTTGATCTAGCTTTAGCTCCACCGGCATGCTTTTCAGCCACATCAACTTCGCAACCCCCATGGCCATTGCTCTGTACTCTGCTTCAGCTGTTGATCTTGCCACCACAGATTGCTTCTTGCTTTTCCAAGAGACTAGGTTGCCTCCTACAAATATGCAGTACCTTGAGGTAGACCTCTTATCATCTCCGCAGCTAGCCCAATCTGAGTCACAGTAGCCCTCAATGTTCACATGGTCACTCCTCCTGAATATCAGCCCTTTGCCAGGGGCACCCTTCAGATATTTCAGGATCTGATATACTGCATCCATATGACCCTTCCTCGGGTCATGCATGTAGCGGCTCACCACGCTCACCGCAAATAAAATATCTGGACGTGTGTGACTCAGATAGATCAACCTACCAACCAGCCTCTGATATCTCTCACAATTAACTGGTTCTCCTGCCTCAGCAATCAGCTTGAACCTCTGATCGATCGGTGTAGTAGCAGGTTTACACCCCAACATTCCTGTCTCTGCAAGAAGATCCAGTGCATACTTTTTCTGGGAGAGAACAATCTCCTCCGCTCCATGCGCTATCTCTATTTCAAGAAAGTATCGAAGCTGACCCAGATCCTTCACTTCAAATTCTTTGTTCAATCTCACCTTGAGCTGGGCAATCTCTTTCTCATCATCCCCTGTGATGATCATGTCATCTACATACACTGTAAGCATAGTGATGTGGCCCCCACTTCTTTGAAAGAATACAGTATGATCGGTATTGATCTGCTTGTATCCCATACCAACCATAGCCCTCCTGAACCTGTCGAACCATGCTCGGGGAGACTGCTTTGCTCCATCTGAGACTTCTTGACTGCGGACTTTACCCATGCGTCTTGTGTCAAATCCTGGTGGTATCTCCATATACACCTCCTCCACTAGATCCCCATGAAGAAATGCATTCTTCACGTCTAGTTAGTGTAGTTTCCATCCACTATTTACTGCGAGAGAGATCAGTGTCCGAACAGTGCTCATCTTCGCCACTGGTGCAAAAGTCTCATCGTAGTCAATGCCGTATGTCTGGTTGTACCATTTTGCCACCAGTCATGCCTTGTAGTGTTCAACCTGCCCTTTTGGATTTTGCTTCACAGTAAACACCCATTTGCATCCCACTACTCTTTTCTCTGCTGACAGTGTCACCAACTCCCATGTGTGATTTTTCTCGAGAGCCCCTAGCTCCTCGTGCATGGCTGCCTTCCACTTTGGGTCCTTCCTAGCAGCCTGCCAGTTGTTAGGTATAGTAACAGAATCTAATGATGCAATGAATGCTCCATGTGAAGGGGATATGTTAGAATAGAAAATAAATTGAGCAAGATCTCAACCATATCGTCGGAGGATTACGCATTCTGCGAGTAGTCCTCCTTCTGATTCTTGTTAATGGTGAGGGGTAGCGATAGAAGGAATGATATCACTGAAGTGGAGGATGGTGTAGGTTTCTCAAGAGTTGGGCGAGGCGGAGACGAGGGGCCCAGGCAGCCTTGTAGGCACTGTGACACTTGTAGGCACCATTTGCTCCCCCTCATACGCATATGCGTAACTACCACAGTGTAGGCAACTCCCCCTAAGCTGTAGACTTAGCACCCCTTATCTCTTCCTCCTCCCCTTCGTTTTCATCCTCCTGCTCCTCTGAGTAAGGGACCGAAATTGGGATTGACCCCCTTGAGCTCTCACCATTCTCCCCCTCTTGCCTCATACCTCCAGTATCGGGCGAGTCTCCAAAGGGTGAAGTTATCCCCAATGTGTAGTATGGCTCGAGCTCTCGAAATCGCACATCCATACTGACAAGCAGTCTTTTTCCTTTGGGCTCCAACGGACATACCCTTTACGTGTGCGGTATCCACGAACATACACTTCCGACCACGGGGTCCGGTTCCCAGCGGATGATCTATTGTCCTTCACAAAATGCACACAGCCAAACACCTTCAATGGTAGGGTCCCCCCGTTGTCTCCCTTCAGTGTCTCACGCGGAGATTTCCATTTCAATACACTCGAAGGCATCCTATTGATTAAGTGAGCGTAGTCAAAGCGCTTGTCCCCACAACGTTTTTGGGACATTCATTGCCATCATCATACTGCTAGCAACTTCTAGGAGATGTCTATTCTTCCTCTCTGCTACCCCATTCTGAGTTGGGGTATATGTGCATGTAATCTGGTGTTGTATCCCTTGAGCTGACAGATACTCCCTAAATATTCTGTTGGTGTACTCTGTCCCATTATCTGACCTCAACACCTTTACCACTGCACTATACTGAGTCTGGATGTGCCTATGAAAGTCTTTGAAACAACCAACTACATCATTCTTATTTTTCATCAGGTACACCCAAGTGACTCTAGAAAAACAATCAATAAATATAACAAAATACTTGCATCCACTTATAGAATTTATTGGACAAGGTCCCCATACGTCAGAATGTATCACCTCAAAACTACAGGAACTCCTATTAGCCGAACTGATATAAGAGCTTCTAGTAAGCTTCCCAAACTCACAAGCATCACACTGAAGCTTCTGTTAATTTGCTTTCTGAAATAAGGTTGAATGCATTTTACCCAGAATACTAAATGAAGGATGTCCCATCCGTTTATGATGTAGCATCAACTCATCCTCTGCGCACACCTCAGCTCCTCCTGCTCCCGTCCTCTCAACCATAGATGTCAGCGCTGAGTCCATCCCTTCACGGTCCAGGTACCACAGCCCGCTACACCATGTGCCAGTCCCAAGTCTTCGCCCTGTCCCCTTCTCCTGAAAGATCACCTTAGGAATATCGAAAGAAACAACACATTTCAGCTGAAGGATAATGACACTAATGGATAACAGGCTAACAGAAAATGAAGGAGCATGCAAAATATTAGATAGTGTTACGAACACGTACAATGCGGTGTCCTTACCGACCACGATGCATCTTTGTACCATCCATAATCTGGATACTCTACGGTTACGCGGTGAGTATAAGGCGAGAACTCACGGCATTGCGATTACATGTCTGGATGCTCCGAATCTATTATCGATCTGTGGATCTAGTGGCGACCATGGATGCAAGGACATGTCGTCGTTCATACCTTTGTTTGGGTGTCTTGAGGCGTAGCGGCATAGTCTCCTCCAGAGAAAGCAGTAGATGCACCCTCGGACACGTCGTCTATTGCTTTCTGTTTCCTTCTCAGTGCCGCCAAGAGAGCTCGATCCTCCTCAGTAAAAGTCATCTCAGCTTCTTCCTCCTCCTCTGCCACCGACAGATTCGCCCGATGGCCTCCTCTTCCACCTCGCCCGGCCTCCCGCGGCGCGGCCATGGCCTCCGGCCTGTCCACGTCCACCCCAGTTCCTCTCCTTGGATGGCTTAGAGCACATCTGTCTCAGATGCCCTACCTCTCCACAGTTAAAACACTGCCTAATCTCCCCTCTGAATCTAGTGTTACATGGGTTTGAGACCACCAGTGCTGACTTCTCCTCCGAAAGTCCACCTGTCCTAGCCGTAGCCTGATACGGCTCTCTTCCTGTATCATGGCCGAGACTGCCTCCTCCAGAGATGGAATCTTCGTCTGGGCTAGTAGCATCGCCGTCCTCTGCTCAAATGATGGAGCCAAGCCCCGGAGGAATAGCATGGTTCTCTTCTGCAAAGAGGCCTCGCGCTCCTTGCACTCAGGGTCCTTGCAACTTGCTAGGGATGAGAAGTGATCGTGATCCAGCCACAAGCGCTCCAGTTCCGTGGCATACTCTTGTACAGTCCTCTCTCCCTGGATTGTAGCGCTGATCTCCTTTTCGATCTAGAATACCCTCAGGTTATTCCCCACTCCATCATAGGTCCTTCTCAGCTTCTCCCAGACATCCTGCACCTTCCCATGGCCATCTATCGTGGCTGCAATTGGCTGGAATACAGAATTGAGAAGCCAGATATACACCAACATATGAGTGGACTTCCACTCATCTCTTCTCTTGAGCCCTCGGCGGTTCGATCTTCTCTCCCGTCAGATATCCCTCCAGGTTCCTCCCTGTAAGGGTATATCTCACCCGGCGCGATCAACTCAGATATGTCGCAAGCCCTTCGAGCTTCACGTCGATAGGTGGAAGCTCCACCTTCTTGTGCGGTGGCTTTGTTGAGCCCTCTCCCGCTGTCATCCTCATGAACTACATCGAAGTTGAAACATCCTCCGGGTTCAACTTCTTGATGAGTTCCGTCATCGGGTTTGTGCCGGTCTCCATCGATCTAATTTGTGTTCGGTTCCCTCACACCGATCCCACAAATCAGATCCCACACCCGGCCTTCAACTTTCCTCATCTCCAAACATCACCCTCTTCTCATCATCCACCTTGCCCCCCCCCCCCGTTCATCTCATCTCCTCAACACGAGGGGGGGCTACACGATCAAGGGGATTATTTCACGAAGGAAATAATCACCAAAGTGAGTGAAATCGACCAAACGAAATCACCACTCTTCTCAGGATCAAAGCAAGGTTTGATCCAGAGGGGTCAAGTCCAGAGGGGATTATTTCACGAAGAAAATAATCGCCAAAGGGGATTATTTCACGAAGGAAATAATCGCCAAATGATGAAGACGACGAAGTGACGGCAGTGATGAACAGTATTTTCGGCGGCGGTAAACAGTGGCTTTTTTTTGCTAGGGTTTTGGAGGCTCTGATACCATGTTAGAAACATGGCAAATCAAGAGAAAAGTGCAATTTTATTCATTAGTATTGGAGTATATATATACAAGAGGAGTGGTCTCATTCTTCTACTCTATCCGATGTGGGACTAAACAAAAAGGGTCTATTCCTATCTAACATAAAGAAATAACTCTCAACAAGTTTCCTTACAAATGACCTTAAAGTTAGTTCCGGCTATTAACCAAAGGGTTCAAAATAATATAATAATATTTCAAGCTTATTGAACCAAAATGAAGTTGGCTACAAATATTCTAACTATCATCTCAGAATGGCTGCAGGAAAACATGCAAACCCATAAGTTCAAAGAAGATAATAATCAAGGTTTTGCAGTCATAGCGCAGGGCCGCTGTCGATCGCCGAGAGGCGTGCGCTGGAGATGATCAAGGTGTACACCGGCTCTCGTCGGATCGAGGACCTCTTTGACAACTCGGTCTTGCGAGTTGTTGGCATCTTCTCAGTGCCACCCACTGTGGAGGATGAAGCTCGGTCGGCTGCACTGACACTGGGCTCAGATGAGACAGAGGCGGCACTGACGGCTCCACCTGCTCAAACTCGGGGAAGGCCCTCGACGAGGCCGTAGAAGAGCCTCCGCGCCGAGCTTACCCCTGAGGAGGCTGAGAGGGCACAGGCCCAGGCGGCTGAAATAGCGGCTCAATTAGCTTGATCGAGGGCCGCTACAACTCAAGCCAAGAGGTCTGAGAAGAAGAGAAGGCTGAAAGAAATGGGCAGCCAAGCCCCCAAAAAGACGGCTGATGCCGCTGGGGAGGCAGGCACATCCTCTGCTGCTCCGAAGGAGGCCGCCAGCCAACCACCAGCGGAGATTCCACCTCTACAAGAAGTGAGGGAGGACGCTGCTGCCGTCCCGGCCCAAGAAACCGAGGTCGTTATCATCGACAACAGGTCCCCCCGCCAGAGAAGAGGGGGAAAATATCCACTTGGCCTCAGCCGAAGAGGCTGAGGCCCCAATAGGGAGAGAGGTGGCTCCAGACACACCTGCCGAGTCGGCCCATTGGCAGGGAAAAGAGCCCAGTTGCTAAGTGGGGCGCCTCTCTCTCAGGGGTTCGGATGGCCGTATCCTCATCACATCGATGAGCTCGAGAAGGAGAAGTGGGACGAGCTGAGGATGCTGCTGATGGGGTCTTCCAAAATCGGTCCCCACCACGACAAGGAGCCACCCGCAAGAGTTCAGATATGAACCTAGGCGACATCTCAATAAGAGGAGTCGGTCTTGGAGTCTCGACTCGCTCAAACCAGAGCTATCGAGAAGTTCTATCTCCCTCGTGATGACGAGATCCTTAGCGAGATGCCAGAGGTCGGCCAACTTGGACAATTATCAAATAATCCCCCACAACTTTCAAAACTATGAGACGAAACTTTTAAGTTTAGAGGTTATCAGAAAACCATTTTAACTTTAATATTTTTCATAAACCCCGCTCAAAACATGAATCCTAATTTTCACTGGCAAAAATTCTTCTAGGTATAACCTTAATAACCCATGTGAAAATTCTGATTAATGCTATTTTAGGAGTTTCTGATAAAATCATACATTTATTAGGCGTTTTCTAAAACCCTAAACTTAAGGGGGTCTTTTGATATTTTGAAAGTTATGAGGGGTTATTTGATCATGATCCAAAGTTGAAAGGGAGTCTTCTGATATTTAGGCAAAAGTCAATCTGAAATGAACTTGCTGCCAAAAATAAACAAAACCTTTTGGTCATAGTAGACCCCCAAATCTTTGTTGGTTTACACTCAACCATTAATCTTCAATTTCCAAATTGGACCCATATGTAAATCTTCGTCTCGGTTTGAAATAGGGGTCTTATTTAAAACAACTTAATAGTTTGTTGGTGTCAATCCAAAATGCCAGGTGGAATTTATAAATAATAAGGATTTAGGGGCCTAGTGTAGGATTAACAAGATATGGGGTCTAGCGTAGGATTAACAAGATAGGCCCTAATTCTAGTCAGAAAAAATCAATTCCTTTCCTTATCCTTCAAGGACTGGAGTTGGCAAATTAACAAATAGGAAACGCTATACTTGAAGACTTTAAACCTGATCTGATTAGGATTAAGTTTAACGGCCACTTTCTTGTGAAAATCCTTCTCCTAATCCGTCTCCAACTCGTATTATAAACGGAAACTGCCGACATATATCCAAATTAAGCCCCTCTCTCTATATATATGTATATATATGTGACACTGGTACAAAGCTCTAAAGCACATTCTAACAGAGAGACAAAAACCAATCGATAAAGAAGAGAGAGAGAGAGAGAGGCATCTGCAACTTCGCAACGATGGTTTCCCAACAAGTTCGAGATGTTTGGGGCCATAATCTGGATCAAGAACTCGGTTTCATATCAGAGCTCTGCAAGACGTGCAAGTTCGTCTTCCTCGATGCTGAGTTCCCAGGCTTCCTCCAGTCGGCACCTCGCGGCTCTTCTGAAGAGGAAATCTACAGCGCTCTCAAGCACAACGTCGACAGGATGAAACTGACACAGTTGGGAATCACGCTGACTAACGAAGAAAGCTACGCCTCCTGGCAGTTTAACATGAAAGATTTCGATCCTCAGGTTGATGATTGCTTGGAAGCCTCGATAGAGTTTCTGAAAAAGAGCGGGATTGACTTTGACAAGAATCGCAGAGACGGTGTCAGAGCGGACATTCTCTCGAAAGAGCTGGTAGAGAAACTAGTAAGAGGAGTAGAAGGGCTAAAGTGGATCACTTTTCACGGCATGTATGATCTCGCGTACCTGATCAAGATTGTCTATCAGATGCCTCTGCCGGACACATTGGCGGGTTTCTTGAGATTGGTAAGAAAGCTATTTGGCACGAGGATTTACGACCTCAAATATATGGTGAAAGAGTATGACGCGTCTCTCTCTGAAGTGGGCTTGGTTAAGCTTTCGAGGATGCTGGAGATTGAGTGGAGGGGAGCTCGCATCAGGCGGACATGACAGTCTGCTCACAGCAATGGCTTTCTGGAAAATGAAGAGGAGTTTTGGATTTTGATGAAGGGAAACATGCGGGATACTCTATGGATTTGAAGAACATGCTGAAAAGGAGCTGGACAATGTTGTGATGCCCTGCAACCATGTAGTTCCAGCTAGGATTGCTTTGAGTCGGAGTTGTGCACCTGTAGGCTTTCATCCTGTTCCTCGCCATATGCTTATAGTGATGTTTTTCCTCCAGGCTATGATCCTATTCCTAGGCAGCCTTATGCTTATCGTGGTGGTTTTCCCATAGGATATCATCAATTCGAGGCCTTATCGCTATTGCGCAGTTCCATGAGAGCCTTCTTTCTTTGTCTCAGCATAAAAACTGTACTGTTTGCTTCATCATTGGTTGTCAATGTATACATGCATTTGTGATGTCAGTTTGTAAAGCGTTTATTGATGCTATGAACAACAGTTAGATCGTGTTTTATTTTGTTTTCATGTTGATGTCTGTTTTGCTGTGAATATTAGACTAGCATAAGCCGTTTCCTCTTTCAAGTTGAATCGTTTAGTTGTATTGGCTTCTGAGGTTGTCTGGAGATCCTAGTTATCTGGAGATCATTCAAAATAGCATGGCCGGAGAGGTATTTCTCTTCATCTCAGCAAGGAAGCGGTTGACGAAGAACACGGATAGCTAACAGAAGTTGCAGATCAACTTTTGCTTAAGCGGGTTGTTACGCATCTTAGTCGTGCTGCTTAACGTGTTTGAGAAAAATTAGCACATCAGGGCATCATCCGCCCGAGCTATCTGCATCTAGGTAAAGTAGTTTCCTGAGTGTTCGAGGGTACATCCCTTCTCTTAGCAAACATCAAACTTAGGAAGCTTAATCTGTTGGTAAGGTGCATTCATGACATCATCGCTCAGTTGGGTGTTTCCATTGAGGGTGTCATCCATGGCTTCTAAAGTTGGGTCAAGCCTTTGATAGCTCGACTCTAGTCACCTCGAACAATACCTGAGTTTCTCTAGGCCATATGTTTAGGCAGAGGTATACCCTGGAGCCAAGTTTGAGTATCTTGCGGTTACTCTATGCCCTGTTGATTGATTCGGGTCGCCTTGAGAGAACCCTACCCTGTTTTGATCTGGCTACTTCAACATGTCGTTAGTTGTCTGTATGCAGCAGTGGAACAGGTAACATCGAACTCTCTCTCTCTCTCTCTCTCACACACACACACACACACACACACATATATATATATATATATATATATATATATATATATATATATATATATATATATATATATATATATATATATATATATATATATATATATATATATATATATATATATATATATATACACACACGCCCATTCGATCTTGTTATTAGGTATATCAGCCTCCTCCTCGAAAAGTCGAATCACATTCATCTTTTCAAGGGTTTTCTTAATCCTCCTCGACGGCCGTTGTGACAATGGTCACCACTTGTTATAACTGCGTCTAGGACAGATTTGTCTCCGAGATGTCATCAAGATTGGGTGGATTGCTGTTGATGCCATCTTGTCCACTAGCCATCGTTCAAAGTTGATAAAAGCTAGGCCCCATGGTGGGCACTAATTGTCGATGCACGAAAAACTTACAAGATTGAGTCTATGAGATTGAACACAGTAATGAGGACCCAATGATCTCCTTTGAAGCCTGGTGGTGAGTATTATTCAGATGGCTTGTGTTACACAGAAAATATATCAGATTTACAATGGTGGGTTGTCCACCAACGCCCCTCCGATGTCTAAGTAAGTCTCTTGATAATGAAGAAGTCAAAGCAGTAGGTAAATCTAGGTTAGGATTTTAGAGGGTGACTATCATAAACCAAGGTTGGTGGTACGGAGCCGAGGTTAAGATGATGAAGAGTCAATCCTTTTACTTATAGGTTGCATATTTATACGAATTGCCTAAGGCAGATTAGATAGTACATGTGTCATCATCCTGCCGGTTGAAGCTGTTATGGTAATTACTTGGGCTACAAATAAATCCATGTGGCAAGAGCTCATTAGCATGAGATGATACATCCGACGTGTATTGACTATTAGAGAGATTGAGAATCCGATTGATATCTCCTAATATGGTATATTGAGGATATGACACGATTCGGATCAATCATCATTAATTGGGCAGACCACCATAAAACCATGTCGGGTTGAGGATTATGTATAGTAACCAAGCTGAGATAAGTTCAGTTATTATGGACTTTATCCATTCTATCTAGGCTTTTAGGTCAGGCCCATGGGCCGTGACGAGCTTGTAATATTGAGTTCGAATGTCCCACACTTTAACCGAGTTAAGTGGTTACACAGTTGACGAGTCAATTTAGAGTAAGTAGTGTGGTGCAGCTTAGCCCAATTGTAAATATGGGTTATATGCATAATAGGTCCGCTACAGTTTTGTTTAGTTGTTCAGTTTGGGCATAGATATGTCGAGTTAGTACTTGTTTAGCGAAAAGATATCATTCTTCCTCCTTCAAAGCTCTCACTTGTCTCATATGAATAGCATATTCATCAAATCAATTACTTTACAAACTAAAACCAAATATTTATCAATTAAGATATATAAAAATATTAGTATTAATTATCTTTTCACCAAGGAAAAATGTGAGTTTTTAGACAATTACTTTGAAATCGGTTGGTTTGGTTATTTCGGTTTTAAATATTCCAAAACTAAATTGAACTGAGGTTTTTTCTAAAACAGAACTGAACTGCTGAAATTCAGTCAGTTTATTCGGTTTGCACTGATCAGTGCTAAATACCAAGAATAGAGTGGTGAGGTCCACCCCTTTTGATGTTACTAGTTCGGTGGACCTCTCTATTAGCTTATTCTTGGTAGCTCATTTTACTAAATGGACCGCCACCTCATACTCATTTTTACTTATTCAAAAAGCTTAACTTACATCTGAATACTTTTTTTATTTTTTTATTTTGAATTTCATCTTTGCCTCTCCTTCTTCACCTGTTGTCATCGCTTTGATGCAGGCCCAGCATACTGTTTCATCTATGTACTTGTCTATTCAGAGACAGAAAATTGCTCTTAGTTGTTGTTTTTTCCGTTTTGAAGCAATATGGAAGGATACAAAGCAGGAGAAATGAGGAGAGTGATGTGTTATTTACTTCAGCCTTATCTCATTAGTGTTTGTCACATCCATGATCCAACACAATGGCGTTTATATTCGAGGTATATAACAAAATATATCAATTTTTTCCATTATTTTGTTGTATTTTTGTTGCATGGCTTCATATATTGGTTTGTGTTTGATATTGATATAGATGCGCAGAGATGGCTTGCAGAACTTGGGGTATAGGACACGCCAGACTCTTTCACGGAGTCTGTTTGATCATTTAGAACAAATATGTAGCATGTAAATAAAATTTCTAAATTTCCAACTCACCACCCATATATTCCATAATGAATATGTAGTAAAGGGCTTTGAGCTTTTCTTATGAAATCAACCTTCTTCTAGATCTAAGTCGGAGATATAGCAGGTTTCATTTGTTTTCCTGACGATATGATCTCAAGCGATGAAAAAGAAATTAAAACCTCTCCAGAATCCGTACATAGTAGAAGAGATAAAAATGTTTGGCGTGCACACTTTAAAACTTCGGTTGGCATCAGAGGATTTTACTTAAGAGCGCTATAGTCAAGATCAATCTTTATTATCAAGAAGCATAGCAAATAAGGATGAATACAACGAGAGTAAGGAGAACAAGTGTTACTTATACATTCTGGTCTAGGGCATGCGGGCATCCTATTTTGCAATCTCTCCACGTGGAGGAGCCTAGATCAAGGACATGGCGAAGCAACACGAGAGGTTTCAGTTAACTACTGGATGGGTGGTAAGAGCGAGTAGTACAAACTGATGAGAGATGAGGGACATAGTGGCCAGAGATCTGATGTCGATGGTCGATGAGTAACTATTATACATTCACTTGGGACTTGGGAGTAAGAATACAGGTGCAACGCATCAGATTCATTGGGGCATGAGATATTAGAAACTCTAGACGAAGGAAAGCAGCATTGAGGATAGTACAATTTTGAACGTCATTTTTCCCCCTTTTTCCTTATCAACTTCCATACTTAAACTTAGAACTGAATGAGCCTTGCTAACAGTGTAAGTTGAATCCATGTACTCACTCATTCTTCCTAACAGCAAATGAAGAGAAAATTCAGAAGTTTCCTTACAAATGACCTTAAAGTTAGTTCCGGCTATTAACCAAAGGGTTCAAAATAATATAAAAATATTTCAAGCTTATTGAACCAAAATGAAGTTGGCTACAAATATTCTCACTATCATCACAGAATGGCTGCAGGAAAACATGCAAACCCATAAGTTCAAAGAAGATAATAATAAAGGTTTTGCGATCATAGCAGGGGGCTTATTGTCCAGTAGCGAGGCGTCTTGGAGATGATCAAGGTGTACACCGGCTCTCGTCGGATCGACGACCTCTTCGACAACTCGGTCTTGCGAGTTGTTGGCATCTTCTCAGTGCCACCCACTGTGGAGGATGAAGCTCGGTCGGCCGCGCTGACACTGGGCTCGGATGAGACAGAGGCGGCACTGACGGCTCCACCTGCTCAAACTCGGGGAAGGCCCTCGACGAGGCCGTAGAAGAGCCTCCGCGCCGATCTGACCCCTGAGGAGGCTGAGAGGGCACAGGCCCAGGCGGCTGAAATAGCGGCTCAATTAGCCTGATCGAGGGCCGCTACAACTCAGGCCAAGAGGTCTGAGAAGAAGAGAAGGCTGAAGAAAATGGGCAGCCAAGCCCCCAAAAGACGGTGAGCCCGGGGAAGCGAGCACATCCTCTGCTGCTCCGAAGAAGGCCGCCAGCCAACCACCAGCGGAGATTCCACCTCTACAAGAAGTGAGGGAGGACGCTGCTGCCGTCCCGGCCCAAGAAACCGAGGTCATTATCATCGACAACAGGTCCCCCCGCCAGAGAAGAGGGGGCAAATATCCACTTGGCTCCAGACACACCTGCCGAGTCGGCCCATTGGCAGGGAAAAGAGCCCAGTTGCTAAGGGGGGCGCCTCTCTCTCAGGGGTTCGGATGGCCGTATCCTCATCACATCGATGAGCTCGAGAAGGAGAAGTGGGACGAGCTGAGGATGCTGCTGATGGGGTCTTCTAAAATCGGTCCCCACCACGACAAGGAGCCACCCGCAGGAGTTCAGATATGAACCTAGTCGACATCTCAATAAGAGGGGTCAGTCTTGGAGTCTCGACTCGCTCAAACCAGAGCTATCGTGCAGTTCTATCTCCCTCGTGATGACGAGATCCTTAGCGAGATGCCAGACGTCGACCAACTTGGACAATTATCAAATAATCCCCCACAACTTTCAAAACTATGAGACGAAACTTTTAAGTTTAGAGGTTATCAGAAAACCATTTTAACTTTAATATTTTTCATAAACCCCGCTCAAAACATGAATCCTAATTTTCACTGGCAAAAATTCTTCTAGGTATAACCTTAATAACCCATGTGAAAATTCTGATTAATGCTATTTTGGGAGTTTCCTGATAAAATCATACATTTATTAGGCGTTTTCTAAAACCCCTAAACTTAAGGGGGTCTTTTGATATTTTGAAAGTTATGAGGGGTTATTTGATCATGATCCAAAGTTGAAAGGGAGTCTTCTGATATTTAGGCAAAAGTCAATCTGAAATGAACTTGCTGCCAAAAATAAACAAAACCTTTTGGTCATAGTAGACCCCCAAATCTTTGTTGGTTTACACTCAACCATTAATCTTCAATTTCCAAATTGGACCCATATGTAAATCTTCGTCTCGGTTTGAAATAGGGGTCTTATTTAAAACAACTTAATAGTTTGTTGGTGTCAATCCAAAATGCCAGGTGGAATTTATAAATAATAAGGATTTAGGGGCCTAGTGTAGGATTAACAAGATATGGGGTCTAATATGACAAAAACCCAATATAGGCCCTAATTCTAGTCAGAAAAATCAATTCCTTTCCTAATCCTTCAAGGACTGGAGTTGGCAAATTAACAAATAGGAAACGCTATAGTTGAAGACTTTAAACCTGATCTGATTAGGATTAAGTTTAACGGCCACTTTCTAGTGAAAATCCTTCTCCTAATCCGTCTCCAACTCGTATTATAAACGGAAACTGCCGACATATATCCAAATTAAGCCCCTCTCTATATATATATGTATATATATGTGACACTGGTACAAAGCTCTAAAGCACATTCTAACAGAGAGACAAAAACCAATCGATAAAGAAGAGAGAGAGAGAGAGAGAGTTATCTGCAACTTCGCAACGATGGTTTCCCAACAAGTTCGAGATGTTTGGGGCCATAATCTGGATCAAGAACTCGGTTTCATATCAGAGCTCTGCAAGACGTGCAAGTTCGTCTTCCTCGATGCTGAGTTCCCAGGCTTCCTCCAGTCGGCACCTCGCAGCTCTTCTGAAGAGGAAATCTACAGCGCTCTCAAGCACAACGTCGACAGGATGAAACTGATACAGTTGGGAATCACGCTGACTAACGAAGAAAGCTACGCCTCCTGGCAGTTTAACATGAAAGATTTCGATCCTCAGGTTGATGATTGCTCGGAAGCCTCGATAGAGTTTCTGAAAAAGAGCGGGATTGACTTTGACAAGAATCGCAGAGACGGTGTCAGCGCGGACATTCTCTCGAAAGAGCTGGTAGAGAAACTAGTAAGAGGAGGTGAAGGGCTAAAGTGGATCACTTTTCACGGCATGTATGATATCGCGTACCTGATCAAGATTGTCTATCAGATGCCTCTGCCGGACACATTGGCGGGTTTCTTGAGATTGGTAAGAAAGCTATTTGGCACGAGGGTTTACGACCTCAAATATATGGTGAAAGAGTATGACGCGTCTCTCTTTGAAGTGGGCTTGGTTAAGCTTTCGAGGATGCTGGAGATTGAGTGGAGGGGGAGCTCGCATCAGGCCGGACATGACAGTCTGCTCACAGCAATGGCTTTCTGGAAGATGAAGAGAGAGTTTTCGGATTTTGATGAAGGGAAACATGCGGGGATACTCTATGGATTTGAAGAACATGCTGAAAAGGAGTTGGACAATGTTGTGATGCCCTGCAACCATGTAGTTCCAGCTAGGATTGCTTTGAGTCAGAGTTGTGCACCTGTAGGCTTTCATCCTGTTCCTCGGCCATATGCTTATAGTGATGTTTTTCCTCCAGGCTATGATCCTATTCCTAGGCCGCCTTATGCTTATCGTGGTGGTTTTCCCGTAGGTTATCATCCAATTCCGAGGCCTTATCGCTACTGCGCAGTTCCGCCAGAGCCTTCTTTCTTTGTCTCAGCATAAAAAACTGTACTGTTTGCTTCATCATTGGATGTCAATGTATACATGCATTTGTGATGTCAGTTTGTAAAGAGTTTATTGATGCTATGAACAATAGATAGATACGTGTTTTATTTTGTTTTCATGTTGATGTCTGTTTTGCGGTGAATATTAGACTAGTATATAAGCCGTTTCCTCTTTCAAGTTGAATCGTTTAGTTGTATTGGCTTCTGAGGTTGTCTTACCAAAGGTTTAATTAAAAGAGAGCGGAGATTTGATCAAGGCGATCCTAGTTATCTGGAGATCATTCGAAATAGCGTGGCCGGAGAGGTATTTCTCTTCATCTAAGCAAGGAAGCGGTTGACGAAGAACACGGATAGCTAACAGAAGTTGCAGATCAACTTTTGCTTAAGCGGGCTGTTACGCATCTTGGTCGTGCTGCTTAACGTGTTTGAGAAAAATTAGCACATCAGGGCATCATCCGCCCGAGCTATCTGCATCTAGGTAAAGTAGTTTCCTGAGTGTTCGAGGGTACATCCCTTCTCTTAGCAAACATCGAACTTAGGAAGCTTAATCTGTTGGTAAGGTGCATTCATGACATCATCGCTCAGTTGGGTGTTTCCATTGAGGGTGTCATCCATGGCTTCTAAAGTTGGGTCAAGCCTTTGATAGCTCGACTCTAGTCACCTCGAACAATACCTGAGTTTCTCTAGGCCATATGTTTAGGCAGAGGTATACCCTGGAGCCAAGTTTGAGTATCTTGCGGTTACTCTATGCCCTGTTGATTGATTTGGGGTCGTCTTGAGAGAACCCTACCCTGCTTTGATCTGGCTAGTTCAACATGTCGTTAGTTGTCGTATCACGTGATGGAGCAATTAAATCGGCCGACATATATATATATATATATATATATATATATATATATATATATATATATATATATATATCCGACCATCAATCTTGTTATTAGGTTTATCGGGCTCCTCCTCGAAAGTCGAATCACATTCATCTTTTCAAGGGTTTTCTTAATCCTCCTCGGCGGCCGTTGTGACAATGGTCACCACTTGTTATAAGCTGCGTCTAGGGCGAGTTGTCTCGAGATGTCATCAAGATTGGGTGGATTCTTTGTTGATGTCATCTTGTCCACTAGCCATCGTTCAAAGTTGATAAAAGCTAGGCCCCATGGTGGGCACTAATTGTCGATGCACGAAAAACTTACAAGATTGAGTCTGTGAGATTGAACATAGTAATGAGGACCCAATGATCTCCTTTGAAGCCTGGTGGTGAGTATTATTCAGATGGCTTGTGTTACACAGAAAATATATCAGATTTACATTTGTTGGTTGTCCACCAACGCCCTTCCGATGCCTAAGTAAGTCTCTTGATGATGAAGAAGTCAAAGCAGTAGGTAAATCTAGGTTAGGATTTTAGAGGGTGACTATCATAAACCAAGGTTGGTGGTACGGAGCCGAGGTTAAGATGACAAAGAGTCAATCCTTTTACTTATAGGTAGGGTTGCATATTTATACTAATTGCCTAAGGCAGATTAGATAGTACATGTGTCATCATCCTGCCGGTTGAAGCTGTTATGGTAATTACTTGGGCTACAAATAAATCCATGTGGCAAGAGCTCATTAGCATGAGATGATACGGTAGGCGTGTATTGACTATTAGAGATTGAGTATCCGATTGATATCTCCTAATATGGTATATTGAGGATATGACACGATTCGGATCAATCATCATTAATTGGGCAGACCACCATAAAACCATGTCGGGGTGAGGATTATGTATAGTAACCAAGCTGAGATAAGTTTAGTTATTATGGACTTTATCCATTCTATCTAGGCTTTCAGTCGGCCCATGGGCGTGTGAGCTGTAATATTGAGTTGAATGTCCCACACTTTAACCGAAGTTAAGTGGTTACACAGTTGACCGAGTCAATTTAGAGTCGTAGTGTGGTGCAGCTTAGCCCAATTGTAAATATGGGTTATATGCATAATAGGTCCTTCTGATTTTGTTTAGTTGTTCGGTTTGGGCATAGATATGTCGAGTTAGTACTTGTTTAACACAACCTTCAAGTTATAGTATAAAGAGTTATCGATCCCACGAGGAACGGAAAGTAGGAAGAGTTTGTTCAAGTTTTGATTCTCAAATTATGCACGATAATTAGGAGTTTATGTACATGGTGAAAGTGGTCATGAAATGAGTAGAGAGTAGATTGTGGATTATGTGCAAAATAAATGAAACGAGAAAGAAAATGTGTTGTGGAGAGATTGAGATTGTGAAGGTGACAAAGTGTAAATAAATCAAAATGGAAGTGAGAATGGAGAGATGGAGAGTGAGAGAAAATAAATGCAAAGAAAATATAACGAGATTGAGATGAGGGAGAGATAGATAAATAAAACCAAGTATGTGCAAAATAAAAAGAAAACAAGATTGAGAGAGAGGAGAGAGTAAAGGAAAATCATGATCAAGAAAATAAAATCAATAAAGCAAAAGATGGAGGATTCAATTAGAGTTATGAAGGAATCTAGAATTGAATCCACTAGCTAATCTTACTTATAAGATATGAACCATTCTCTTTTATCACATTTTATTTTAGATTTATTAAGCATAGACTATCAAATCACTTAAGAAAAGCATAACCTATTAAATTATCACCTAAATGAAATCAATACACGAGGAGAATAACAACAAGATAGTAATCCTAGAATTCATAAGCATAACCTATTAAACCACTTAAGGAAAGCATAGACTATCAAATTCTTCTTTTATTGATTAGTTCTCTAGTTGATTAGCCTAAACATGATCTTTTAAGCATAAGAGAGTGATTCACAAATATAAGAGAGAATTAGACTAGTTTCATGCAAAACTAGATCCCCACAAGAGGTTAGTTCCACATCTTTGGAAAATAAAAAGAAATCAAGAGAGGGAGGAGGAAAGAAAACTAAGTACAAAAAGGAAAATAAGAGCAAAGAAATAAAGAAAAAGAAAAGAAAATGAGAAGAAAAGAAATAAAGACAATTTAACTAATTGCAAGGAAATAAATCTATACTACAAATTAAAGACAAGACATGAAAGTAAATTGCATGAAAGTAAATCTAAGCTACAAAGTATATATAAATGAACAAGAAATGAAAAAGAAATGCAAAAGAAATAAAATGGAAACCTATAACTCCTGATCTTCATCTCATCCTCCTTTTGGTCCTTGGATAAGAAGAAGAGAAAGGAAATTGAAGGGTTGAAAAATTTTATTTATTGTGTAATAAAAGTTATAATTTTTGAAAGGTCTTCTCAATTAAGAGTAACCCTCCTCTCCAAATAGAATTTTTATAAAATATTTCACACTCAAACCTCTCCCTCTACCCCTCTATTTATGGCCCAACGGAGTTGATGTGAACCATTGGATCAAACTTGGTCACCAAGGAAGAGAAATCAGCCCTTAATTCAAATCTGTTGCGAACCAACCGATCGGCCAATCGGTTGGTTTGTAATCGATTTTATCTTTTCTTGATATTTTTGCACGAATTCTTCTTGGATTCCTTGGGTGTCTTGGGCCTTCATTTGTCTTCAGATTTGGGCTTCAAAATTGGTGGAAATTAGGAGGATTTGAGTCATATGGGCTCTTATTCATTAATACTCTATTAGCACGCAAATTAAGATAAAAGCAGTTATTAGCGGGATATTTATTCATATAAAATAGGTAATGAGGGTATAAAATTATAATTAAATTTTGATTATCATCGATGTAACATCATTGAGAAATAAATAATTTTACTTTCTCCTTCCATTTGTTATTGTCTTTGGTTACAAATTTTATTCCTTATTTTTATTGCCATCGAGTTTGACTTATGACTTAACAAGCTTGGTTCTTGGTTGTGTTCTTTGAACTATATTTTTAATAGTTCTTGGGTTTATGTGGGTCCTTTGATTAGATCCACTAGTTGGTTGTTAGTAATTATGACCTTTGATTTGTAATGCATGCCTTGTGATTTTTTAGCTATTTCCCAAGGTGGATAGGAAAGGCTTATTTTATGACTTGGGATCAATTACTTGGATTACAAGTTTTCGAATTTATATATTCTTGATGTTCCCCTCAAGACATTTGCTTATTTTCCATTTGCCATGGTGACCCAAATTTGTCTTTGCAAGTTCATCAAGAGCAAATTGATCCATTAAAGAGGATTTTCTCGATGGTTTTCCGAGATATGCTTCATGATTGGGTGTAGCACGAAGTTCATTATATTACGTCATTTAGTAATTCTTAAAAGGAGTCAAATGGAACTCATTACAACCTTTTGCCTTGTCGTGTCACGATGGTGAAGGGTCTTCCCCTTGACACTAAATGCTGGAAGGGTAAGTTCTTCTTTTTGACAAACGTCTTCTAGTTCGCCCCCTTTCTTTCTTAGCGATTGGTCTAAGGTTGGACTAGACTCCTTTCCAATACAAAGGTGTTAAAGGTTAAGGATCCCTCCACTGAGGAGTTGAGGGACATCAAAGGGATGAAGTCTCTTCCTTTGCCCATTGACATAGGCGGCGGTTGTAGGTGGATAGCTTAATGAACACAGGATCATCTCTTCCATTGAGATGCTACCTCTTCTGCAAATGTACCTCAAGTTTTGCAGCGTGATATTAAGGACATTGCTATGAATCTACCCAAGGAAGTCTTATCTACATTAGCTTACCCCGAATCGAGAAAGAGGGGAGCCTCCTCACTTAATGTCGGCCTGCCTTTTGAGCATGTTAGGAAGTCTCGTGAGACTCTAGGTTTTGATCATGGGAGTTTTCCTTCATCGATTGTTCAAGACCTAGGTCTCCCTGCCTCTTCACTTGAAGTTGAGACCCTGAAGGAAAAACACACCACCTTCACTGCTAGGTTTCGTGAGAAATTAGATCTTTCTAAGGCATCCACTGCTATGTACAAGCTTCGTGAATCGTATCTGGATATTTGAGGCGTGAGAGGCAAGCGAGAGATAAGTGGGCTAAAGGATTCAAGAGGGATTTGGAGGTTTCTGATGCCTCTCTTCAAGCACTCGAGAGGGCATCCATACTTGAATAGGGGTATAGCGCAATGAAGGAAACGATCTTGCAAGGAGTCCAAGAGTATGATACGCTGTATCGAAACCTACTCCTAACCCAGAGTGAGCTAGCACTATTTGGGAGGAGTTAGCTGAAGGTAGAGAAAGAACTTGTCAAAGCTCAAAGGCTTGTGGAGCAGCTTAAGGTCGGTGATGGTACACCGATAAGTTCATCCACTGTAAAATCGGATTAGGCTCCTTTTGTAATTTCTTTTTCTTATTTATGACTTTTATAGTTTAGTGCCATGCAATGGATTCTAGATTTTGATTTTGATTTTGATTTTGATTTTGATTTTGATTTTGATTTTGATTTTGATTTTGATTTTGATTTTGATTTTGATTTTGATTTTGATTTTGATTTTGACAAACCAGGTCTTTTGTTCCATTACAGCCCTTATAGAATCTGTTATGGTCTTGTCAATGAAAATTAGAGAAAAAGTTAGTTGTCTCTATAGGAGGTATTGTTTGCCTCTAAGGTGAGATTCCCTTCAGGGTCTTTAGCCTCGAGCCGTGAACTTAGGTCCTTGAGGGAAGTCTTGTGGTGTGAGCTAAGGATAAAAATCCTTGAGGGGTACCGAGGTCCTTAAGTTGAGGGAATTTATCTCTGAAAAGATCTTTTGCCTTGTCGTGTCACGATGGTGAAGGGTCTTCCCTTGACACTAAATCTTTGGAAGGGTAAGTTCTTCTTTTTGACAAACGTCTTCTAGTTCGCCCCCTTTCTTTCTTAGCGATTGGTCTAAGGTTGGACTAGACTCCTTTCCAATACAAAGGTGTTAAAGGTTAAGGATCCCTCCACTGAGGAGTTGAGGGACATCAAAGGGATGAAGTCTCTTCCTTTGCCCATTGACATAGCTGAGCAGTTGTAGGTGGATAGCTTAATGAACACAGGGATCATCTCTTCCATTGAGATGCTACCTACTGCTGCAAATGTACCTCAAGTTTTGCAGCGTGATATTAAGGACATTGCTATGAATCTACCCAAGGAAGTCTTATCTACATTAGCTTACCCCGAATCGAGAAAGAGGGGAGCCTCCTCACTTAATGTCGGCCTGCCTTTTGAGCATGTTAGGAAGTCTCGTGAGACTCTAGGTTTTGATCATGGGAGTTTTCCTTCATCGATTGTTCAAGACCTAGGTCTCCCTGCCTCTTCACTTGAAGTTGAGACCCTGAAGGAAAAACACACCACCTTCACTGCTAGGTTTCGTGAGAAATTAGATCTTTCTAAGGCATCCACTGCTATGTACAAGCTTCGTGAATCGTATCTGGATATTTGAGGCGTGAGAGGCAAGCGAGAGATAAGTGGGCTAAAGGATTCAAGAGGGATTTGGAGGTTTCTGATGCCTCTCTTCAAGCACTCAGAGAGGGCATCCGCATACTTGAATAGGGGTATAGCGCAATGAAGGAAACGATCTTGCAAGGAGTCCAAGAGTATGATACGCTGTATCGAAACCTACTCCTAACCCAGAGTGAGCTAGCACTATTTGGGAGGAGTTAGCTGAAGGTAGAGAAAGAACTTGTCAAAGCTCAAAGGCTTGTGGAACGCTTAAGGTCGGGCGTGATGGTACACCAGCCAAGTTCATCCACTGTAAAATCGGATTAGGCTCCTTTTGTAATTTCTTTTTCTTATTTATGACTTTTATAGTTTAGTGCCATGCAATGGATTCTAGATTTTGATTTTGATTTTGACAAACCAGGTCTTTTGTTCCATTACCGCCCTTATAGAATCCTGTTATGGTCTTGTCAATGAAAATTAGAGAAAAAGTTAGTTGTCTCTATAGGAGGTATTGTTTGCCTCTAAGGTGAGATTCCCTTTCCGAGGTCTTTAGCCTCGAGCCGTGGACTTAGGTCCTTGAGGGAAGTCTTGTGGTCGCGAGCTAAGGATAAAAAATCCTTGAGGGGTACCGAGGTCCTTAAGTTGAGGGAATTTATCTCTGAAAAAGATCTTTTTGCCTTAACTCGCTAATTTAGATCTTTTGCGGAGATTGTTTGAATGCCTTTGAAGATATATAGGTCTTTTGTTTGCCTAGATCTTGATGCCTCTACGGGATGGACATCCTATAAGGAGGGCTTTATGGCCCTCGAGTTGAGATATCCCTAGTCTTAATAGTGGGGTCATTCCTTTAGACGAGGCT
The DNA here is from genome assembly GCA_012295165.1 of Asparagus setaceus. Taxonomy (NCBI): domain Eukaryota; kingdom Viridiplantae; phylum Streptophyta; class Magnoliopsida; order Asparagales; family Asparagaceae; genus Asparagus; species Asparagus setaceus. Next base: position 67,169,920 of record CM022706.1, on the reverse strand, counting down.
TTTCACCTCAAATAGCAGGCTTTCTAGCTCACTAAACCATGGGCTCACAACCTAGGTGAGTTAGCCCTTTAGAATAGATTTTTTAACCTCGAATGAGGGTTTCCTCTTTGCATGAAATAAGAATTTTTTTTACTTTAGTACTAGCTTTTGAGAAGAAGGTGCTTTATTCATTGACGAATAAGTTAATACATGACATGTAACAACATGCAGCTTGATGAGCTGCCTTATTTCGCTCTTCAAAATGTAGAAAAAAGTTCCATTTTTTTTTGGTTTAACACAGAGTTTGGGCTTCTCTTGTGAGATCCTTAGGGCTTGCCAGGCCTCCTATCCCCTGAGGAAGAGAGTTTGGCATTAATTATTCCACACCTCCATGGGTTCTCAGCTAGGGGCCTTAGATGCTTTCTTTAGAGCTTTGCACTCATTGATGTCATGTCCGATGTCTTTGTGTATTCGTAATATCTATTTTATACCTCTTATTATGGTCACCCGTAAACTTAGGAGGAGCTTTGTTGAGGTATTCCTCCTTTTGGACTAGGAACGGGACTTGCAATAGATGTGTTTAAGGGGGTGTACATCAGGAACTTCCTTGTCGGATTCTTCCCCTTTTCCTCATGTTCATATGCCAGTTGTTTAAGTTTAACTTGATCTCAACTTCGGGCCTTCCTCCATTGGCTCTTTCTCCAAGAGGGACTCCTTTGCATCCATGTATCTCCGCCCTATGTGGATTAGCTCGTCAAATTACCTCGGGTGCTACTTGAACAGATCTTGGCGAAGATCTTTTTGGTTGAGACCCCACAATATCCCAGTGATAGTAACAAGATCATACGGGTACTGGACATCAAGTCATCTATCCTAATACCACTTGAAGTACTCCCTTATGGCTCCTCTAAGCTCTTGCTTTAATTAGAGTAGCATGGCCGGAGAGGGATTTCTCTTCATCTCAGCAAGGAAGTGGTTGACGAAGAACACGAATAGCTAACAGAAGTTGCAGATTAACTTTTGCTTAAGTGGGTTGTTACGCATTTTACCCGTGCCGCTTAACGTGTTTGAGAAATAGCACATCAGGGCATCATCCGCCCGAGCTATCTGCATCTAGGTAAAGTAGTTTCTTGAGTGTTCGAGGGTACATCCCTTCTCTTAGTAAACATCAAACTTAGGAAGCTTAATCTGTTGGAAAGGTGCATTCATGACATCATCGCTCAGTTGGGTGTTTCCATTGAGTGTGTCATCCATGGCTTCTAAAGTTGGGTCAAGCCTTTGATGGCTCGACTCTAGTCACCTCGAACAATACCTGAGTTTTTGTGGGCCATATGTTTAGGCAGAGGTATACCCTGGAGCCAAGTTTGAGTATCATGTGGTTACTCTATACCATGTTTAATGATTTGGGGTCATCTTGAGAGCCCCATACCCTGTCTTGATTTGGCTAGTTCAACATGTCGTTAGTTGTCTGTATACAGTAGTGGAACAGGTAAAATCGAACTGACATATATATATTAGTTGTTCGTCCATTCGATCTTGTTATTAGGTATATCAGGCTCCTCCTCGAAAGTCGGAGTCACAGTCATCTTTTCAAGGGTTTTCTTAATCCTCCTCGACGGCCGTTGTGACAATGGCCACCACTTGTTATAACTGCGTCTAGGACAGAGTTGCCTCCGAGATGTCATCAAGATTGGGTGGATTGCTGTTGATGTCATTTTGTCCACTAGCCATCGTTCAAAGTTGATAAAAGCTAGGCCCCATGGTGGCACTAACTTTCAATGCACGAAAAACTTACAAGATTTAGTCAGTGAGATTGAACATAGTAATGAGGGCCCAATGATCTCCTTTGAAGCCTGGTGGTGAGTATTATTAAGATGGCTTGTGTTACACAGAAAATATATCAGATTTATGATGGTGGGTTGTCCACCAACGCCCCTCCGATGCCTAAGTAAGTCTCTTGATAATGAAGAAGTCAAAGCAGTAGGTAAATCTAGTAGAGGATTTTAGAGGGTGACTATCATAAACCAAGGTCGGTGGTACGGACCCGAGGTTAAGATGATGAAGAGTCAATCCCTTTACTTGTAGGTAGGGTTGCATATTTATATTGATTGCCTAGGGCAGATTAGATAGTACACGTGTCATCATCCTGCCGGTTGAAGCTGTTATGGTAATTACTTGGGCTACAAATAAATCCATGTAGCAAGAGCTCATTAGCATGAGATGATACAGCCGACAAGTATTGACAATTAGAGATTGAGTATCCGATTGATATCTCCTAACATGGTATGTTGAGGATATGATACGATCCGGATCAATCATCATTAATTGGGCAGACCACCATAAAACCATGCCGGGTTGAGGATTATGTATAGTAACCAAGCTGAGATAAGTTCAGTTATTATGGACTTTATCCACTCTATCTAGGCTTTTAGGTCAGGCCCATGGGCCGTGATGAGCTTGTAATGTTGAGTCCGAATGTCCCACACTTTAACCGAGTTAAGTGGTTACCTGGTTAACCGAGTCAATTTGGAGTCGTAGTGTGGTCTGGCTTAGCCCAATTGTAAAATATGGGTTATATGCATAACAGGTCCGCTACAGTTTTGTTTAGTTGTTCGGTTTGGGCATAGATATGTCAAGTTAGTAATTGTTTAGCGAAATGATATCACTCTTTCTCCTTCAAAGCTCTCACTCGTCTCATATGACTAGCATATTCATCAAATCAATTACTTTACAATCTAAAACCAAATATTTATCAATTAAGATATATAAAAATATTAGTATGAGTTATCTTTTCACCAAGGAAAAATGTGAGTTTTTAGACAATTACGTTGAAATCGGTTGGTTTGGTTATTTCGGTTTTAAATATTCCAAAACTAAATTGAACTGAGGTTTTTTCTAAAACAGAACTGAACTGCCGAAATTCAGTCAGTTTATTCGGTTTGCACTGATCAGTGCTAACTACCAAGAGATAGAGTGGTGAGATCCACACCTTTTGATGTTACTAGTTCGGTGGACCTCTCTATTAGCTTATTCTTGGTAGCTCATTTTACTAAATGGGCCGACACCTCATACTCATTTTTACTTATTCGAAAATCTTAACTTACATCTGAATATTTTTTTTTTATTTTTTGATTTTGAATTTCATCTTTGCCTCTCCTTCGCCACCTGTTGTCATCGCTTTGATGCAAGCCCGGCAAACTGTTTCATCTATGTACTTGTCTATTCAGAGACAGAAAATTGCTCTTAGTTGTTGTTTTTTCTGTTTTGACGCAATATGGAAGGATACAAAGGAGGAGAAATGAGGAGAGTGATGTGTTATTTACTTCAGCCTCATCTCATTAGTGTTCATCACATCCATGATCCATCACAATGGCATTTATATTCGAGGTTTATAACAAAATATATCAATTTTTTTCCATTATTTTGTTGTATTTTTGTTGCATGGCTTCATATATTGGTTTGTGTATGATATTGATACAGATGTGAAGAGATGGCTTGCAGATTTTGGGGTATAGGACATGCCAGACTCTTTCACGGAGTCTGTTTGATCACTTAGAAGAAATATGTAGCGTGTAAATAAAATTTCTAATTTCAAACTCCCCACCCATATATTCCATAATGAATATGTAGTAAAGGGCTTTGAACTTTTCTTCTGAAATCAACCTTCTTCTAGATCTAAGTCGGAGATATAGCAGGTCTTATTTGTTTTCTTGACGAGAATCCGTACATATTAGAAGAGATAAAAATGTTTAGCGTACACATTTCCCAGAGCCTGAGCAAGAATCACCCGCAGCTTTAAAACTACTACCACCGTCAGTTTCGGTTCGCATCGGAGGATTTTACTGAAGAGCGTCTATAATCAAGATCAATCTTTATTATCAAGAAGCATAGCAAATAAGGATGAAGAACAAGTTTCACTTATACATTCTGGTCTAGGACATTCAGGCATCCTATTTCGCAATCTTTCCACATGCAGAGGAGCCTAGATCAAGGACATGGCGAAGCAACACGAGAGGTTTCAGTTAACTACTGGATGGGTGGTAAGAGCAAGTAGTACAAACTGACATGAGAGGTGAGGGACCTAGTGGCCAGAGATCTGATGTCGATGGACGATGAGTAACTATTATACATTCACTTGGGACTTGGGAGTAAGAATACAGGTGCAACGATGGACGATGAGCAACTATTATACATTCACTTGGGACTTGGGAGTAAGAATACAGGTGCAACGCCTCAGATTCATTGGGGGCATGAGATACTAGAAACTCTAGACGAAGGAAAGAAGCATTGAGGATAGTACAATTTTGAACGTCATTTTTCCCCCTTTTTCCTTATCAACTTCCATACTTCAACTTAGAATTGAATGAGCCTTGCTAACAGTGTAAGTTGAATCCATGTACTCACTCATTCTTCCTAACAGCAAATGAAGAGAAAATTCAGAAGTTTCCTTACAAATGACCTTAAAGTTAGTTCCGGCTAGTAACCAAAGGGCTCAAAATAATATAAAAATATTTCAAGCTTATTGAACCAAAATGAAGTTGGCTACAAATATTCTCACTATCATCTCAGAATGGCTGCAGGAAAACATGCAAACCCATAAGTTCAAAGAAGGTAATAATCAAGGTTTTGCAGTCATAGCGCAGGGCCGCTGTCGAGCGCCGAGAGGCGTGCGCTGGAGATGATCAAGGCATACATTGGCTCTCGTCGGATCGAGGACCTCTTCGACAACTTGGTCTTGCGAGTTGTTGGCATCTCCTCAGTGCTACTCACTGTGGAGGATGAAGCTCGGTTGGCCGTGCTGACACTGGGCTCGGATGAGACAGAGGCGGCGCTGACGACTCCACCTGCTCAAACTCGGGGAAGGCCCTCGACTAGGCCGAAGAAGAGCCTCCGCGCCGATCTGACCCCTGAGGAGGCTGAGAGGGCACAGGCCCAGGCGGCTGTAATAGCGGCTCGATTAGCCTGATCGAGGGCCGCTACAACTCAGGCCAAGAGGTCTGAGAATAAGAGAAGGCTGAAGAAAATGGGCAGCCAAGCCCCCAAAAAGACAGTTGACGCCGCTGGGGAGGCAGGTACATCCTTTGCTGCTCTGAAGGAGGCCGCCAGCCAACCACCGGCGGAGATTCCACCTCTACAAGAAGTGAGGGAGGACGCTGCTGCCGTCCCGGCCCAAGAAACCGAGGTCATTATCATCGACAACAGGTCCCCCCACCAGAGAAGAGGGGCAAATATCCACTTGGCCTCAGCCGAAGAGGCTGAGGTCCCAATAGGGAGAGAGGTCGACACACCTGCCGAGTCGACCCATTGGCAGGGAAAAGAGACCAGTTGCTGAGGGGGGCGCCTCTCTCTCAGGGGTTCGGATGGTCGTATCCTCATCACATCGATGAGCTCGAGAAGGAGAAGTGGGACGAACTGAGGATGCTGCTGATGGGGTCTTCCAAAATCGGTCCCCACCACAACAAGGAGCCACCCGCAAGAGTTCTGATATGAACCTAGGCGACATCTCAATAAGAGGGGTCGGTCTTGGAGTCTCCGACTCGCTCAATCCAGAGCTATCGAGAAGTTCTATCTCCCTCGTGATGACGAGATCCTTAGCGAGATGCCAGACGTCGGCCAACTTGGACAATTATCAAATAATCCCCCACAATGAAACGAAACTTTTAAGTTTAGAGGTTATCAGAAAACCATTTTAACTTTAATATTTTTCATAAACCCCGCTCAAAACATGAATCCTAATTTTCACTGGCAAAAATTCTTCTAGGTATAACCTTAATAACCCATGTGAAAATTCTGATTAATACTATTTTGGGAGTTTCCTGATAAAATCATACATTTATTAGGCGTTTTCTAAAACCCCTAAACTTAAGGGGGTCTTTTGATATTTTGAAAGTTTGAGGGGTTATTTGATCATGATCCAAAGTTGAAAGGGAGTCTTCTGATATTTAGGCTTGAAAGGGAGTCTTCTGATATTTGGGCAAAAGTCAATCTGAAATGAACTTGCTGCCAAAAATAAACAAAACCTTTTGGTCATAGTTGACCCCCAAATCTTTGATGGTTTACACTCAACCCTTAATCTTCAATTTCCAAATTGGACCCATATGTAAATCTTCATCTCGGTTTGAAATAGGGGTCTTATTTAAAACAACTTAATAGTTTGTTGGTGTCAATCCAAAATGCCAGGTGGAATTTATAAATAATAAGGATTTAGGGACCTAGTGTAGGATTAACAAGATATGGGGTCTAATATGACAAAAACCCAATATAGGCCCTAATTCTAGTCAGAAAAATCAATTCCTTTCCTAATCCTTCAAGGACTGGAGTTGGCCAATTAACAAATAGGAAACGCTATAGTTGAAGACTTTAAACCTGATCTGATTAGGATTAAGTTTAACGGCCACTTTCTAGTGAAAATCCTTCTCCTAATCCGTCTCCAACTCGTACTATAAACGGAAACTGCGACATATATCCAAATTAAGCCCCTCTCTCTATATATATGTATATATATGTGACACTGGTACAAAGCTCTAAAGCACATTCTAACAGAGACAAAACCAATTGATCAAGAAGAGAGAGAGAGTGTGTTATCTGCAACTTCGCAACCATGGTTTCGAACGAGTCCGAGATGTTTGGGGCCATAATCTGGATCAAGAGCTCGGCTTCATATCAGAGCTCTGCAAGACGTGCAAGTTCGTCTTCCTCGATGCTGAGTTCCCGGGCTTCCTCCAGTCGGCACCTCGCGGCTCTTCTGAAGAGGAAATCTACAGCGCTCTCAAGCACAACGTCGACAGGATGAAACTGACACAGTTGGGAATCACGCTGACTAACGAAGAAAGCTACGCCTCCTGGCAGTTTAACATGAAAGATTTCGATCCTCAGGTTGATGATTGCTTGGAAGCCTCGATAGAGTTTCTGAAAAAGCGGGATTGACTTTGACAAGAATCGCAGAGGCGGTGTCAGAGCGGACATTCTCTCGAAAGAGCTGGTAGAAAACTAGTAAGAGGAGTTGAAGGGCTAAAGTGGATCACTTTTCACGGCATGTATGATCTCGTACCTGATCAAGATTGTCTATCAGATGCCTCTGCCGGACACATTGGCGGGTTTCTTGAGATTGGTAAGAAAGCTATTTGGCACGAGGGTTTACGACCTCAAATATATGGTGAAAGAGTATGACGTGTCTCTCTCTGAAGTGGGCTTGGTTAAGCTTTCGAGGATGCTGGAGATTGAGTGGAGGGGGAGCTCGCATCAGGCCGGACATGACAGTCTGCTCACAGCAATGGCTTTCTGGAAAATGAAGAGGGAGTTTTCGGATTTTGATGAAGGGAAACATGCGGGGATACTCTATGGATTTGAAGAACATGCTGAAAAGGAGCTGGACAATGTTGTGATGCCCTGCAACCATGTAGTTCCAGCTAGGATTGCTTTGAGTCGGAGTTGTGCACCTGTAGGCTTTCATCCTGTTCCTCGGCCATATGCTTATAGTGATGTTTTTCCTCCAGGCTATGATCCTATTCCTAGGCGCCTTATGCTTATCGTGGTGGTTTCCCATAGGATATCATCCAATTCGAGGCCTTATCGCTATTAGCAGTTCATGAGAGCCTTCTTTCTTTGTCTCAGCATAAAAACTGTACTGTTTGCTTCATCATTGGTTGTCAATGTATACATGCATTTGTGATGTCAGTTTGTAAAGCGTTTATTGATGCTATGAACAACAGTTAGATACGTGTTTTATTTTGTTTTCATGTTGATGTCTGTTTTGCTGTGAATATTAGACTAGCATAAGCCGTTTCCTCTTTCAAGTTGAATCGTTTAGTTGTATTGGCTTCTGAGGTTGTCTGGAGATCCTAGTTATCTGGAGATCATTCAAAATAGCATGGCGGAGAGGTATTTCTCTTCATCTCAGCAAGGAAGCGGTTGGCGAAGAACACGGATAGCTAACAGAAGTTGCAGATCAACTTTTGCTTAAGCGGCTTGTTACGCATCTTAGTCGTGCTGCTTAACGTGTTTGAGAAAAATTAGCACATCAGGGCATCATCCGCCCGAGCTATCTGCATCTAGGTAAAGTAGTTTCCTGAGTGTTCGAGGGTACATCCCTTCTCTTAGCAAACATCAAACTTAGGAAGCTTAATCTGTTGGTAAGGTGCATTCATGACATCATCGCTCAGTTGGGTGTTTCCATTGAGGGTGTCATCCATGGCTTCTAAAGTTGGGTCAAGCCTTTGATAGCTCGACTCTAGTCACCTCGAACAATACCTGAGTTTCTCTAGGCCATATGTTTAGGCAGAGGTATACCCTGGAGCCAAGTTTGAGTATCTTGCGGTTACTCTATGCCCTGTTGATTGATTCGGGGTCGTCTTGAGAGAACCCTACCCTGTTTTGATCTGGCTACTTCAACATGTCGTTAGTTGTCTGTATGCAGCAGTGGAACAGGTAACATCGAACTCTCTCTCTCTCTCTCTCTCACACACACACACACACACACACACACACACACACACACACACACACACACATATATATATATATATATATATATATATATATATATATATATATATATATATATATATATATATATATATATACACGTCCATCCGATCTTGTTATTAGGTATATCAGCCTCCTCCTCGAAAGTCGGAATCACATTCATCTTTTCAAGGGTTTTCTTAATCCTCCTCGACGGCCGTTGTGACAATGGTCACCACTTGTTATAACTGCGTCTAGGACAGATTTGTCTCTGAGATGTCATCAAGATTGGGTGGATTGCTGTTGATGTCATCTTGTCCACTAGGCATCGTTCAAAGTTGATAAAAGCTAGGCCCCATGGTGGGCACTAATTGTCGATGCACGAAAAACTTACAAGATTGAGTCTATGAGATTGAACACAGTAATGAGGACCCAATGATCTCCTTTGAAGCCTGGTGGTGAGTATTTTTCAGATGGCTTGTGTTACACAGAAAATATATCAGATTTACAATGGTGGGTTGTCCACCAACGCCCCTCCGATGTCTAAGTAAGTCTCTTGATAATGAAGAAGTCAAAGCAGTTGGTAAATCTAGGTTAGGATTTTAGAGGGTGACTATCATAAACCAAGGTTGGTGGTACGGAGCCGAGGTTAAGATGATGAAGAGTCAATCCTTTTACTTATAGGTAGGGTTGCATATTTATACTAATTGCCTAAGGCAGATTAGATAGTACATGTGTCATCATCCTGCCGGTTGAAGCTGTTATGGTAATTACTTGGGCTACAAATAAATCCATGTGGCAAGAGCTCATTAGCATGAGATGATACAGCCGACGTGTATTGACTATTAGAGAGATTGAGTATCCGATTGATATCTCCTAATATGGTATATTGAGGATATGACACGATTCGGATCAATCATCATTAATTGGGCAGACCACCATAAAACCATGTCGGGGTGAGGATTATGTATAGTAACCAAGCTGAGATAAGTTTAGTTATTATGGACTTTATCCATTCTATCTAGGCTTTCAGGTCAGGCCCATGGGCCGTGACGAGCTTGTAATATTGAGTTCGAATGTCCCACACTTTAACCGAGTTAAGTGGTTACCTGGTTGACCGAGTCAATTTAGAGTCGTAGTGTGGTCTGGCTTAGCCCAATTGTAAATATGGGTTATATGCATAATAGGTCCGCTACAGTTTTGTTTAGTTGTTCAGTTTGGGCATAGATATGTCGAGTTAGTACTTGTTTAGCGAAAAGATATCATTCTTCCTCCTTCAAAGCTCTCACTTGTCTCGTATGAATAGCATATTCATCAAATCAATTACTTTACAAACTAAAACCAAATATTTATCAATTAAGATATATAAAAATATTAGTATTAATTATCTTTTCACCAAGGAAAAATGTGAGTTTTTAGACAATTACTTTGAAATCGGTTGGTTTGGTTATTTCGGTTTTAAATATTCCAAAACTAAATTGAACTGAGGTTTTTTCTAAAACAGAACTGAACTGCTGAAATTCAGTCAGTTTATTCGGTTTGCACTGATCAGTGCTAAATACCAAGAATAGAGTGGTGAGGTCCACCCCTTTTGATGTTACTATTTCGGTGGACCTCTCTATTAGCTTATTCTTGGTAGCTCATTTTACTAAATGGACCGCCACCTCATACTCATTTTTACTTATTGAAAAAGCTTAACTTACATCTGAATACTTTTTTTATTTTTTTATTTTGAATTTCATCTTTGCCTCTCCTTCTTCACCTGTTGTCATCGCTTTGATGCAGGCCCAGCATACTGTTTCATCTATGTACTTGTCTATTCAGAGACAGAAAATTGCTCTTAGTTGTTGTTTTTTCCGTTTTGAAGCAATATGGAAGGATACAAAGCAGGAGAAATGAGGAGAGTGATGTGTTATTTACTTCAGCCTCATCTCATTAGTGTTTGTCACATCCATGATCCAACACAATGGCGTTTATATTCGAGGTATATAACAAAATATATCAATTTTTTCCATTATTTTGTTGTATTTTTGTTGCATGGCTTCATATATTGGTTTGTGTTTGATATTGATATAGATCTTGAGATGGCTTGCAGAACTTGGGGTATAGGACACGCCAGACTCTTTCACGGAGTCTGTTTGATCATTTAGAACAAATATGTAGCATGTAAATAAAATTTCTAAATTTCCAACTCACCACCCATATATTCCATAATGAATATGTAGTAAAGGGCTTTGAGCTTTTCTTATGAAATCAACCTTCTTCTAGATCTAAGTCGGAGATATAGCAGGTTTCATTTGTTTTCCTGACGATATGATCTCAAGCGATGAAAAAGAAATTAAAACCTCTCCAGAATCCGTACATAGTAGAAGAGATAAAAATGTTTGGCGTGCACACTTTAAAACTTCGGTTGGCATCAGAGGATTTTACTTAAGAGCGCTATAGTCAAGATCAATCTTTATTATCAAGAAGCATAGCAAATAAGGATGAATACAACGAGAGTAAGGAGAACAAGTGTTACTTATACATTCTGGTCTAGGGCATGCGGGCATCCTATTTTGCAATCTCTCCACGTGGAGGAGCCTAGATCAAGGACATGGCGAAGCAACACGAGAGGTTTCAGTTAACTACTGGATGGGTGGTAAGGGCGAGTAGTACAAACTGATGAGAGATGAGGGACATAGTGGCCAGAGATCTGATGTCGATGGTCGATGAGTAACTATTATACATTCACTTGGGACTTGGGAGTAAGAATACAGGTGCAACGCATCAGATTCATTGGGGCATGAGATATTAGAAACTCTAGACGAAGGAAAGCAGCATTGAGGATAGTACAATTTTGAACGTCATTTTTCCCCCTTTTTCCTTATCAACTTCCATACTTAAACTTAGAACTGAATGAGCCTTGCTAACAGTGTAAGTTGAATCCATGTACTCACTCATTCTTCCTAACAGCAAATGAAGAGAAAATTCAGAAGTTTCCTTACAAATGACCTTAAAGTTAGTTCCGGCTATTAACCAAAGGGTTCAAAATAATATAAAAATATTTCAAGCTTATTGAACCAAAATGAAGTTGGCTACAAATATTCTCACTATCATCACAGAATGGCTGCAGGAAAACATGCAAACCCATAAGTTCAAAGAAGATAATAATCAAGGTTTTGCAGTCATAGCCTTGGAGCATTTGTCGGCGCCGAGAGGCGTCTGTGGAGATGATCAAGGTGTACACCGGCTCGTCGGATCGGCGACCTCTTCGACAACTTCGGTCTTGCGAGTTGTTGGCATCTCAGTGCCACCACTGTGGAGGATGAAGCTTCGGTCGGCGCGACAGGCTCGGATGAGGCAGGCGGCAGCGGCTCCACCTGCTCAAACTTCGGGGAAGGCCCTCGGCGAGGCCGTAGAAACCTCAGCGCCGATCGACCCACGAGGTGAGGAGCGAGGCAGTGGTGAAATAGCGGCTCAATTAGCTGATCGAGGGCGCTACAACTCGTGCCAAGAGGTCCGAGAAGAAGAAGGTGAAGAAAATGGGCGCCAAGCCCCAAAAGGCGGTGGCCGGCCGGGGAAGCGAGCACATCCTCTGGCTGCTCGAAGGAGGCCGCCACCAACCACCGGAGATTCCACCTCTACAAGAAGTGAGGGAGGGCAGCTTTGCCGTCCCGCCCAAGAAACCGAGGTCATTATCATCGACAAGGTCCCCGCCCGAGAGAAGAGGGGCAAATATCCGCAGCCCGGTCGAAGAAATTTGAGGCCCCAATAAGAGAGAGGTGGCTCGGACACACTGCCGAGTCGGCCCATTGGCGAGGAAAAGAGCCCGGTTGCTAAAGAGCCTCTCTCGAGGGGTTCGGATGGCGTATCCTCATCACATCGATGAGCTTCGAGAAGGAGAAGTGGGGCGAGTGAGGATCTTTGCTGATGGGGTCTTCTAAAATCGGTCCCCACCGACAAGGAGCCACCGGGAGTTGAGATATGAACCTAGTCGACATCTCAATAAGAGGGTCAGTCTTGGAGTCTCGACTTCGCTCAAACCGAGCTATCGTGCGGTTCTATCTCCCTCGTGATGGCGAGATCCTTAGCGAGATGCGGGCGTCGACCAACTTGGACAATTATCAAATAATCCCCCACAACTTTCAAAACTATGAGACGAAACTTTTAAGTTTAGAGGTTATCAGAAAACCATTTTAACTTTAATATTTTCATAAACCCCGCTCAAAACATGAATCCTAATTTTCACTGGCAAAAATTCTTCTAGGTATAACCTTAATAACCCATGTGAAAATTCTGATTAATGCTATTTTGGGAGTTTCCTGATAAAATCATACATTTATTAGGCGTTTTCTAAAACCCCTAAACTTAAGGGGGTCTTTTGATATTTTGAAAGTTATGAGGGGTTATTTGATCATGATCCAAAGTTGAAAGGGAGTCTTCTGATATTTAGGCAAAAGTCAATCTGAAATGAACTTGCTGCCAAAAATAAACAAAACCTTTTGGTCATAGTAGACCCCCAAATCTTTGTTGGTTTACACTCAACCATTAATCTTCAATTTCCAAATTGGACCCATATGTAAATCTTCGTCTCGGTTTGAAATAGGGGTCTTATTTAAAACAACTTAATAGTTTGTTGGTGTCAATCCAAAATGCCAGGTGGAATTTATAAGTAATAAGGATTTAGGGGCCTAGTGTAGGATTAACAAGATATGGGGTCTAATATGACAAAAACCCAATATAGGCCCTAATTCTAGTCAGAAAAATCAATTCCTTTCCTAATCCTTCAAGGACTGGAGTTGGCCAATTAACAAATAGGAAACGCTATAGTTGAAGACTTTAAACCTGATCTGATTAGGATTAAGTTTAACGGCCACTTTCTAGTGAAAATCCTTCTCCTAATCCGTCTCCAACTCGTATTATAAACGGAAACTGCCGACATATATCCAAATTAAGCCCCTCTCTCTATATATATGTATATATATGTGACACTGGTACAAAGCTCTAAAGCACATTCTAACAGAGAGACAAAACCAATCGATAAAGAAGAGAGAGAGAGTTATCTGCAACCATAGCGATGGTTTCCCAACAAGTTCGAGATGTTTGGGGCCATAATCTGGATCAAGAACTCGGTTTCATATCAGAGCTCTGCAAGGCGTGCAAGTTCGTCTTCCTCGATGCTGAGTTCCCAGGCTTCCTCCAGTCGGCACCTGGCTCTTCTGAAGAAATCTACAGCGCTCTCAAGCACAACGTCGACAGGATGAAACTGATACAGTTGGGAATCCGCTGACTAACGAAGAAAGCTACGCCTCCTGGCAGTTTAACATGAAAGATTTCGATCCTCAGGTTGATGATTGCTCGGAAGCCTCGATAGAGTTTCTGAAAAAGCGGGATTGACTTTGACAAGAATCGCAGAGGCGGTGTCAGCGGACATTCTCTCGAAAGAGCTGGTAGAGAAACTAGTAAGAGGAGGTGAAGGGCTAAAGTGGATCACTTTTCACGGCATGTATGATATCGCGTACCTGATCAAGATTGTCTATCAGATGCCTCTGCGGACACATTGGCGGGTTTCTTGAGATTGGTAAGAAAGCTATTTGTACGAGGGTTCACGACCTCAAATATATGGTGAAAGAGTATGGCGTCTCTCTTTGAAGTGGGCTTGGTTAAGCTTCGAGGATGCTGGAGATTGAGTGGAGGGGAGCTCGCATCAGGCGGACATGACAGTCACGCTCCACGGCAATGGTGTTGAAGCGGACCGCTGAACCGTCGAGAGAAACCACCATAAGCAGAAAGCAAATAACACAATAAAGAGTAAAGACCACGAGATTTACGTGGTTCGGCAAGTTGCCTACGTCCACGGGGTAAGGAGGATTTTCACTAATAGAAAGAGAATACAAATTAGGATTACAAGTTCTCACAAAGAAACCTAAAACAAACCTCTCAATCTCTCAAAGATCTCCTCTCCAAAGATGCACAAACTCTCTCAAAGGCTGCTCCAAAGCGTGCTTGAAAACTTACCTAACAATCGGTTAGGGGTTATTAATAACCTCTAAGCGAATGGGTTTAAAACCAATTCCTAATTAGACCCGTTTTGAATCTGCCCGGATTAGTCGACTACAACTCATATTAGTCGACTAATGAGCTGTAGATTAGTCGACTACAACTCATATTAGTCGACTACAACTCATATTAGTCGACTACAACTCATATTAGTCGACTACAACTCATATTAGTCGACTACAACTCATATTAGTCGACTACAACTCATATTAGTCGACTACAACTCATATTAGTCGACTACAACTCATATTAGTCGACTACAACTCATATTAGTCGACTACAACTCATATTAGTCGACTACAATGCCTAGTAGTCGACTCTTGAACTGGCTGTCTTGTGCATGTTTTGTGCATGTTCTACAATTCTCCACCTCGTACATCATTTGATTCACCTCAAATTTTGGGCCGAACACCGAAGAACACCAAGAACATCTAAAGAGATCACCATCGGCCAATCGGGCCAATCGGTACATTGCCGCTACACGCTGGCCGCCTCATTACCCTCCACGGGATCAAGCTCATCGTAGTTCACCTCAAATCATCTCCACCTTACCCATTACCGCCCAGAAGGGCCATGCCCTCTTGGGCAAATCAACACAGTGATATGAAGCAAGTCTAAGCAATGCTTAAACTTACTACACTGTGACCACCTTGGTTAACATGTCAGCGGGATTCTCATTCGTGTGCACCTTCATGAGAGAAATATCACCTCCCTCTATGACATCCGCACAAAATGATACGACATCAATATGCTTGATGCGAGCATGATGAACTGATTCTTAGCCAAGTGAATTGCACTCATTTGTCACACCACAAGTTCACGTTTTCTGCTCAATCCCCAAATCGTCTAGAAGACCCCACAACCACAATGCTTCCTTCACTCCCTCGCCATGGCCATGTACTCGGCCTCTGTAGTAGAAAGTGCCCTGTAGCACCGCAACATCGATCGCCAACTAACAGGAGCTCCATGTATCTTAAATACATAACCGGTAGTAGATCGCCGTCTATCTAGATCGCCCGCATAATCGAGTCCACAAACCCGTCAATCGACATGTTTCTCCACCAAAACACAGACCATTATCAAGCTGTACCCTTTAAGTACACGAGGACCCACTTCACTTTGCTTCCCGGTCGCCTTTCGGATTCGCCATGAATCTCGACCACACTAACGCTGTGAAATATCACGAGTGTACGCCGCGCATGCGCCAGCGCACTAGCATAGGAACCGCGCTCCATGTGCCTTCTCTTCATTTGTAGTGGGAGATTGATTACCGAGAAAGCCTAAAGTGTGGAGCCAATGGAGTCACCACCGACTTAGCACTTTGCATCCCGAACCTCGCGATCACCCGCTCTATGTAGCCCTCCGACTCAAGAACAATGCGTCGATTAGCCGCTCTCTTCTAATCCCCATACCCGGTATTTTCCTAGCGGCACCCATGTCCTTCATCTCGAACTCTTCACCAAGTTGAGATTTCAACCTATCTATCTCCACCACGCTCTTAGAAGCAATAAGCATGTCATCCACATACAAAGAAGATAGATAAAATTACCTCCTTGAAGCTTCAGAATGTAAACACAACAATCATGATTGTTTAGGAAAACCATGCTTGACATGAAGGAGTCAAATCGCTTGTACCGCTGCCGGGAGATTGCTTTAATCCATCACGGTGACTTCCTCAAGCGACAGCATGATTCTCCTTATCCTCAACCTTGTAGCCCTCAGGTTGATGCATGTAGATCTCTTCATCCAAGTCTCCGTGCAAGAAGGTTTTAACATCGAGTTGATCGACTCAAAATCACCATGAGCAACAATACTCAATAGCACCGAATAGAAGTATGTTTCACCACCGGAGAAAATATCTCATTGTAATCCACACCCTCTTTACGTGCAAAACCCTTAGCCACTAGCCTCGCCTTGTATCTTACACCACCGAGCTCACGAAGATCTTCCTTTCTTTTATACACCCACTTACAACCAATAGCTTTTCTTCCCTACGGGCAATGGGACCACCTCCCATGTTTGGTTCTTCGAAGAGATTCCATCTCTTCCTCCATCCAGACCAACCAACTCTCACTATCCTTGTCGAATAGCTTCCTTGAAGGAGACCGGCTCGTCCTCCTCCACCGAGAGTCGTATTCAACCATATTAGCACGCCCATAGTGCTTTAGGGGTTGAT
The DNA here is from genome assembly GCA_012295165.1 of Asparagus setaceus. Lineage (NCBI taxonomy): Eukaryota > Viridiplantae > Streptophyta > Magnoliopsida > Asparagales > Asparagaceae > Asparagus > Asparagus setaceus. Next base: position 67,153,260 of record CM022706.1, on the reverse strand, counting down.
CAGCCCCGGCTTCGATTACTGCTTGTATGCTTTCGCTTTGGCCTAGTGGAAGCCAAATTATCCACGGCTTTGTTGTTGTAGTGCACGTGTATTTTCTGCTGAACCTCCTCCTGCTCAAACTCATCATCTGCGACTTCCCACTTGAGCACGATTAGAACCTAGTTGGTCTTTAGGTTCTATTTCAATAACACGAGACTTAGAAGTCTCACCGGTCATAACACCATCATCCTTGGGCCCTCGCAATCATGGATTTCTCATCAAAGGTAACATCCTGGCGACCACGAACTTTGAATCTTCCGTACACCAAAGGCGATAGCCTTTCGCCCTTGCATATCCCAAGAATATTGCCTTCTTGGCCCTCGCGTCAAGCTTTCCCTCGTTGGCGTGATAGTAGGCGGTACATCAGAAATTCGAGCCTATCATAATCGCATGCTCCCGACCACACCCTATAGGGTGTATCACCATCAATGTCGAATGTGGTGAGCGGTTCACAATGTAACAAAATTGTAGCCACGCTTACGCCCACCATTCGTTGCCCAATCACGCATAAGATCGCATACTCGCGCCTTTTCGCGGTGTTGGTTCGATCTCTCGCGACCCCATTCTGGCGTGGTGTAGACGGTACGTCGGTGTCGAACAATTCCCTCGATCCGCAGAACTCCTTGAAAGCACCATCGTATACTGCATGCGTTATCGGATCTCGGCGTCTTCAATTTCTTTCTGTCTGTTCTCAACCATTGTTCTCCACTTCTTGAATGTCTCGAACACCTCATTCTTATGCTTGAAAGTAAATCCAAGCATACCTAGAATAATCATCTATAAGCGAGACATAATACACGGAACCACCCTTGGAAGTTATGAGCGGGACCCCAAACATCCGTGTGCACATAATCTAGTATCCCTCTGCTCTTAGACTTGCTGTTCGAAACTTGACCTGTGTGACTTTCCATACACACAATCCTCGCAAAAATCCATGCTAGGTTCCTTGATTCTTGTGAGACCCTCTTTACCAAGCGAGAACTAGACCCTTCTCGACATATGCCCAAGCCGCCTAGGCCATAACCGTGTGTGCTCACATGGGTCTCCACCACTTCGCCGGTTCAACGGCTGCATCTCCTGTCACCGTCGTGCACGAGAGAGTATATAGATTACCGTGGCGAACACCCTTCATCACTACTAAGGAACCACGAACAACCTTCTTCACTCCGTTTTCGTCACAATCCGCAACCACAGGGTCAAAGCACCAAGCGAGATAAGATTCTTCCGCAAATTAGGAACATGCCTCACATCCGTCAAGGTTCGAACCACTCCATCATGCATCTTGATTTTGATATTACCTAGCCCCTTGTTTTACAAGCATGGTTATTCCCCATCAATACAGTTCCCCATCAATGCCTCTGTAGGTAGTAAACCACTTCCTATTTGGACACATATGGTAAGAGCAACGAATCAAGTATCCACTTCCGGAGATCTCCTCGCCACCCGTGGCGACATAGCATTCCTTATCGCTCCCTTCCTCACGAAGCGTGGCTTCGCTTCTTCCTTGCCCTCTCTCCTCTCGGTCTTGTTGTTGTTCTTCTTTCCACCTACTCTCTTATTTGGACGGTCGACTTTGAAATGCCCGGCTTCACCGCGCAGAAACATCCTTTTCCGCAAGAGGTCTTGATTTAGATCTACAGCGCTCTCAAGCACAAGCGTCGACAGGATGAAACTGATACAGTTGGGAATCCGCTGACTAACGAAAGCTACGCCTCCTGGCAGTTTAACATGAAAGATTTCGATCCTCAGGTTGATGATTGCTTTCGGAAGCCTCGATAGAGTTTCTGAAAAAGCGGGATTGACTTTGACAAGAATCGCAGAGGCGGTGTCAGCGGACATTCTCTCGAAAGAGCTGGTAGAAACTAGTAAGAGGAGGTGAAGGGCTAAAGTGGATCACTTTTCACGGCATGTATGATCTCATTACCTGATCAAGATTGTCTATCAGATGCCTCTGCGGACACATTGGCGGGTTTCTTGAGATTGGTAAGAAAGCTATTTGGCCGCGAGGGTTTACGACCTCAAATATATGGTGAAAAGTATGGCGTCTCTCTTTGAAGTGGGCTTGGTTAAGCTTCGAGGATGCTGGAGATTGAGTGGAGGGGAGCATCAGGCGGACATGACAGTCTGCTCCCAGCAATGGTGTTAGGCGGACCCTTGAACCGTGAAGAAACCACATAAGCGAAGCAAATAACACAATAAAGAGTAAAGACCACGAGATTTACGTGGTTCGGCAAGTTGCCTCGTCCACGGGGGTAAGGAGGGATTTTCACTAATAGAAGAGAATACAAATTAGGATTACAAGTTCTCACAAAGAAACCCTAAAACAAACCTCTCAATCTCTCAAAGATCTCCTCTCCAAAGATGCAAACTCTCTCAAAGGCTGCTCCAAAGCGTGCTTGAAAACTTACCTAACAATCGGGTTAGGGGTTATTAATAACCTCTAAGCGAATTGGGTTTAAAACCAATTCCTAATTAGACCCGTTTTGAATGCCTTGAGATTAATCGACTACAACTCATATTAGTCGACTACAACTCATATTAGTCGACTACAATGCAGTTAATTAGAGCTACTCCGGTTATGAGAAATACACCTTTACATTGTTTTACGGTGTAGTCGACTACAACTCATATTAGTCGACTACAACTCATATTAGTCGACTACAACTCATATTAGTCGACTACAACTCATATTAGTCGACTACAATGCCTAGTAATCGACTCTTGAACTGCTTGTCTTGTGCATGTTTTGTGCATGTTCTACAATTCTCCACCTCGTACATCATTTGATTCACCTCAAATTTTGGGCCGAACACGAGAACACCAAGAACATCTAAAGAGATCACCATCGGACCAATCCGGGCCAATCCAGTTGTGCCACTACACCATGACGCCTCGTGCCCTCCCGAGGGATCAAGCTCATCGTAGTTCACCTCAAATCATCTCCACCTTACCCATTACCGCCCGAGTCATGCCCTCTTGGGCAAATCAACCTGAGAGTAATATGAAGCAAGTCTAAGCAATGCTTAAACTTACTACACAGTGACCACCTTGGTTAACATGTCGCGGGATTCTCATTCGTGTGCACCTTCATGAGAAATATCACCTCCCTCTATGACATCCGCACAAAATGATACGACATCAATATGCTTAGTGCGAGCATGATGAACTGATTCTTAGCCAAGTGAATTGCACTCGACTGTCACACCACAAGTTCACGTTTTCTGCTCAATCCCCAAATCGTCTAGAAGACCCCACAACCACAATGCTTCCTTCACTCCCTCGCCATGGCCATGTACTTTCGGCTCTGTGGTAGAAAGTGCCTTTGTGGCACTGCAACATCGTCATCCAACTACTTAGAGCTCCATGTATCTTAAATACATAACCGGTAGTAGATCGCCCGTCTATCTAGATCGCCCGCATAATCGAGTCCACAAACCCGTCAATCGACATGTTTCTCCACCAAACAGACCAGTATCAATTGTACCCTTTAAGTACACGAGGACCCTTCCTTTGCTTCCCGGTCGCCTTTCCGGATTAAGCCATGAATCTCCGACCACACTAACGCTTTGTGAAATATCGTGTACCTCCGCATACATTAAGCGCCAGCTGCACTAGCATAGGGAACCGCGCTCCATGTCGCCTTCTCTTCATTTGTAGTGGGAGATTGATTACCGAGAAAGCCTAAAGTGTGGAGCCAATGGAGTCACCACCGACTTAGCACTTTGCATCCCGAACCTCGCGATCACCGCTCTATGTAGCCCCGACTCAAGAACAATGCATTCGATTAAGGCTCTCTTCTAATCCCCATACCCGGTATTTTCCTAGCGGCACCCATGTCCTTCATCTCGAACTCTTCACCAAGTTGAGATTTCAACCTATCTATCTCCACCACGCTCTTAGAAGCAATAAGCATGTCATCCACATACAAAGAAGATAGATAAAATTACCTCCATGAAGCTTCGAATGTAAACACAACAATCATGATTGTTTAGGAAAACCCGTACTTGACATGAAGAGTCAAATCGCTTGTACCACTGCGGGGAGATTGCTTTAATCCATACGGTGACTTCCTCAAAGCGACACATGATTCTCCTTATCCTCAACCTTGTAGCCCTCGGGTTGATGCATGTAGATCTCTTCATCAAGTCTCCGTGCAAGAGAACGTTTTAACATCGAGTTGATCCGACTCAAAATCACCATGAGCAACAATACTCAATAGCACCGAATAGAAGTATGTTTCACCACGGGAGAAAATATCTCATTGTAATCCACACCCTCTTTACGTGCAAAACCCTTAGCCACTAGCCTCGCCTTGTATCTTACACCTTTAGAACTCGAAAGATCTTCCTTTCTTTTATACACCCACTTACAACCAATAGCTTTTCTTCCCTACGGGCAATGGGACCACCTCCCATGTTTGGTTCTTCGAAGAGATTCCATCTCTTCCTCCATCATGACCAACCAACTCTCACTATCCTTGTCGAATAGCTTCCTTGAAGGAGACGGCTCGTCCTCCTCCACGAGTCATTCAACCATATTAGCTTGCCCATAGTGCTTTAGGGGTTGATCAGCCCCGGCTTGATTACTGCTTGTATGCTCGCTTTGGCCTAGTGGAAGCCAAATTATCCCGCAGTGCTTTGTTGTTGTAGTGCTGTGTATTTTCTGTGAACCTCCTCTGCTCAAACTCATCATCTGCGACTTCCCGCTTGAGCACGATTAGAACCTAGTTGGTCTTTAGGTTCTATTTCAATAACACGAGACTTAGAAGTCTCACCGGTCCTCCACCATCATCCTTGGGCCCTGCAATCATGGATTTCTCATCAAAGGTAACATCCTGGCGACCACGAACTTTGAATCTTCCGTACACCAAAGGCGATAGCCTTTTACGCCCTTGCATATCCCAAGAATATTGCCTTCTTGGCCTCGCGTCAAGCTTTCCCTCGTTGGCGTGATAGTAGGCGGTACATCCGAAATTACGAGCCTATCATAATCGCATGCTCACGGCCACACCCATGGGTGTATCACCATCAATGTCGAATGTGGTGAGCGGTTCACAATGTAACAAAGGCTGAGCCACCGCTTACGCCCACCATTCGTTGCCCAATCACGCATAAGATCGCATACTCACGCCTTTTCCCGCGGTGTTGGTTCGATCTCTCAGCGACCCCATTACTGTGGTGTAGGCGGTGTCGATGTCGAACAATTCCCTCGATCCGAGAACTCCTTGAAAGCACCATCGTATACTGTACCGTTATCGGATCTCGGCGTCTTCAATTTCTTTCTGTCTGTTCTCAACCATTGTTCTCCACTTCTTGAATGTCTCGAACACCTCATTCTTATGCTTGAAAGTAAATCCAAGCATACCTAGAATAATCATCTATAAGCGAGACATAATACACGGAACCACCCTTGGAAGTTATGCGGCGGACCCCAAACATCCGTGTGCACATAATCTAGTATCCCTCGCTCTTAGACTTGCTTTGTTGGCTTGACCACGTGTGACTTTCCATACACACAATCCTCATAAAAATCCATGCTAGGTTCCTTGATTCTTGTGAGACCCTCTTTACCAAGCGAACTAGACCCTTCTCGACATATGCCCAAACGCCTAGCCGTAACGTGTGTGCTCACATGGGTCTCCACCACTTCCTTAGGTTCAACATTTGCATCTCCTGTCACCGTGGGTACGAGTATATAGATTACCGTGGCGAACACCCTTCATCACTACTAAGGAACCACGAACAACCTTCTTCACTCCGTTTTCCGTCACAATCACGCAACCACCGGGTCAAAGCACCAAGCGAGATAAGATTCTTCCGAAATTCGGAACATGCCTCACATCCGTCAAGGTTGAACCACTCCATCATGCATCTTGATTTTGATATTACCTAGCCCAACTTTTTTACAAGCATGGTTATTCCCCATCAATACGGTTCCCCATCAATGCCTCGTAGGTAGTAAACCACTTCCTATTTGGACACATATGGTAAGAGCAACCCGAATCAAGTATCCACTTCCGGAGATCTCCTCGCCACCCGTGGCGACATAGCATTCCTTATCGCTCCCTTCCTCGAAGCGTGGCTTCGCTTCTTCCTTGCCCTCTCTCCTCAGTCTTGTTGTTGTTCTTCTTTCCACCTACTCTCTTATTTGGACGGTCGACTTTGAAATGCCCGACTTCACCGCGCAGAAACATCCTTTTCCATAAGAGGTCTTGATTTAGATCTAGACTTTCCTCCTTGCCTTTTCCTCGCTCATTGCTCCTTCCTTTTGCAAACAATCCTGCGCTTGTTCCTGATACGCCGGTGGCCATGTCACTAGTTGCGGTCTTCAGAAGATCGTCAGCTAGAAGTGCCGTTCTAGTCTCATCCATCTTGATTTTCTCCCACAAGCCTCGGTGTTTGCAGGGTTCTCATAAGACTTGGCGAGGCGAGTAGTAGAGCGCTGATCCTCGTCTCCTACTTTAACATCTATGTCTTTCAAATCGATATGATCCTATCAAACTTGTTGATGTGTTCCCGGATTGATGAGCCCTCCTCCATCTTGCAAGTATACAATTTGGATTTTAAGTAGATCCGGTTAGTTAGACTCTTAGTCATGAAGGTACCCTCTAACTTCTTCCACCGCCTTCCTTGACCGTTTCCTCTCCATCTACCAAAGCTACATCCCTCTCGAGGCATAGGATAATCGGCCCGTGCTTCGGATCAACTCCTCCCAATCCTCATCGGACATATCCTTGTTCTTCTTCTCCTTTCCATCCAAAGTCTTGTGCAATTTTGCGAAATTAGAAAGTTTTCATCGCATCCTCCAATAAGAAAAATCGTTCTTCCCATTGAACTTTTCAATCTCGAATTTTCCCACTTTGGTGATTCTTGGTTGGCGCCATCCTCTGTTTGTCTTCGTGAATCCGCTTCTCGGGAATCACGAACACCCCTCAAATTAGAAATTACACCACTTCCAATCTGAACAATAGCTCGATACCAATTGTTGGTAGCGGACCATGGCCGTCGAAGAAACCACCGCAAGCAACAAATAACACAATAAAGAGTAAAGACCACGAGATTTCGTGGTTGACAAGTTGCCTCGTCCACGGGGTAAGGAGGATTTTCACTAATAGAAAGAGAGAATACAAATTAGGATTACAAGTTCTCACAAAGAAACCCTAAAACAAACCTCTCAATCTCTCAAAGATCTCCTCTCAAAGATGCAAACTCTCTCAAAGGTGCTCCAAAGCGTGCTTGAAAACTTACCTAACAATCGGGTTAGGGGTTATTAATAACCTCTAAGCAATTGGGTTTAAAACCAATTCCTAATTAGACCCGTTTTGAATGCACTTGATTAGTCGACTACAACTCATATTAGTCGACTACAACTCATATTAGTCGACTACAACTCATATTAGTGACTAGGCCAAACTGTGGATTAGTGACTATAATACAGTTAATTACTCTTTCAGTTCTTAGCAATACACCTTTGTTGTTTCTGGTGTAGTCGACTACAACTCATATTGAGTCGACTACTCTGTTCCCAAAAACTTGCTTTACATGCACTTCTGGTGTAGTAGAGCTACAATGCCTAGTAGTGGAAACTCTTGAACTGGCTTGTCTTGTGCATGTTTTTGTGCATGTTCTACAAATGGCTTTACGGAAGATGAAGAGAGTTTTGGTTTTGATGAAGGAAACATCGGGGATACTCTATGGATTTGAAGAACATCTTTGAAAAGGAGTTGGACAATGTTGTGATGCCACAACCATGTAGTTCCAGCTAGGATTGCTTTGAGTCGAGTTGTGCACTGTAGGCTTTCATCCTGTTCCTCGACCATATGCTTATAGTGATGTTTTCCTCGGGCTATGATCCTATTCCTAGGCCGCCTTATGCTTATCGTGGTGGTTTTCCGTAGGTTATCATCCAATTCCGGCCTATAAGCTCTTGCTTGAGTTCATGAGCCTTCTTTCTTTGTCTCGGCATAAAAAGCATCTTGTTTGCTTCATCATTGGATGTCAATGTATACATGCATTTGTGATGTCGGTTTGTAAAGAGTTTATTGATGCTATGAACAATAGATAGATACGTGTTTTATTTTGTTTTCATGTTGATGTCGTTTTGCGGTGAATATTAGACTAGTATATAAGCCGTTTCCTCTTTCAAGTTGAATCGTTTAGTTGTATTGGCCGAGGTTGTCTTACCAAAGGTTTAATTAAAAGAAGCGGAGATTTGATCAAAGCGATCCTAGTTATCTGGAGATCATTGAAATAAGCGTGGCGAGAGGTATTTCTCTTCATCTAAGCAAGGCGGTTGGCGAAGAACACGGATAGCTAACGAAGTTGCGGATCAACTTTTGCTTAAAGCGGGCATTACGCATCTTGGTGGAGTGCTTTAGCGTGTTTGAGAAAAATTAGCACATCGGGGCATCATCGCCCGAGCTATCGCATCTAGGTAAAGTAGTTTCACGAGTGTTGAGGTACATCCCTTCTCTTAGCAAACATCGAACTTAGGAAGCTTAATGTTGGTAAGGTGCATTCATGACATCATCGCTCGGTTAGGTGTTTCCATTGAGGGTGTCATCCATGGCTTCTAAAGTTGGGTCAAGCCTTTGATAGCTCGACTCTAGTCACCTCGAACAATACGAGTTTCTCTAGGCCATATGTTGGTATACCACAGGAATAGGTTAGGTATCTCCATCCTATATCCCCATATCCCATTTATATATATTATATATATATATATATATATATATATATATATATATATATATATATATATATATATATATATATATATATATATATATATATATATATATATATATATATATATATATATATATATATATATATATATATATATATATATATATATATATATATATATATATATCTTGTTATTAGGTTTATCGGGCTCCTCCTCGAAAGTCGAATCACATTCATCTTTTCAAGGGTTTTCTTAATCCTCCTCGGCCGTAGTTGTGACAATGGTCACCACTTGTTATAAGCTGCGTCTAGGGCAGTTGTCTCGAGATGTCATCAAGATTGGGTGGATTCTTTGTTGATGTCATCTTGTCCACTAGCCATCGTTCAAAGTTGATAAAAGCTAGGCCCCATGGTGGGCACTAATTGTCGATGCACGAAAAACTTACAAGATTGAGTCTGTGAGATTGAACATAGTAATGAGGACCCAATGATCTCCTTTGAAGCCTGGTGGTGAGTATTATTCAGATGGCTTGTGTTACACAGAAAATATATCAGATTTACATTTGTTGGTTGTCCACCAACGCCCTTCCGATGCCTAAGTAAGTCTCTTGATGATGAAGAAGTCAAAGCAGTAGGTAAATCTAGGTTAGGATTTTAGGGGTGACTATCATAAACCAAGGTTGGTGAGTGCAGGCGAGGTTAAGATGACAAAGAGTCAATCCTTTTACTTATAGGTAGGGTTGCATATTTATACTAATTGCCTAAGTGAGATTAGATAGTACATGTGTCATCATCACGCGGTTGAAGGCTATTATGGTAATTACTTGGGCTACAAATAAATCCATGTGGCAAGAGCTCATTAGCATGAGATGATACACCGGCGTGTATTGACTATTAGAGATTGAGTATCCGATTGATATCTCCTAATATGGTATATTGAGGATATGACACGATTGGATCAATCATCATTAATTGGGCGGACCACCATAAAACCATGTCGGTGAGGATTATGTATAGTAACCAAGCTGAGATAAGTTTAGTTATTATGGACTTTATCCATTCTATCTAGGCTTTAGTCGGGCCCATGGGCGTGGCGAGCTGTAATATTGAGTTGAATGTCCCACACTTTAACAGTTAAGTGGTTACACAGTTGACGAGTCAATTTAGAGTCGTAGTGTGGTGCAGCTTGCAATTGTAAATATGGGTTATATGCATAATAGGTCCTTCTGATTTTGTTTAGTTGTTCAGTTTGGGCATAGATATGTCGAGTTAGTACTTGTTTAACACAACCTTCAAGTTATAGTATAAAGAGTTATCGATCCCACGAGGAGCGGAAAGTAGGAAGAGTTTGTTCAAGTTTTGATTCTCAAATTATGCGATAATTAGGAGTTTATGTACATGGTGAAAGTGGTCATGAAATGAGTAGAGAGTAGATGTGGATTATGTGCAAAATAAATGAAGCGAGAAATGTGTTGTGGAGAGATTGAGATTGTGAAGGTGACAAAGTGTAAATAAATCAAAATGGAAGTGAGAATGGAGAGATGGAGAGTGAGAGAAAATAAATGCAAAGAAAATAAAGCGAGATTGAGATGAGGGAGTGATAGATAAATAAAACCAAGTATGTGCAAAATAAAAAGAAAACAAGATTGAGAGAGAGAGAGTAAAGGAAAATCATGATCAAGAAAATAAAATCAATAAAGCAAAAGATGGAGGATTCAATTAGAGTTATGAAGGAATCTAGAATTGAATCCACTAGCTAATCTTACTTATAAGATATGAACCATTCTCTTTTTATCACATTTTATTTTAGATTTATTAAGCATAGACTATCAAATCACTTAAGAAAAGCATAACCTATTAAATTATCACCTAAATGAAATCAATACAGGGAGAATAACAACAAGATAGTAATCCTAGAATTCATAAGCATAACCTATTAAACCACTTAAGGAAAGCATAGACTATCAAATTCTTCTTTTATTGATTAGTTCTCTAGTTGATTAGCCTAAACATGATCTTTTAAGCATAAAGTGATTCACAAATATAAGAGAGAATTAGACTAGTTTCATGCAAAACTAGATCCCCAGAGGTTAGTTCCACATCTTTGGAAAATAAAAAGAAATCAAGAGAGGGAGGAGGAAAAACTAAGTACAAAAGGAAAATAAGAGCAAAGAAAATAAAAAGAAAAAGAAAAAGAAAATGAGAAGAAAAGAAATAAAGACAATTTAACTAATTGCAAGGAAATAAATCTATACTACAAATTAAAGACAAGACATGAAAGTAAATTGCATGAAAGTAAATCTAAGCTACAAAGTATATATAAATGAACAAGAAATGAAAAATGCAAAGAAAATAAAGCGAGATTGAGATGAGAGTGATAGATAAATAAAACCAAGTATGTGCAAAATAAAAAGAAAACAAGATTGAGAGAGGAGAGTAAAGGAAAATCATGATCAAGAAAATAAAATCAATAAAGCAAAAGATGGAGGATTCAATTAGAGTTATGAAGGAATCTAGAATTGAATCCACTAGCTAATCTTACTTATAAGATATGAACCATTCTCTTTTTATCACATTTTATTTTAGATTTATTAAGCATAGACTATCAAATCACTTAAGAAAAGCATAACCTATTAAATTATCACCTAAATGAAATCAATACACAGGAGAATAACAACAAGATAGTAATCCTAGAATTCATAAGCATAACCTATTAAACCACTTAAGGAAAGCATAGACTATCAAATTCTTCTTTTATTGATTAGTTCTCTAGTTGATTAGCCTAAACATGATCTTTTAAGCATAAAGTGATTCACAAATATAAGAGAATTAGACTAGTTTCATGCAAAACTAGATCCCCACAAGAGGTTAGTTCCACATCTTTGGAAAATAAAAAGAAATCAAGAGAGGGAGGAGGAAAAACTAAGTACAAAAGGAAAATAAGAGCAAAGAAAATAAAGAAAAAGAAAAAGAAAAAGAAAATGAGAAGAAAAGAAATAAAGACAATTTAACTAATTGCAAGGAAATAAATCTATACTACAAATTAAAGACAAGACATGAAAGTAAATTGCATGAAAGTAAATCTAAGCTACAAAGTATATATAAATGAACAAGAAATGAAAAAGAAATGCAAAAGAAATAAAATGGAAACCTATAACTCGATCTTCATCTCATCCTCCTTTTGGTCCTTGGATAAGAAGAAGAAAGGAAATTGAAGGGTTGAAAAATTTTATTTATTGTGTAATAAAAGTTATAATTTTTGAAAGGTCTTCTCAATTAAGAGTAACCCTCCTCTCCAAATAGAATTTTTATAAAATATTTCACCTCAAACCTCTCCCTCTACCCTCTATTTATGGCCCATGAGTTGATGTGAACCATTGGATCAAACTTGGTCACCAGGAAGAGAAATCAGTCCTTAATTCAAATCATTGCGAACCAACCGATCATTGTCGGTTGGCCAATGATTGGCCGACCGATTGTGTCCGATGGTTTTATATCGATTTTATCTTTTCTTGATATTTTTGCACGAATTCTTCTTGGATTCCTTGGGTGTCTTGGGCCTTCATTTGTCTTCAGATTTGGGCTTCAAAAATTGGTGGAAATTCAGAGGATTTGAGTCATATGGGCTCTTATTCATTAATACTCTATTAGCCTGCAAATTAAGATAAAAACAGTTATTAGCAGGATATTTATTCATATAAAATAGGTAATGAGGGTATAAAATTATAATTAAATTTTGATTATCATCGATGTAACATCATTGAGAAATAAATAATTTTTACTTTCTCCTTCCATTTGTTATTGTCTTTGGTTACAAATTTTATTCCTTATTTTTATTGCCATCTGAGTTTGACTTATGACTTAACAAGCTTGGTTCTTGGTTGTGTTCTTTGAACTATATTTTTAATAGTTCTTGGGTTTATGTGGGTCCTTTGATTAGATCCAGCTAGTTGGTTGTTAGTAATTATGACCTTTGATTTGTAATGCATGCCTTGTGATTTTTTAGCTATTTCCCAAGGTGGATAGGAAAGGCTTATTTTTATGACTTGGGATCAATTACTTGGATTACAAGTTTTACGAATTTATATATTCTTGATGTTCCCCTCAAGACATTTGTTTATTTTCCATTTGCCATGGTGGCCCAAATTTGTCTTTGCAAGTTCATCAAAACAAATTGATCCATTAAAGAGGATTTTCTCGATGGTTTTCGAGATATGCTTCATGATTGGTGTGACATACTAGATTCAGGGTGCTTCATGGTGAAAGTTCCTTAGACAAAGAGGCATCTTTTGCCATGGTAGAGACAATGTCCCAATTTATGCTATCGTCCTCTCTTTAAGTAGCAAAGTTCTCATTGTCCTTGGGATTGTCCCATGGCAATTATCAACGAATTCCCTTCGATCTTGCTAGGATACATTGTTATTCTGATAGATTGGGTGTAGCACGAAGTTCATTATATTACGTCATTTAGTAATTCTTAAAAGGAGTCAAATGGAACTCATTACAACCTTTTGCCTTGTCGTGTCACGATGGTGAAGGGTCTTCCCTTGACACTAAATCTTTGGAAGGGTAAGTTCTTCTTTTTGACAAGCGTCTTCTAGTTAAGCCCCTTTCTTTCTTAGCGATTGGTCTAAGGTTGGACTAGACTCCTTTCCAATACAAAGGTGTTAAAGGTTAAGGATCCCTCCAGAGGAGTTGAGGGGCATCAAAGGGATGAAGTCTCTTCCTTTGCCCATTGACATAGCCGGCGGTTGTAGGTGGATAGCTTAATGAACAGGGATCATCTCTTCCATTGAGATGCTACCTACTGCTGCAAATGTACCTCAAGTTTTGCAGCGTGATATTAGGACATTGCTATGAATCTACCCAAGGAAGTCTTATCTACATTAGCTTACCCGAATCGAGAAAGAGGAGCCTCCTCACTTAATGTCGGCTGCCTTTTGAGCATGTTAGGAAGTCTCGTGAGACTCTAGGTTTTGATCATGGGAGTTTTCCTTCATCGATTGTTCAAGACCTAGGTCTCCTGCCTCTTCACTTGAAGTTGAGACCACGAAGGAAAAACACACCACCTTCCTTTGCTAGGTTTAGTGAGAAATTAGATCTTTCTAAGGCATCCACTGCTATGTACAAGCTTAGTGAATCGTATCACGGATATTTGGTGAGAGGCAAGCGAGAGATAAGTGGGCTAAAGGATTCAAGAGGGATTTGGAGGTTTCGATGCCTCTCTTCAAGCACTCGAGAGAGGGCATCCATACTTGAATAGGGGTATAAGCGCAATGAAGGAAGCGATCTTGCAAGGAGTCCAAGAGTATGATCTGTATGGAAACCTACTCTAACCAGTGAGCTAGCACTATTTGGGAGGAGTTAGGCTGAAGGTAGAGAAAGAACTTGTCAAAGCTCAAAGGCTTGTGGAGCAGCTTAAGGTCGGTGATGGTACACCGACCAAGTTCATCCATGTAAAATCGGATTAGGCTCCTTTTGTAATTTCTTTTTCTTATTTATGACTTTTATATTTTAGTGCCATGCAATGGATTCTAGATTTTGATTTTGATTTTGAAAAACCAGGTCTTTTGTTCCATTACCGCCCTTATAGAATCTGTTATGGTCTTGTCAATGAAAATTAGAGAAAAGTTAGTTGTCTCTATAGGAGGTATTGTTTGCCTCTAAGGTGAGATTCCCTTTCAGGGTCTTTAGCCTCGAGCGTGGACTTAGGTCCTTGAGGGAAGTCTTGTGGTGTGAGCTAAGGATAAAAATCCTTGAGAGTGCAAGGTCCTTAAGTTGAGGAATTTATCTCGAAAAGATCTTTTGCCTTAACTCGCTAATTTAGATCTTTTGCGGAGATTGTTTGAATGCCTTTGAAGATATATAGGTCTTTTGTTTGCCTAGATCTTGATGCCTCTACGGGATGGACATCCTATAAGGAGGGCTTTATGGCCCTCGAGTTGAGATATCCCAAGTCTTAATAGTGGGGTCATTCCTTTAGACGAGGCTTTTCACCTCAAATAGCAGGCTTTCTAGCTCACTAAACCATGGGCTCACAACCTAGGCTGGCGAGTTAGCCCTTTAGAATAGATTTTTTTTAACCTCAGAATGAGGGTTTCCTCTTTGCATGAAATAAGAATTTTTTTTACTTTAGTACTAGCTTTTGAGAAGAAGGTGCTTTATTCATTGACGAATAAGTTAATACATGACATGTAACAACATGCAGCTTGATGAGCTGCCTTATTTCGCTCTTCAAAATGTAGAAAAAAGTTCCATTTTTTTTTGGTTTAACACAGAGTTTGGGCTTCTCTTGTGAGATCCTTAGGGCTTGCCAGGCCTCCTATCCCCTGAGGAAGAGAGTTTGGCATTAATTATTCCACACCTCCATGGGTTCTCAGCTAGGGGCCTTAGATGCTTTCTTTAGAGCTTTGCACTCATTGATGTCATGTCCGATGTCTTTGTGTATTCGTAATATCTATTTTATACCTCTTATTATGGTCACCCGTAAACTTAGGAGGAGCTTTGTTGAGGTATTCCTCCTTTTGGACTAGGAACGGGACTTGCAATAGATGTGTTTAAGGGGGTGTACATCAGGAACTTCCTTGTCGGATTCTTCCCCTTTTCCTCATGTTCATATGCCAGTTGTTTAAGTTTAACTTGATCTCAACTTCGGGCCTTCCTCCATTGGCTCTTTCTCCAAGAGGGACTCCTTTGCATCCATGTATCTCCGCCCTATGTGGATTAGCTCGTCAAATTACCTCGGGTGCTACTTGAACAGATCTTGGCGAAGATCTTTTGGTTGAGACCCACAATATCCCGATGATAGTAACAAGATCATACAGTCTTGGACATCAAGTCATCTATCCTAATACCACTTGAAGTACTCCTTATGGCTCCTCTAAGCTCTTGCTTTAATTAGAGTAGCATGGCGGAGAGGGATTTCTCTTCATCTCGGCAAGGAAGTGGTTGGCGAAGAACACGAATAGCTAGCGAAGTTCTTGATTAACTTTTGCTTAAGTGGGTTGTTCGCATTTTACGTGCGCTTAGCGTGTTTGAGAAATAGCACATCGGGGCATCATCCGCGAGCTATCGCATCTAGGTAAAGTAGTTTCTTGAGTGTTGAGGGTACATCCCTTCTCTTAGTAAACATCAAACTTAGGAAGCTTAATGTTGGAAAGGTGCATTCATGACATCATCGCTTCGGTTGGGTGTTTCCATTGAGTGTGTCATCCATGGCTTCTAAAGTTGGGTCAAGCCTTTGATGGCTCGACTCTAGTCACCTCGAACAATACACGAGTTTTTGTGGGCCATATGTTTGGCGGTATACCACGGGCCAAGTTTGAGTATCATGTGGTTACTCTATACCATGTTTAATGATTGGGGTCATCTTGAGAGCCCCATACCTGTCTTGATCGGCTAGTTCAACATGTCGTTAGTTATGCGTATCTGATGAGTGGAGCAGGTAAAATCGATGACATATATATATTAGTTGTTAGTCCATTCGATCTTGTTATTAGGTATATCAGGCTCCTCCTCGAAAGTCAGTCCAGATCATCTTTTCAAGGGTTTTCTTAATCCTCCTCGGCGGTAGTTGTGACAATGGCCACCACTTATTATAAGCTGCGTCTAGGGCGAGTTGCCTCGAGATGTCATCAAGATTGGGTGGATTCTTTGTTGATGTCATTTTGTCCACTAGCCATCGTTCAAAGTTGATAAAAGCTAGGCCCCATGGTGGCACTAGCTTCAATGCGAAAAACTTACAAGATTTAGTCAGTGAGATTGAACATAGTAATGAGGACCCAATGATCTCCTTTGAAGCCTGGTGGTGAGTATTATTAAGATGGCTTGTGTTACACAGAAAATATATCAGATTTATGATGGTGGGTTGTCCACCAACGCCCCTCCGATGCCTAAGTAAGTCTCTTGATAATGAAGAAGTCAAAGCAGTAGGTAAATCTAGTAGAGGATTTTAGAGGGTGACTATCATAAACCAAGGTCGGTGGTACGGACCCGAGGTTAAGATGATGAAGAGTCAATCCCTTTACTTGTAGGTAGGGTTGCATATTTATATTGATTGCCTAGGGCAGATTAGATAGTACACGTGTCATCATCCTGCCGGTTGAAGCTGTTATGGTAATTACTTGGGCTACAAATAAATCCATGTAGCAAGAGCTCATTAGCATGAGATGATACAGCCGACAAGTATTGACAATTAGAGATTGAGTATCGATTGATATCTCCTAACATGGTATGTTGAGGATATGATCGATCGGATCAATCATCATTAATTAGGCGGACCACCATAAAACCATCTTGGGTTGAGGATTATGTATAGTAACCAAGGTGAGATAAGTTCGGTTATTATGGACTTTATCCACTCTATCTAGGCTTTTAGGTGGTGGGCATTGATGAGCTGTAATGTTGAGTCGAATGTCCCACACTTTAGAGTTAAGTGGTTACACAGTTAGCAGGTCAATTTGGAGTCGTAGTGTGAGTGCAGCTTAGCCCAATTGTAAAATATGGGTTATATGCATATGAGTCCTTCTGATTTTGTTTAGTTGTTCGGTTTGGGCATAGATATGTCAAGTTAGTAATTGTTTAGCGAAATGATATCACTCTTTCTCCTTCAAAGCTCTCACTCGTCTCATATGACTAGCATATTCATCAAATCAATTACTTTACAATCTAAAACCAAATATTTATCAATTAAGATATATAAAAATATTAGTATGAGTTATCTTTTCACCAAGGAAAAATGTGAGTTTTAGACAATTACGTTGAAATCGGTTGGTTTGGTTATTTGGTTTTAAATATTCCAAAACTAAATTGAACTGAGGTTTTTCTAAAAGCAGGCTGAGCTAGAGAAATTCGAGTTTATTAGGTTTACTTGATCGATGCTAACTACCAAGAGATAGAGTGGTGAGATCCACACCTTTTGATGTTACTAGTTCGGTGGACCTCTCTATTAGCTTATTCTTGGTAGCTCATTTTACTAAATGGGCGACACCTCATACTCATTTTACTTATTGAAAATCTTAACTTACATCTGAATATTTTTTTATTTTTGATTTTGAATTTCATCTTTGCCTCTCCTTAGCCACCTGTTGTCATGGCTTTGATGCAAGCCCGGCAAACTGTTTCATCTATGTACTTGTCTATTCAGAGACAGAAAATTGCTCTTAGTTGTTGTTTTTGTTTTGGCCTTAATATGGAAGGATACAAGGAGGAGAAATGAGGAGAGTGATGTGTTATTTACTTCAGCCTCATCTCATTAGTGTTCATCACATCCATGATCCATCACAATGGCATTTATATTGAGGTTTATAACAAAATATATCAATTTTTTCCATTATTTTGTTGTATTTTTGTTGCATGGCTTCATATATTGGTTTGTGTATGATATTGATACAGATGTGAAGAGATGGCTTGCAGATTTTGGGGTATAGGACATGCCAGACTCTTTCACGGAGTCTGTTTGATCACTTAGAAGAAATATGTAGCGTGTAAATAAAATTTCTAATTTCAAACTCCCCACCCATATATTCCATAATGAATATGTAGTAAAGGGCTTTGAACTTTTCTTCTGAAATCAACCTTCTTCTAGATCTAAGTCGGAGATATAGCAGGTCTTATTTGTTTTCTTGACGAGAATCCGTACATATTAGAAGAGATAAAAATGTTTAGCGTACACATTTCCCAGAGCCTGAGCAAGAATCACCCGCAGCTTTAAAACTACTACCACCGTCAGTTTGGTTCGCATCGGAGGATTTTACTGAAGAGCGTCTATAATCAAGATCAATCTTTATTATCAAGAAGCATAGCAAATAAGGATGAAGAACAAGTTTCACTTATACATTCTGGTCTAGGACATTCAGGCATCCTATTTACAATCTTTCCACATGCAGAGGAGCCTAGATCAAGGACATGGCGAAGCAACACGAGAGGTTTCAGTTAACTACTGGATGGGTGGTAAGAGCAAGTAGTACAAACTGACATGAGAGGTGAGGGACCTAGTGGCCAGAGATCTGATGTCGATGGGCGATGAGTAACTATTATACATTCACTTGGGACTTGGGAGTAAGAATACAGGTGCAGCGATGGACGATGAGCAACTATTATACATTCACTTGGGACTTGGGAGTAAGAATACAGGTGCAACGCCTCAGATTCATTGGGGGCATGAGATACTAGAAACTCTAGGCGAAGGAAAGAAGCATTGAGGATAGTACAATTTTGAACGTCATTTTCCCCTTTTTCCTTATCAACTTCCATACTTCAACTTAGAATTGAATGAGCCTTGCTAACAGTGTAAGTTGAATCCATGTACTCACTCATTCTTCCTAACAGCAAATGAAGAAAATTCAGAAGTTTCCTTACAAATGACCTTAAAGTTAGTTCCGGCTAGTAACCAAAGGGCTCAAAATAATATAAAAATATTTCAAGCTTATTGAACCAAAATGAAGTTGGCTACAAATATTCTCACTATCATCTCAGAATGGCTGCAGGAAAACATGCAAACCCATAAGTTCAAAGAAGGTAATAATCAAGGTTTTGCAGTCATAGCGGGGCCGCTGTCGGCGTAGAGGCGTCTGGCTGAGAATGATCAAGGCATACATTGGCTCTCGTCGGATCGAGGACCTCTTGACAACTTGCTTGCGAGTTGTTGGCATCTCCTCAGTGCTACTCACTGTGGAGGATGAAGCTTCGGTTGGCCCGTCGACAGGCTCGGATGAGAGACAGTGGCTGGCGCTCCACTACAAACTTCGGGAAGGCCCTCGACTAGGCGAAGAACCTCAGCGCCGATCGACCCGAGAGGCGAGAGAACCTGAGCCAGTATGTCGCGGCTCGGTGCTTGTCGAGGCTACAACTCGAGCCAAGAGGTCGAGAATAAGAAATTTGAAGAAAATGGGCCAAGAAGCCCCAAAAGGCGGTTAGCCGGCCGGGGAGGCGGGTACATCCTTCTTTGCTCTGAAGGAGCCGCCCGATAACCACGGTAGATTCCACCTCTACAGAAGTGAGGGAGGGCTGCTGCCGTCCCGGAAAACCGAGGTCATTATCATCGACAAGGTCCCCACCGAGAGAAGAGGGCAAATATCCACTTGGCCTCGGTAGAAGAGGTTGAGGTCCCAATAGGAGAGAGTCGACACACTGCCGAGTCGACCCATTGGCGAGGAAAAGAGACCCGATTCTTTGGCCTCTCTCGGGGGTTGGGATGGTGTATCCTCATCACATCGATGAGCTCGAGAAGGAGAAGTGGGGCCAGGCGAGGATCTTTGATGGGGTCTTCAAAATCGGTCCCCACCACAACAAGGAGCCACCATGAGTTACGATATGAACCTGGCGACATCTCAATAAGAGGGTCGGTCTTGGAGTCTCAGACTTCGCTCAATCGAGCTATCGAAGTTCTATCTCCCTCGTGATGGCGAGATCCTTAGCGAGATGCGGGCGTCGGCCAACTTGGACAATTATCAAATAATCCCCACAATGAAGCGAAACTTTTAAGTTTAGAGGTTATCGAAAACCATTTTAACTTTAATATTTTTCATAAACCCGCTCAAAACATGAATCCTAATTTTCAGCGGCAAAATTCTTCTAGGTATAACCTTAATAACCCATGTGAAAATTGATTAATACTATTTTGGGAGTTTCTGATAAAATCATACATTTATTAGGCGTTTTCTAAAACCCTAAACTTAAGGGGTCTTTGATATTTTGAAAGTTTGAGGGTTATTTGATCATGATCCAAAGTTGAAGGGAGTCTTCTGATATTTAGGCTTGAAGGGAGTCTTCTGATATTTGGGCAAAAGTCAATCTGAAATGAACTTGCTGCCAAAATAAACAAAACCTTTTGGTCATAGTTGACCCCAAATCTTTGATGGTTTACACTCAACCCTTAATCTTCAATTTCCAAATTGGACCCATATGTAAATCTTCATCTCGGTTTGAAATAGGGGTCTTATTTAAAACAACTTAATAGTTTGTTGGTGTCAATCCAAAATGCCAGGTGGAATTTATAAATAATAAGGATTTAGGGACCTAGTGTAGGATTAACAAGATATGGGGTCTAATATGACAAAAACCCAATATAGGCCCTAATTCTAGTCAGAAAAATCAATTCCTTTCCTAATCCTTCAAGGACTGGAGTTGGCCAATTAACAAATAGGAAACGCTATAGTTGAAGACTTTAAACCTGATCTGATTAGGATTAAGTTTAACGGCCACTTTCTAGTGAAAACCCTTCTCCTAATCCGTCTCCAACTCGTACTATAAACGGAAACTGCGACATATATCCAAATTAAGCCCCTCTCTCTATATATATGTATATATATGTGACACTGGTACAAAGCTCTAAAGCACATTCTAACAGAGACAAAACCAATTGATCAAGAAGAGAGTGTGTGTTATCTGCAACTTCGCAACCATGGTTTCGAGCGAGTCCGAGATGTTTGGGGCCATAATCTGGATCAAGAGCTCGGCTTCATATCAGAGCTCTGCAAGACGTGCAAGTTAGTCTTCCTCGATGCTGAGTTCGGGCTTCCTCCAGTCGGCACCTCGCGGCTCTTCTGAAGAGAAATCTACAGCTCTCAAGCACAAGCGTCGACAGGATGAAACTGACACAGTTGGGAATCACGCTGACTAACGAAGAAAGCTTCGCCTCCTGGCAGTTTAACATGAAAGATTTCGATCCTCAGGTTGATGATTGCTTGGAAGCCTCGATAGAGTTTCTCAAAAAGCGGGATTGACTTTGACAAGAATGCAGAGAGCGGTGTCAGAAGCGGACATTCTCTCGAAAGAGCTGGTAGAAAACTAGTAAGAGGAGTTGAAGGGCTAAAGTGGATCACTTTTCACGGCATGTATGATCTGCATACCTGATCAAGATTGTCTATCAGATGCCTCTGCGGACACATTGGCGGGTTTCTTGAGATTGGTAAGAAAGCTATTTGCACGAGGGTTCACGACCTCAAATATATGGTGAAAAGAGTATGGCGTCTCTCTCTGAAGTGGGCTTGGTTAAGCTTTCGAGGATGCTGGAGATTGAGTGGAGGGAGCTCGCATCAGGCGGACATGACAGTCTGCTCACAGCAATGGCTTTCTGGAAAATGAAGAGGGAGTTTTCGGATTTTGATGAAGGAAACATGCGGGGATACTCTATGGATTTGAAGAACATGCTGAAAAGGAGCTGGACAATGTTGTGATGCCCTGCAACCATGTAGTTCCAGCTAGGATTGCTTTGAGTCGGAGTTGTGCACCTGTAGGCTTTCATCCTGTTCCTCGGCCATATGCTTATAGTGATGTTTTCCTCCAGGCTATGATCCTATTCCTAGGCCGCCTTATGCTTATCGTGGTGGTTTTCCCATAGGATATCATCCAATTCGAGGCCTTATAAGCTATGCGCAGTTCCGCCAGAGCCTTCTTTCTTTGTCTCAGCATAAAAAACTGTACTGTTTGCTTCATCATTGGTTGTCAATGTATACATGCATTTGTGATGTCAGTTTGTAAAGCGTTTATTGATGCTATGAACAACAGTTAGATACGTGTTTTATTTTGTTTTCATGTTGATGTCTGTTTTGCTGTGAATATTAGACTAGCATAAGCCGTTTCCTCTTTCAAGTTGAATCGTTTAGTTGTATTGGCTTCTGAGGTTGTCTGGAGATCCTAGTTATCTGGAGATCATTCAAAATAGCATGGCCGGAGAGGTATTTCTCTTCATCTCAGCAAGGAAGCGGTTGACGAAGAACACGGATAGCTAACAGAAGTTGCAGATCAACTTTTGCTTAAGCGGGTTATTCGCATCTTAGTCGTGCTGCTTAACGTGTTTGAGAAAAATTAGCACATCAGGGCATCATCCGCCCGAGCTATCTGCATCTAGGTAAAGTAGTTTCCTGAGTGTTCGAGGGTACATCCCTTCTCTTAGCAAACATCAAACTTAGGAAGCTTAATCTGTTGGTAAGGTGCATTCATGACATCATCGCTCAGTTGGGTGTTTCCATTGAGGGTGTCATCCATGGCTTCTAAAGTTGGGTCAAGCCTTTGATAGCTCGACTCTAGTCACCTCGAACAATACCTGAGTTTCTCTGGGCCATATGTTTAGGCAGAGGTATACCCTGGAGCCAAGTTTGAGTATCATGCGGTTACTCTATGCCTGTTGATTGATTCGGGTCGTCTTGAGAGAACCCTACCACTTTTGATCTGGCTAGTTCAACATGTAGTTAGTTGTCTGTATGCAGCGATGGAACACGTAAATCGAGCTGACATATATATATATATATATATATATATATATATATATATATATATATATATATATATATATATATATATATATAGAGAGAGAGAGAGAATATGGAGAAACTTGGTACCAAGTTCCTTAAAGGAACTTGGTAGTGAGATGGACAAATCAGTCCACACCTCAGGGGAAAAATAGAGAGAGAGAATGAGGAGAGAAAGATTTTTTAAAAGTTAGGCTTGTGGACCAAATTTGTCACATCACTACCAAGTTCTTTTAAGGAACTTGGTACCAAATTTTCCATTTTTCTCATATATATATATATATATATATATATATATATATATATATATATATATATATATATATATATATATATATATATATATATATCGGCCATCGATCTTGTTATTAGGTTTATCGGGCTCCTCCTCGAAAGTCGAATCACATTCATCTTTTCAAGGGTTTTCTTAATCCTCCTCGGCGGTAGTTGTGACAATGGTCACCACTTGTTATAATTAGCGTCTAGGGCGAGTTGTCTCGAGATGTCATCAAGATTGGGTGGATTCTTTGTTGATGTCATCTTGTCCACTAGCCATCGTTCAAAGTTGATAAAAGCTAGGCCCCATGGTGGGCACTAATTGTCGATGCGAAAAACTTACAAGATTGAGTGTGAGATTGAACGATGTGAGGACCCAATGATCTCCTTTGAAGCACGGTGGTGAGTATTATTACGATGGCTTGTGTTACCTGAGAAAATATATCGATTCACGATGGTGGGTTGTCCTAGCATATGATACTAAGTAAGTCTCTTGATGATGAAGAAGTCAAAGCGTGAGGTAAATCTAGGTTAGGATTTTAGAGGGTGACTATCATAAACCAAGGTTGGTGAGTGCGGGCGAGGTTAAGATGATGAAGAGTCAATCCTTTTACTTATAGGTAGGGTTGCATATTTGTACTAATTGCCTAAAATGAGATTAGATAGTACATGTGTCATCATCTTGGGTTGAAACATTATGGTAATTACTTGGGCTACAAATAAATCCATGTGGCGAGCTCATTAGCATGAGATGATCTGACCGGCGTGTATTGACTATTAGAGATTGAGTATCAGATTGATATATCCTAATATGGTATATTGAGGATATGACACGATTCGGATCAATCATCATTAATTGGCGGACCACCATAAAACCATGTCGGGTTGAGGATTATGTATAGTAACCAAGTGAGATAAGTTCGGTTATTATGGACTTTATCCATTCTATCTAGGCTTTTAGGTCGGGCCCATGGTAGTGATGAGCTGTAATATTGAGTTGAATGTCCCACACTTTAGAGTTAAGTGGTTACAGTTGACGAGTCAATTTAGAGTCGTAGTGTGGTGCGGCTTAGCCCAATTGTAAATATGGGTTATATGCATAATAGGTCCTTCTGATTTTGTTTAGTTGTTCGGTTTGGGCATAGATATGTCGAGTTAGTACTTGTTTAGCACAACCTTCAAGTTATAGTATAAAGAGTTATCGATCCGAGGCGAGTAGGAGAAAAGTTTGTTCAAGTTTTGGTTCTCAAATTATGCTTGATAATTAGGAGTTTATGTACATGGTGAAAGTGGTCATGAAAAGAGTAGAGAGTAGATTGTGGATTATGTGCAAAATAAATGAAGCGAGGAAGAAAATGTGTTGTGGAGAGATTGAGATTGTGAATGTGACAAAGTGTAAATAAATCAAAATGGAAGTGAGAATGGAGAGATGGAGAGTGAGAGAAAATAAATGCAAAGAAAATAAAACAAGATTGAGATGAGGGAGAGATAGATAAATGAAAACCAAGTATGTGCAAAATAAAAGAAAACAAGATTGAGAGAGAGGAGAGAGTAAAGGAAAATCAAGATCAAGAAAATAAAATCAATAAAGCAAAGATGGAGGATTCAATTAGAATTATGAAGGAATCTAGAATTGAATCCACTAGCTAATCTTACTTATAAGATATGAACCATTCTCTTTTTATCACATTTTATTTTAGATTTATTAAGCATAGACTATCAAACCACTTAAGAAAAGCATAACCTATCAAATTATCACCTAAATGAAATCAATACACATGAGGAGAATAACAACAAGATAGTAATCCTAGAATTCATAAGTATAACCTATCCAACCACTTAAGGAAAGTATAGACTATCAAATTCTTCTTCTATTGATTAGTTCTCTAGTTGATTAGCCTAAACATGATCTTTTAAGCATAAGAGAGTGATTCACAAATATAAGAGAGAATTAGACTAGTTTCATGCAAAACTAGATCCCCACAAGAGGTTAGTTCCACATCTTTGGAAAATAAAAAGAAATCAAGAGAGGAGGAGGAAAAACTAAGTACAAAAAGAAAAATAAGAGCAAAGAAAATAAAAGAAAAGAAAAGAAAAGAAAAGAAAAAGAAATAAAGACAATCTAACTAATTGCAAGGAAATAAATCTATACTACAAATTAAAGACAAGACATGAAAGTAAATTGCATGAAAGTAAATCAAAACTACAAAGCATATAAATGAACAAGAAATGAAAAGAAATGCAAAAGAAATAAAATGAAAACCTACAACTCTGATCTTCATCTCATCCTCCTTTTGGTCCTTGGATAAGAAGAGAAAGGAAATTGAAGGGTTAAAATTTTATTTATTGTGTAACAAAAGTTATAATTTTGGAAGGTCTTCTCAATTAAGAGTAACCCTCCTCTCCAAATAGAGTTTTACAAAATATTTCACACTCAAACCTCTCCCTCTACCCCTCTATTTATGGCCCATGAGTTGATGTGAACCATTGGATCAAACTTGGCCAGAAGAAATCAACCCTTAATTCAAATCATTTGCCAACCAACCGATCGTGTCGGTTGGCCAATCGGTTGGCCGACCAATTGGTGGCCGATTAATAATCGGTTGGTTTGTAATCGATTTTATCTTTTCTTGATATTTTTGCGAATTCTTCTTGGATTCCTTGATTGTCTTGGGCCTTCATTTGTCTTGATTTGGGCTTCAAAATTGGTGAAAATTGAGGATTTGAGTTATATGGGCTCTTATTCATTAATACTCCATTAGCACGTAAATTAAGATAAAAATAGTTATTAGCGGGATATTTATTCATATAAAATAGGTAATGAGGGTATAAAATTATAATTAAATTGTGATTATCATCGATTAACATCATTGAGAAATAAATAATTTTACTTTCTCCTTCCATTTGTTATTGTCTTTGGTTACAAATTTTATTCCTTATTTTTATTGCCATCTGAGTTTGACTTATGACTTAACAAGCTTGGTTCTTGGTTGTGTTCTTTGATCTATATTTTTAATAGTTCTTGGGTTTATGTGGGTCCTTTGATTAGATCCAGCTAGTTGGTTGTTAGTAATTATGACCTTTGATTTGTAATGCATGCCTTGTGATCTTTTAGCTATTTCCCAAGGTGGATAGGAAGGCTTATTTTATGACTTGGGATCAATTACTTGGATTACAAGTTTTCGAATTTATATAGTCTTGATGTTCCCCTCAAGACATTTGCTTATTTTCCATTTGCCATGGCTGACCAAATTTGTCTTTGCAAGTTCATCAAGAGCAAATTGATCCATTAAAGAGGATTTTCGATGGTTTTCGAGATATGCTTCATGATTGGTGTGACATACTAGATTAGGGTGCTTCATGGTGAAAGTTCCCTTAGACAAAGAGGTGTCTTTTGCCATGGTAGAGACAATGTCCCAATTTATGCTATCTGTTCCTCTCTTTAAGTAGCAAAAGTTCGTTGTCATTGGGATTGTCCCATGGCGGTTATCTTGAATTCCCTTCGATCTTGCTAGGATACATTGTTATTCTGATGGGTGGGTGTAGCACCAAAGTTCATTATATTACGTCATTTAGTGATTCTTAAAAGGAGTCAAATGGAATTCATTACTACCTTTTGCCTTGTCGTGTCACGATGGTGAAGGGTCTTCCTCTTGACACTAAATCTTTGGAAGGGTAAGTTCTTCTTTTTAGACAAGCGTCTTCTAGTTAAGCCCCTTTCTTTCTTAGCGATGGGTCTAAGGTTGGACTAGACTCCTTTCCAATACAAAGGTGTTAAAGGTTAAGGATCCCTCGAGGAGTTGAGGGACATCGAAGGATGAAGTCTCTTCCTTTGCCCATTGACATAGCGGCGGTTGTAGGTGGATAGCTTAATGAACACGGGGATCATCTCTTCCATTGAGATGCTACCTACTCTTTGCAAATGTACCTCAAATTTTGCGGTGTGATATTAAGGACATTGCTATGGATCTACCCAAGGAAGTCTTATCTACATTAGCTTACCCGAATGAGAAGGGGAGCCTCCTCACTTAATGTCGGCTGCCTTTTGAGCATGTTGGGAAGTCTCGTGAGACTCTAGGTTTTGATCATGGGAGTTTTCCTTCATCGATTGTTCAAGACCTAGGTCTCCCTACCTCTTCACTTGAAGTTGAGACCCTGAAGGAAAAACACACCACCTTATTTGGTAGGTTTCATGAGAAATTAGATCTTGTTGAGGCATCCAGCACTATGTACAAGCGGCGATAAGCGAGCTAAAGGATCAAGAGGGATTTGGAGGTTTCGATGCCTCTCTTCAAGCACTCAGAGAGGGCATCCGCATACTTGAATAGGGGTATAGCGCAATGAAGGAAACGGTCTTGCAAGAAGTCCAAGAGTATGATACGCTGTATCTAAACCTACTCCAGACCCAAAGTAAGCTAGCACTATTTGGGAGGAGTTAGCTCAAGGTAGATAAAGAACTTGTCGAGCTCACGAGGCTTGTGGGCAGCTTAAGGTGGTGATGGTACACCGATAAGCTCATCCAGTAAAATCGGATTAGGCTCCTTTTGTAATTACTTTTCTCATTTATGACTTTTATATTTTAGTGCCATGCAATGGATTCTAGATTTTGATTTTGATTTTGACAAACCAGGTCTTTTGTTCCATTACCGTCCTTATAGAATCCTGTTATGGTCTTGTCAATGAAAATTAGAGAAAAAGTTAGTTGTCTCTATAGGAGGTATTGTTTGCCTCTAAGGTGAGATTCCCTTTCAGGGTCTTTAGCCTTGAGCCGTGGACTTAGGTCCTTGAGGGAAGTCTTGTGGTGAGCTAAGGATAAAAATCCTTGAGGGTGCAGGGGCCTTAAGTTGAGGGAATTTATCTCGAAAAAGATCTTTTGCCTTGACTTCGCTGATTTAGATCTTTTGCGGAGATCGTTTGAATGCCTTCCGAAGATAGGTCTTTTGTTTGCCTAGATCTTGATGCCTCTACGGGATGGACATCTTGCAAGGAGGGCTTTATGGCCCTCGAGTTGAAATCTCCTAGTCTTAGGTGGGGTCATACCTTTAGGCGAGCTTTTCACCTCATATAGCGGGCTTTCTAGCTCAGCGAGCCATGGGCTCACAACCTAGGCTAGCGAGCTAGCCCTTTAGAATAGATTTTTTTAACCTCGAATGAGGATTTCCTCTTTGCATGAAATAATATTTTTTTTTTTACTTTAGTACTAGCTTTTGAGAAGAAGGTGCTTTATTCATTGATGAATAAGTTAATACATGATATGTAACAACATGCAGCTTGATGAGCTGCCTTATTTCGCTCTTCAAAATGTAGAAAAAAGTTCCTTTTTTTTTTTTGGTTTAACACAGAGTTTGGGCTTCCCTTGTGAAATCCTTAGGGCTTGCAGGGCCTCCTATCCCTAAGGAAGAGAGTTACGTTAAGTATTCCACACCTCCATGGGATCTCGACTAGGGGCCTTAAGATGCTTTCTTCTTACCCTTGTTGCCTCTATCGAGTCTCTTGCCCCTTTGGGCTAGTGGCATCCTACATTTAGTTATTTCTTTCTTAGTAAACATCAAACTTAGGAAGCTTAATATGTTGGTAAGGTGCATTCATGACATCATCGCTCAGTTGGTTGTTTCCATCGAGGGTGTCATCCATGGCTTCTAAAGTTGGGTCAAGCCTTTGATAGCTCGACTCTAGACACCTCGAACCATACAGTTGCTCCGAGACCCAGCGTTTGGCAGCCACCCAGGCCAAGTTTGAGTATCATGTGGTTACTCTATGCCTGTTGATTGATTGAGTGTCTTGAGAGCCCCTACCTTCTGCTTGATATGGCTAGTTCAACATGTAGTTGGTTATGCGTATCTGTGATGGAACATGTAAATATATATATATATATATATATATATATATATATATATATATATATATATATATATATATATATATATATATATATATATATATATATATATAAAGTTGTTCATCCATCCGATCTTGTTATTAGGTATATCGGGCTACTCCTCGAGAAGTCGGTCACATTCATCTTTTCAAGGGTTTTCTTAATCCTCCTCGGCGGCCATTGTGACAATGGCCACCACTTGTTAAAGCTGCGTCTAGGGCCGAGTTGTCTTGAGATGTCATCAAGATTGGGTGGATTCTTTGTTGATGTCATCTTGTCCACTAGCCATCGTTGCCCCATGGTGAAGCTAGCTGTCGATGCATGAAAAACTTACAAGATTGAGTGCGTGAGATTGAACGATAATGAGGCCAATGATCTCCTTTGAAGCTTTGGTGGTGAGTATTATTAAGATGGCTTGTGTTACCTGAGAAAATGTATCAGTTCTGATGGTGGGTTGTCCTGGCCCCTCGATGCCTAAGTAATTCTCTTAATAATGAAGAAGTCAAAGCGGTAGGTAAATCTAGGTTAGGATTTTGGGGTGACTATCATAAACCAAGGTCGGTGATGCAGTCGAGGTTAAGATGATGAAGAGTCAATCCTTTTACTTGTAGGTAGGGTTGCATATTTATCTTGATTGTGATGTAGGGCCATAATAAGAAATATATTCAAAGTTAGAATCAATTTAGATTAGGAAATATATTTAAAGTTAGAGTCAAATTAGATTAGGAACCTCGTGGTAAGGCTTCGTGTTATCACCGCTGCGTCAGATTGCCTAGGGCAGATTAGATAGTGCATGTGTCATCATCCTGCTGGTTGAAGCTGTTATGGTAATTACTTGGGCTGCAAATAAATCCATGTGGCAAGAGCTCATTAGCATGAGATGATCTGTAGGCGTGTATTGACAATTCGAGAGATTAAGTATCGATTAATATCTCCTAACATGGTATGTTGAGGATATGATCGATCTGAATCGAGTCATCATTAATGGAAATGGAACCACCATAAAACAATGCGGTTTGAGGATTGTAATACAGTAACCAGCGAGATAAGTTAGGTTATTATGGACTTTATCCACTCGATCTAGGCTTTTAGGTCAGGCCATGGGTGCGTGACAAGCTTGTAATGTTGAGTTTGAATGTCCCATACTTTAGCGAGTTAAGTGGTTACACAGTTGGCCGAGTCAATTTGGAGTAAGTAGTGTGAGTGCAGCTTAGCCCAAGTGTAAAATCTAGGTTATATGCATAACATGTCCTTCTGGTTTGTTTAGTTGTTGGTTTGGGCATAGATATGTCGAGTTAGTACTTGTTTAGCGAAAAGATATCACTCTTTCTCCTTCAAAGCTCTCACTGCGTCTCATATGAATAGCATATTCATCGAATCAATTACTTTGCAAACTAAAACCAAATATCTAGAATTAGTAGGGGCTTTGAACTTTTCTTAGAAATCAACCTTCTTCTAGATCTAAGTTAGGAGATATAGCGGTGTTATTTGTTTTCACGTGATATGATCTAAAGGGATGAAAAAGAAATTAAAACCTCGTAGAATCCGTCCATTGTAGAAGAGATAAAAATGTTTGGTACACACTTCCTAGAGCGACCAAGAATCACCATGACTTTAAAGCGACTACCAGAGTGGTTCGGTTGGAATCGGAGGATTTTACTAAAGAGCATCTACAATCAAGATCAATCTTTATTATCAAAACCTGACAATTAGGATGAATACAAGGAGTAAGAAGAACAAGTTTCACTTATACATTCTAGTCTAGGGCATTGGGCATCCTATTTATAATCTCTCCGTGCGGAGGAGCCTAGATCAAGGACATGGCTTAGCGAGAGGTTTGATTAACTCTTGGATGGGTGGTGAGGCGAGTAGTACAAAGCGATATGAGAGATGAGGGAACTAGTGGCGGAGATCGATGTCGATGGGCGATGAGTAACTATTATACATTCACTTGGGACTTGGGAGTAAGAATCTGAGGTGCAGCCCATGATTCATTGGGGCATGAGATATTAGAAACTCTAGGCGAAGGAAGCGGCATTGAGGATAGTACAATTTTGAGCGTCATTTCCCCCTTTTTCCTTATCAACTTCCATACTTAAACTTAGGCTGAATGAGCCTTACTAGCGGTGTAAGTTGAATCCATGTACTCACTCATTCTTCCTAACGACAAATGAAGAGAAAATTCAGAAGTTTAGTTAGAAGCGGAGGCAAATCAAGTGAAAGGTGCAATTTTATTCATTAGTATTGGGGTATATATATACAAGAGGTGGTCTCATTCTTCTACTCTATCATTTGTGGGACTAAACAAAGGGGTCTATTCCCATCTAACATAAAGAAATAATTCTCAACACTCCTCCTCAAGATGGGTAAAAGATATCTATTAAGCCCATCTTGTCACACCCTCTAGCTAGGTCTCTTGAGCTAAGTCCTTTAGTCAAGCGGTCTGTACGATCCTTAGTTGGAACATGGCCTAACTCCGATGTGCTTGTTGACTTCTCTTTGATGAAAAGCTGTCAATCTCGATGTTCTTGGTTTTGTCATGCTTTGGGTTGTTGGCAATCTTGATGACTTGTTGTCACACCACAACCTAATCTTGGCCCCTTGATCTAGCTTTAGCTCCACCGGCATGCTTTTCGGCCATCAACTCGCAACCCCGGCCATTGCTCACGTACTCTGCTTGTTTGTTGATCTTGCCACCACATATTGCTTCTTGCTTTTCAAGAGACTAGGTTGCCTCCTACAAATATCACGGTACCTTGAGGTAGACCTCCTATCATCTCACGGCTAGCCAATCGAGTCACGGTAGTCCTCAATGTTCACATGGTCACTCCTCACGAATATCGGTCCTTTGCGGGCACCCTTGAATGCCGGGATCATTACTACATCCATATGACCCTTCCTCGGGTCATGCATGTAGCGACTCACCATGCTCACCGCAAATGAAATATCACGGGCGTGTGTGACTCGGATAGATCAACTGCCTCGACAATCGGCTTGAACCTCGATCGATCGGTGTAGTAGCGGGTTTGCACCTAACATTCTGTCTGCAAGAAGATCCGGTGCATACTTTTGCGGAAGAGAACAATCCCCTCAGCTCCATGAGCTATCTCTATTCCAAGAAAGTATGAAGGCGACCCGGATCCTTCACTTCAAATTCTTTGTTCAATCTCACCTTGAAATGGGCAATCTCTTTCTCATCATCCCTGTGATGATCATGTCATCTACATACCTTTGCAAGCATAGTGATGTGGCCCCACTTCTTTGAAAGAATACGGTATAATGGGTATTGATGCGCTTGTATCCCATACCAATCATAGCCCTCTGAACAGCCGAAGACCATGCTCGGGGAGACTTTTTAGTCCATCTGAGACTTCTTGACTGCGGACTTTACCCTTTATGCGTCTTGTGCCAAATCACGGTGGTATCTCCATATACACCTCCTCCACTAGATCCCCATGAAAGCGCATTCTTCCGTCTAGTTAGTGTAGTTTCCATCCACTATTTCTGCGAGAGATCGGTGTCGAGCGGTGCTCATCTTAGCCTTTGGTGCAAAAGTCTCATCGTAGTCAATGTCGTATGTCGGTTGTACCATTTTGCCACGGTCGTGCCTTGTAGTGTTCAGCACGCATACGGATTACGCTTCCACGGTAAACACCTATTTACATCCATGCTCTTCTCTGGCGGCGGTGTCACCGCTCCCATGTGTGGTTCTTCTCGAGAGCCCCTAGCTCCTCGTGCATGGCTGCCTTCCACTTTGGGTCCTTCCTAGCAGCCTGCCAGTTGTTAGGTATAGTAACATAATCTAATGATGCAATGAATGCTCCATGTGAAGGGGATATGTTAGAATAGGAAATAAATTGAGCAAGATCCCAACCATATCGTCCGGAGGATTACGCATTCTGCGAGTAGTCCTCTTCTGATTTCTTGGTGTGGGCGGAGGGTAGCATTAGAAGGAATTATATCACGAAGTGGAGGATGGTGTAGGTTTCTCAAGAGTTAGAAGCGAGGAGGAATGAGGCAGGCAGCAGCTTGTAGGCACCTCGACCTTGTAGGCACCGGTGATCCCCCTCATACAGCGTATGCGTAACTCCCCAGTGTGGAAGCAACTCCCACAGCTGGGCTTAGCACCCTTGTCTCTTCCTCCTCCCCTTCGTCTTCATCCTCCTCCTCCTCACGAGTAGGGACCCAGTGGGATTGACCCCTTAAGCTCTCACCATTCTCCCCTCTTGCCTCATACCTCCCGATTATGGCGAGTCTCCAAAGGGTGAAGTTACCCCAATGTGTAGTATGGCTCGAGCTTTGAAATCGCACATCCATCTTGACAAATAGTCTTTTTCCTTTGGGCTCCAGCGGACATACACTTTACGTGTGCGGTATCCGAACATACACTTCCGACCCTAGGGTCGGTTCCCAGCGAGATAATCTGTTGTCCTTCACAAAATGCACCTGACCAAACACCTTCAATGGTAGGGTCCCCGTTGTCTCCCTTCGGTGTCTCCGCGAGATTTCCATTTCAATACACTCAAAGGCATCCTATTGATTAAGTGGCGACCGTCAAAGCGCTTGTCCCACTTGGATTTTGGGACATTCATTGCCATCATCATACTCTAGCAACTTCTAGGAGATGTCTATTCTTCCTCTCTGCTACCCCATTAGAGGGTGTATGTGCATGTAGTGCGGTATTGTATCCCTTGGGCGGATACTCGTAAATATTCTATTGGTGTACTTTCTGTCCATTATCGACCTCAACACCTTTACTTTGCACCATCTTGAGTGCGGATGTGCCTATGAAAGTCTTTGAAACAACCAACTACATCATTCTTATTTTTATGGTACACCCAGTGACTCTAGAAAAATAATCAATAAATATAACAAAATACTTGCATCCACTTATAGAATTTATTGGACAATATCCACATCGTCGAATGTATCACCTCAAAACTCTGAGGAACTCCTATTACGGCGATATAAGAGCTTCTAGTAAGCTTCCCAAACTCACAAGCATCCTGCTGAAGCTTACGTTGATTTGCTTTACGAAATAAGGTTGGATGCATTTTACGAATACTAAATGAAGGATGTCCCATCCGTTTATGATGTAACATCAACTCATCCTCTGCGCACACCTCAGTTCCTCCTGCTCGTCCTCTCAACCATAGATGTCGTGAGTCCATCCCTTCACGGTCCGGTACCCTGACCGCTTCGCCATGTGCGGTCAGAGTCTTACATGTCCCTTCTCTGAAGATCACCTTAGGAATATCGAAAGAAACAACATTTGGTTGAAGGATAATGACACTAATGGATAGCAGGGCTATGAGAAAATGAAGGAGCATGCAAAATATTAGATAGTGTTCTGAGGCAGTACAATTACGGTGTCCTTACCGACCGATGCATGCTTGTACCATCGCAATCTGGATACTCTCGGCTATGCGGTGAGTATAAACGAAACTCAGCATTGCCGGTTATATGTCTGGATGCTCAGAATCTATTATCGGTCTGTGGATCTAGTGGCGACCATGGATGCAAGGACATATGTGTCGTTCATACCTTTGTTTGGGTGTCTTGTGAAGGCGTGGCGGCATAGTCTCCTCGAGCGGTAGATGCACCCTCGGACCGTCGTCTATTACTTTATGTTTCCTTCGGTCTGCCAAGAGAGCTCGATCCTCCTCGGTAAAGTCATCTGGCTTCTTCCTCCTCCTCTGCCAGCGGCAGTTAGCTAGATGGCCTCCTCTTTCACCTCGTAGGCCTCCCGACCCGGACCTCGGCTGTCCATGTCCACCCGGTTCTTCTCCTTGGATGGCTTAGAGCACATCGTCTCCGGATGCCCTACCTCTCCACGGTTAAAACCTTTGCTAGTCTCGTAGGGTGAAAAAATGTATTGATTGAATGATGTATTACAATGAATTCTCGATTCTGAGGAAGAGGAGGTTGATTTGACTTCTCTTTTGTATGGGTTCTTAGTGGCAGAGGATGCTTGGCTCGATGCTCAAGTCGAGGTTGCTTCCGTTGACTGATCGGATCAAAGTGCGGATGATCTAGAGGTGCTAGAGTTCGTGATCTCTCCCTAGCAAGTGCTTGATTTTCCAAAAGCTCTTAGACTTTTCGGTAGCCAGCCCTTTTTTCTTTTGGCCCCTCCATCCCGTTGGGCTTTTAGCTATTTATTGGGTACGCGCGTGTCGTCGCGAACGCGCTGCGATGGCAATTTGCTTCGTTGGCGAATTTCACGATTAAGCGGAATTGCTACGATAAGCGCGGTACCTTCTACGATGCTTGTGAGCGTGGACCTCGTCGACTCACGGTGCTTGCAGGCGAGCCTCGTTAAGCCACCCACGTGGGCGAACCTCGTCGGACCAACGCCTGGCTGCGAGCGAGCCTTGTCACATTTTGATGCTTCGTGTAAAGATCGAACTCCGGCTCCGTGCGAACCTGCGTATTGAGTCGAGTCGCCTCTTGAGCAAGTCGTTTTGAAGCGTGCGGGTCTAACCTCGGTTGAATGTCGAGATTCGCGCTGGCGTAGGTGAACCTGCGGTTGAATCCAGTTCGCTGCTTGTAAAGCGACCTCCGGTTGAATGTGGAGATTCGCTGGCGTAGGTGAACCTCGGTTGAATGTCGAGATTCGCTGCGTAGGTGAACCTCGGTTGAATGCGAGGTTCCTGCTAATGGCGAACCTCGGTTGAATGTGGAGATTCGCTGGCGTAGGTGAACCTCGGTTGAATGTCGAGATTCTGGCGTAGGTGAACCTCGGTTGAATGTCGAGGTTCGCTGTAGCGAACCTCGGTTGAATGTTGAGATTCACTGCTGTAGGTGAACCTGGTTGAATGTCGAGTTCCTTTGCTGTAGGCGAACCTCGTTTGACTTTGATCTTTGAGGCGAGCCTCGTCAAACTCTTTTGTGGCGGTCGTCGAACCCGGCGTTGTGGGCGAGCCTGCGTCAAACCGGCGTTGTGGAAACCTGTCCGAACTTTGGCGTTATTAGGCGAGCCTCGTCAAACTTCGGCGTTGAGGTTCCCGCTGCTGTGGGCGAACCTCGGTTGAATGTTGAGATTCGCTGGCTGTAGGTGAACCTCGGTTGAATGTCGAGGTTCGCTGGCGTGGCGAACCTCGGTTGAATGTTGAGGTTGCTAGCGTGGCGACCCTCGGTTGAATGTTGAGGTTCGCGCTGCGTGGCGACCCACCGGTTGAATGTTGAGGTTCCTGCCTGTGGCGAACCTCGTTTGACTTTGATCTTGGCAGCGTCAAACTCTTGTTGTGGCGAGTCGTCGAACTTTGGCGTTATTGGCGAGCCTCGGCGGTCCCCGTTGTAAGCGAACCTCGTCGACCCATTGTTGAGCTTCGTTTCACCGTGCGAACCTGGGTGTTAAGATCGAACTCATCCCGCGTCAACCTCGGTCGACGCGTCGAGCCTCGCGCCAGGCGAACCTCCTCTTTGTCTCTTAGCATTTTCTAAGGCTGCGTGAGAACATGCTACGGCGAGCAGTCGTAACTTTCAAGCCGTGCGTCGGACCGGACGAATTATATATGAAAATCGACTATCTCGGCGAGGCGGAGCCAATTGTTTAGTCATTTTGCCCAATTCCTTCGGTTCGAGATATCAGCACTTTTATCTATTTTGTAAAGTCAAGCATTGGATGAACTTAACCTTTAGGCGGACTGACTTCACTCGGATGGACCCAAGCTCTTTTGCTCATTAGAGTTCTTGCAGGGGATTAAGGCAATTTTATTGCCTACAAAACCCCCTCAAAGTTTTCGGACACGAATGTGGTTGAATGGATGCGGAACACTTTGGATATGAACTTGTAAAGTGGTGGCGTCTTGCGGGACGGGCGAGAACCTTCTAGCGAACTTCGGTAAATTTGAATTCTTCACTTGCATGAAAATAAGCCCTCTAGGATTTTTAGCAAACCCCGATATCAGCAGTTTGATGTGCCTTTACGATTCTGGTTTGAATCGGGCTAGCCATACTTTTCCCTCAGTATGGTGAGTTTGCGAGGAGTTTCTTTTAGGCTTAGTGCTAAAATCTCCCTCTATCCTTAGCCGTTCAAAGCGTTGGATTAAAAGATAAGGGCAAATAGCACGGTAGGCCATCATGTGGAAATGATCGAATCATTGATGGCGTAAAAGTATAACGATCGCGATCAAAAAGCAATCAAGTTGTTGGTGGCGTGAGTATAACAATAGTGATTCTGAACAAAATCATTTTAGAGAATGATCATGTGGGAGTAGTCAAGTGGTTGATGACATGGGAGTATAGCGACTATGGTTGAAATAGAGGCACATCATGGTAGGCCACTATTAGGAAATGATCGAATCGTTGTTGACATAAAAGTATAGCGATCGTGATCAAAAAGCAATCAAGTTGTTGGTGGCGTGAGGGTATAACAGGTGATTCTGAGCGAGTCATTTAGAAATGACTACGTGGGGTTAAATGAGTGGATTCATTGACATGGGAATTATATGACTATGGTTGAAATAGAGGCACATCACATGGTAGGCCACTATTGAATGATCGAATCGTTGGTGACATAAAAGTATAACGATCGTGATCAAAAAGCAATCAAGTTGTTCGGTGGCGTGAGAGTATAACAACGGTGATTACGAACAAAGTCATTTAGGAAATGACTCGTGGGGTTAGAGTGTTGGTGACATGGGAATATAGCGACTATGGTTGAAATAGAGGCACATCACATGGTAGGCCACTATTGAAATGATCGAATCGTTCGATTGACATAAAAGTATAGCGTCGTTGATCAAAAAGCAATCAAGTTGTTGGTGGCGTGAAATAACAACGGTGATTCTGAACAAAGTCATTTAGAAATGACTCGTGGGGTTGGTGAGTGGTTGTTGACATGGGGTATATACGACTATGGTTGAAATAGAGGCACATCGCATGGTAGGCCACTATTCGGTGAGGGAGTTGATAGGGGTATATTGCGGTTAACCACTATCTAACCCAAAATATACCCCTATCAAGTCCCTCATTAGAATGAGTGGCTTTACCGTGTGATGTGCCTCTGTTTTAGCCATAATTCGTTATGATCATGTCATTTGAGCACTTCGATAACTTGGTCATTTCGTGACTTTGTTAAGTAATCAACGTTGTTATACTCTCCGTCCACTGAACAACGATTTGCTTTTTGATCCGATCGTTGATACTTTTATGTCAGCGATTGATCATTTCCAGAATAGTTATTGACCTACCAGTGTGATATGCCTCTATTTCAACCATAGTCGTTATACTCCCGTGTCCTTTGAGCATTTCGGCTAACCCAGTCATTTCCTAAATGACTTTTACGTAATCCTTGTTATACTCTCCATCATTTGAACAACGATTGCTTTTGATCCGCGATCGTTATACTTTTATGTCAGACAGGCGATTCGATCATTTCCGAATAGTGGCCCACCATGTGATGTGCCTCTATTTCAGCCATGGTCGTTATACTCCCATGTCGAGCGACTCATTAACCCAGGAGTCATTTCCTAAATGACTACGTTACGTATCCTTGTCTCCGTCCTTTGAACAACTTGATTGCTTTTTGATCCGATCGTTATACTTTTATGTCAGCGAGCGATTCGATCATTTCCGAATAGTGGCCTACCGTGCGATGTGCCTCTATTTCAACCATGAATGGTTATACTCCATGTCGCTGAGCGACTTGACTACTCCCCACATGATCATTCCTCTAAAATGATTTTGTTGGTAATCACTATTGTTATACTCTCCGTCCAGCGAACAACGGTTGCTTTTTGATCGCTGATCGTTATACTTTTGTCCTTTGAATGATTGATCATTTTTCACATGATGGCCTACGGGTATTTGCCCTTATCTTTTAATCCAGCGCCTTGACGGACTGGGATAGAGGGAGATTACAGCACTAAGCCTAAAAGAAACTCTCGCCAAACTCACCCTCTTGAGGGAAAAGTATGGCTAGCCGATTCAAGCGATGTCGGTAAAGCACATCAAATCCGTTGATAGGCTGGGGTTTTGCTAAAAATCCTAGAA
Organism: Asparagus setaceus; assembly: GCA_012295165.1. Taxonomy (NCBI): domain Eukaryota; kingdom Viridiplantae; phylum Streptophyta; class Magnoliopsida; order Asparagales; family Asparagaceae; genus Asparagus; species Asparagus setaceus. Next base: position 67,114,132 of record CM022706.1, on the reverse strand, counting down.
GGCGATCATTAGGCGCAAGTGAAGAATTCAAATTTAGAGTTAGTTAGAAGTTCTTTCAGCTGCGCCGGCGACCACTTCAAGTCTTCATATCCAAAGTGTTCGGACTCCATTCAACCACATTGATTAGAAAACTTTGGAGGGTTGTGGCAATAAAGTGCCTTAATCCTGTCTGACAACTTCCGAATGAGCAAAAGAGCTTAAGGGTCCATCGGGTGAAGTCGAGTCCGCCCTAAAGGTTAAGTTCATCAGATGCTTGACTTTACAAAATAGATAAAAGTGCTGATATCTCGAACGAGGAAGGTGGGCAAAATGGCCGAAACAATTGGCTCCGTCGTCGAGATAGTCGATTTTCATATATAGTGCGTCCGGTTCCGGCGATACGGCAAAGTTGATCGTTAAATGAGTAGCATGTTCTCAGCGTAAGCCTTAGAAAATGCTAAGAGACAAAGAGGAGGTTAAGCCAGGCTGCGAGGCTCGGCGTTCGAGAGTTAAATACGTGGGCGGAGTTCGATCTTAACCTGAGGTTCGCCACGAAGCGAAGCTCAACAATGGTGGCGAGGTTAGCCTAGCGGTGGTCTAGAGGCTGCGCCCACAACGTCAAAGTTGACGAGACTTCGCCTACAACGGTAGTTTGGCGGCTTCCGTAGCGACATCAAAAAGTCAGCGAGGTTCGCTGGCGGTGAACCTCAACATTCAGCAGAAATTAGCCTACGGCCGGTGAACCTCAACATTCAGCCGAGGTTAAGCCCTACGGTGAACCTGCGACATGTAGAGGTTCACCTACAGCGATGAATCTCAACATTCAGCAGGGGTTAGCTACGGCGGTGAACGTCGAAGTTTGGCGAGGCTGCGCCCACAGCGTCAAAGTTGGCGGAGCTCGCCCTTAGCGTCGAAGTTTGAGGCTGCGCCCGCGTTCGTGTGAGACTTCGCCTAGCGATGGTTTGTGAGGCTGCGCTGGCGACATCAAAGTCAAGCGAGGTTAAGCCTCACGGTGAACCGACATTCAGCAGAGGTTCACCCGGACGGTGAATCTCAACATTCAACGAGGTTAGCCTCTGGCGGTGAACCTCGACATTCAACAGAGGTTCACTCTGGCGGTGAATCTCGACATTCAACAGGGTTCACCTCGGCGGTGAATCTCCACATTCAAGCAGGGTTAGCCTCTGTGATGAACCTCGGCATTCAGCAGAGGTTCACCTACGATGAATCTCGACATTCAGCGAGGCTAGACCGATTGCGCTTCAAAGCGAGACTTGCTCAAGAGGGCTTCGACCTCAATCACGGTTCGCCGCGTGGAAGCGAGTTCGATCTTTACGAGCATCAAAATGTGACAAGGCTGCGCCGCGGCGTCGATGGTGCAGCGAGGTTAGCCAGCGGTGGCTTACTTGAGCTTCGCGCGGCACGAGTCGAGGCGAGGTCCAGCGCGGCGTTCATAGCGTTGCGCTTTCTTGTAGAATTAGCTAAGCTGTAGCGGCCCGCGTCTTTATGCCGACCACAAATCCTTTATGCAAACCGCCTACGATTCTGCCAGCTCAATAAATAACTAAAAGCCAGCGGGATGGAGAGTGAAAAGAAAAAAAGGCTGGCTAGGTGGGAAAAAGTCTAAGAGCTTTTGGAAAATCAAGCACTTGCGGGGGAGATCCGCGAACCTCGTTAGCACCCTCGATCATCGCGGCTTTGATGGTCGTCAGCGGGAAACAACCGACTTGAGCATGGCGGCATCCTCTATGCCCTAAGAACCCATACAAAGAGAAGTCAAATCAACCTCCTCTTCCTCGTAATGAGAGAATTGATTGTAATACATTCATTCAATCAATACATTTTGACCCTCTGAGACTAGAGCGATGTTTTGCTTGTGGAAGTAGGGCATCACGAGGAACCGGATGTGCTCTAAGCCATCAAGGAGAAAGGCGGGGGTGGACATGGGCCGAGTAGGAGGCGGTGCGTGGAAGAAAGGGAGGCCATCGAGGCCGAATCTGTCGATGGCGAGGAGGAAGAAGGCTGAGATGACTTTGCTTGAGGAAGATCGAGCTCTCTTGGCGGCGAAAACATAAAATAATAGGCGGCGTGTCCAGGGTGCATCACGCTTTCTCTGGAGGAGACTATGCGGTTCGCTCTTAGCGCACGCAAACAAAGGTATGAGCGACACATATCCCTTGCATCCATAAGGCGCCACTAGATCCATGCTGGATAATAGATTGGAGCATCGGACATATAGCTGGCAATGCCGGTGAGTTCTCGTCTTATACTCACGGCATAGCCGAGAAAGTATCAGTGCGGAATGGTACGAGTCAATTTGTGGTGGAACCTTATTAATATACGGGGTTACGTAACACTATCTAATATTTGCATGCTCCTTCATTTTACATTGCTTTGTTATCCATTAGTGTCATTATCCTTCAAGCTGAAATGTGTTGTTTCTTCGATATTCCTAAGGTGATCTTCGGGAGAGGCGAAGACTTGGGGCTGGCACATGGCGTGGTACGTGGTACTGGACCGTGAAGGATGGACTTCGGTGGCCCGACATCTATGGTTGAAGGGCGGGGCGGGGAGGAGGCGAGGTGTCTTGAGAGGATGAGTTGATGCTACATCATAAGCGGATGGGACATCCTTCATTTGAATGCAGGTAAAATGCATCAACCTTATTTGAAAGCAAATCATGAAGCTTGATTAATGATGCTTGTGAGTTTGGGGAAGCTTACTAGAAGCTCTTATATCGATTCGGGTAATAGGAGTTCTGTAGTTTTGAGGTGATACATTGACATTATGTGGATATTGTCCAATAAATTCTATAAGTGGATGCAAGTATTTTGTTATATTTATTGATTATTTTCTAGAGTCACTTGGGTGTGCGATAAAAATAAGAATGATGTAGTTGGTTGTTTCAAAACTTTCTTAGGCATCGGACTTCGGTATGGTGCGATGGTAAAGGTGTTGAGTCGGATAATGGGGCCAGTACACCAATAGAATATTCTGAGTGTCTGTCGACTCAAGGGATACAATACGGACTACATGCACATACACTGATTTCGAGAATGGGGTAGCGGAGAGGAAGAATAGACATCTCCTAGAAGTTGCTAGGAGTATGATGATGGTAGAATGTCCCAAAAGCGTTGTGGGGACAAGCGGTTTTGGCCAGTGCTCACTTAATCAATAGGATGCCTTTGAGTGTATTGAAATGGAAATCTCAGCGTGAGACAGAAGGGAGACACAGGGGACCCTACCATTGAAGGTGTTTGGCATGTGCATTTTGTGAAGGACATGGTTATCTGTTGAAAGCTGGACATTTTGTGAAGTGTATGTTAGGTTGGGATACTACGGCACGAGAAAGTGTATGTCTGTTGGAGCCAGTGAAAAAGACTATTTGTCGGTATGGATGTGCGATTTGGCTTCGAGCCATACTACACATTGGGGTAACTTCACCCTTTGGAGACTCGCTTGAATCTTGGAGGTATGAGGCAAGAGGGGAGAATGGTGAGAGCTTAAGAGGTCAATCCCAATTTAGGTCCCTTACCAGGAGGAGGAGGAGGATGAAGGCGAAGGGGAGGAGGAAGAGGCAAGGGGTGCTAAGTCTGGCTCGAGGGGGAGTTGCCTGGAGGGGGAGTTACGTACATACGAGGAGGGGGGATGGTCAGAAGTGCCTACGATTAATGAGAGGTGCCTACGATTGCCGGTGCGGTGCCTGCGTCCTTCTGCTCTAACTCTTGAGAAACTACGTCCTCCACTTGGTGATATAATTCCTTCTAATGCTACCCCTCTGCCCTTTCCGATTAATGCGTAAGAGGACTACCATGATGCGGGTAATCCTCTGCAGGTATGGTTGGATATCAATTATTTCCTATTCTAACATATCCCTTCATGGAGCATTCATTGCATCATTAGATTATGTTACTATACCTAACAAGCTGGCTAGGAAGGACCCAAAGTGGAAGGCTGACCATGCGAGGAGCTAGGGGCTCTCGAGAAGAACCACATGGGAGTTGGTGACATTGTGTGAGAGAAGCGTGGGATGTAAATAGGTGTTTCTTGTGAAGCGAGAATCGAGGAAAGGCGGGTTGAACACTACAAGGCGGTGGTGGCAAAATGGGCCAACGGACATACGACATTGACTACGATGAGACTTTTGCCCGGTGGGAAGATGAGCAGCATTGGGACGAGTCTCTCTCGCGGTAAATAGTGGATGGAAACTACACTAACTAGGCGTGAAGAATCGTTTCTTCATGGGGATCTAGTGGAGGAGGTGTATATGGAGATACCGAGTTTGGCACAAGGCAGGGCAGTGGGTAAAAGTGCGGTGAAGTCTGTATGGACTAAAAAGTCTCCCGAGCATGGTTCGGCGAGGTTCGGGAGGCTATGATTGGTATGGGATACAAGCGGATCAATACGGATTATCTTGTATTCTTTCAAAAGTGGGGGCCACATCACTATGCTGCGGTGTATGTAGATGACATGATCATCCGAGGGGATGATGAGAAAGAGATTACCGACTCAAGGTGAGATTGAACAAAAGAATTTGAAGTGAAGGATGCAGGTTGGAAACCGATACTTTCTTGGAATAGAGATAGCTCATGGAAGCGGAGGATTGTTCTCTTCAGGAAAAAGTATGCACCTGGATCTTCTTAGAGAGCAGGGGAATGTTAGGTGCAAACACTGCTACTACCGTCGTCCCGGAGGAGTTCAAGGCGATTCTTGAGGCCGAGTTGATCTATCTGAGTCACACTGCGTCGGATATTTCATTTGCGGTGAGCATGGTGAGCCTACATGCATGACGAGGAAGGTCATATGGATGTAGTATATCGAGATCTGAAGTATCGAAGGTGCTCTGGCAAAGGGCCCGATATTGAGGAGTGACCATGTGAACATTGAGGACTCTTGTACTTCGAGTTGGGCTAGGCTGTGGAGATGATAGGAGGTCTACCTCAAAGATGCGCATATTTGTAGGAGGCAACCTAGTCTCTTGGAAAAGCAAAACAATATGTGGTGGCAAGATCAACGGTGAAGCAGTCTGAGCAATGGCCGTGGGGGTTCTTGGAGTTGATGTGGTGAAAAGCATCTTTGGTGGAGCTAAAGGCTAGATCAAGGGGCCAAGATTAGGTTGTGGTGTGACAACAAATTCATTCTCGTGTGCCAACAACCCGGTCGCGACATGACAAAACCAAGAACATCGAGATTGTGAGGGCTTTTCATCAAAGAAAATTTGAGCAGGTGGGCTCTTGGAGTTAGGCCATGTTCCACTAAGGATCATTTAGAGGCTGCTTGACTAAGGACTTAGCTTCATGGAGCCTAGCTAGAGGTGTGTGAGATGGGCTTAATAGATATCTTTCCCATCTTGAGGAGGAGTGTTGAGAATTATTTCTTTATGTTAGATGGGAATAGACCTTTTGTTTAGTCCAGTGGATAGAAAGTAGAAGAATGAGACCACTCCTCTTGTATATATATAATACTAATGAATAAAATTGCACCTTTCACTTGATTTGCCCTGTTTCTAACTAAACTTGAATTTTCTCTTCATTTCTTTGTTAGGAAGAATGAGTGAGTACATGGATTCAACTTACTGTTAGTAAGGCTCATTAGGTTCTAAGTTTAAGTATGGAAGTTGATAAGGAAAAGGGGGAAAATGGCGTTCAAATTGTACTATCCTCAATCTTTGCTTTCCTTAGTCTAGAGTTTCTAATATCATGCCCAATGAATCGATCGTTGCACTTTCTTACTCCCAAGTCCCAGTGAGATGTATAATAGTTACTCATCGTCCATCGACATCGGATCTCGTACTAGTTCCCTCATCTCTCATATCGGTTTGTTTTCGCTCTCACCACCCATCGGTGGTTAGCGGAAACCTCTGCCGTCGTTTGCAGCGCGTTAAAGCATGCTGGTCGTGGGACGCGATGGATTATGTGAAGATATCCTTGACATCTGTGGGATTGGATGCTCTTTATTCCTCCAGCGTTCGGCCAGTGGCCGCCGGTGAGATGTGGGTGGTCTAGATGCGTAAATCTCTTCTACAATGGGCCAGTTCGGAGGAATTTCTTTTTTAAAGTGGTCGGCGGAGCAGTGGACATTTTGCCATTTCCGGTTGATGGTGGATGCAAAGTTGATCGCTGAATGGTGTAGTATTCAATTAGTGATAAACGAAGTACTAACTTCGACATATAAATGCCCAAAACGAACAACTAAACAAAGCTGTAGCGGACATGTTATGCACATAACACATATTTTACAATTGGGCTAAGCGGACCACCTCACGACTCCAAATTATTTCGGTCAACGGTAACCACTTAACTTTCGGTTAAAGTATGGGACATTCAAACTCAACATTACAGCTTGTCACGACCATGGGCGACCTAAAGCCTAGATCAGTGGATAAAGTCCATAATAAGCGAACTTATCTGCGCTTGGTTGCGTACATAATCCTCAAACCGGCATTGTTTTATGGTGGTACGCCCAATTAATGATGGTGATTGGATCATTATCATATCCTCAACATACCATGTTAGGAGATATTCATCGAATACATAATCTCGAATTGTCAATACCGTCGGTATCATCTCATGCTAATGAGCTCTTGCCACATGGATTTATTTGCGGCCCAAGTAATTACCAGACTTCAACCCGCCGGGATGATGACACATGCACTATCTAATGCCTAGGCAATCGGCGGTGATAACACGAAGCCTTACCACGAGGTTCCTAATCTAATTTGACTCTAACTTTAAATATATTTCCTAATCTAAATTGATTCTAACTTTGAATATATTTCTTATTATCGTCCTACATCTGTCGGTATAAATATGCAACCCTACCTACAAGTAAAGGATTGACTCTTCATCATCTTAACCTCGACTCGTTACCACCGACCTTGGTTTATGATAGTCACCCTCTAAAATCTAACCTAGATTTACCTCTTGCTTTGACTTCTTCATTATTAAGAGAATTACTTAGGCATCGGAGGTTGGTGGACAACCACCATCGTAAATCGATACATTTTCAGTAACACAAGCCATCTTAATAATACTCACCACCGGGCTTCAAAGGAGATCATTGGGCCCTCATTCGCGTGTTCAATCTCACGGGACTCAATCTTGTAAGTTTTTCATGCATCGGCGGTTAAGCCCACCATGGGGACTTGATGGCTAGTGGACAAGATGACATCAACGACAATCCACCCAATCTTGATGACATCTCGAGAACAACTTCATCCTAGGCAGTTTTAACAAGTGGTGGCCATTGTCACAATGGCGAGTCGAGGAGATTAAGAAAACCCTTGAAAGATGAATGTGACTCCGACTTTCGAGGTAGCTGATATACCTAATAACAAGATCGGATGGATGAACAACTTTTATATATATATATATATATATATATATATATATATATATATATATATATATATATATATATATATATATATATATATATATATATATATATATAGGTTCGATTTTACATGTTCCCTTCTTTGTATCTGAGACAACTAACGACATGTTGAACTAGCCATATCAAGGCAAGGTAGGGGGCTCTCAAGGCTGAATCAATCAACGGGGCATAGAGTAACCACATGATACTCAAACTTGGCTCGGGGTATACCTCTGCCTAAGCGTTGGCGGAACCTTCGAGGTATGGTTGAGGTGTAGAGTCGAGCTATCAAAGGCTTGACCCAACTTTAGAAGCCATGGATGACACCCTCGATGGAAACAACCAAGCTGGCGATGATGTCATGAATGCACCTTACGACATATTAAGCTTCTAAGTTTGATGTTTACTAAGAAAGAAATAGCGAAATGTAGGATGCCACTAGAAAGGGGCAAGAGACTCGATAGAGGCAACAGGGGTGAAAGCATCTTAAGGCCCTGGCGAGAGATCCCATGGAGGTGTGGAATACTTAGCAGAACTCTCTTCCTTAGGGATAGGAGGCACAGCAAAATAAAGATTTCACAAAGGGAAGCCAAACTCGTGTTAAACCAAAAAAAAAAGGAACTTTTTCTACATTTTGAAAGAAGCGAAATAAAGGCTCACATGTTGCATGTTGTTATATCATGTATTAACTTATTCATCAATGAATAAAGCACCTTCTTCTCAAAAGCTAGTACTAAAGTAAAAAAAATATTATTTCATGCAAGAGGAAATCCTCATTAGGGTTAAAAAAATCTATTCTAAAAGGCTGGCTTCGCTAGCCTAGGTTGTGAGCCATGGCTCAGTGAGCCTAGAAAGCACGCTATATGAGGTGAAAAGCCTCGTCTAAAGGTATGACCCCTTTTGTTAAGACTAGGAGATTTCAACTTCGAGGGCCATAAAGCCCTCCTTGCAAGATGTCCATCAGTAGAGGCATCAAGATCTAGGCAAACAAAGACCTATCTTGAGAGGCATTCAAGCGATCTAAATCAATGAGTCAAGGCAAAAGATCTTTTTAGAGATAAATTCCCTCAACTTAAGGCCCTCGGTACCCCTCAAGGATTTTTTATCCTTAGCTCGCGACCACAAGACTTCCCTCAGGACCTAAGTCCACGGCTCAAGGCTAAAGACCTCGGAAGGGAATCTCACCTTAGAGGCAAACAATACCTCCTATAGAGACAACTAACTTTTCTCTAATTTTCATTGACAAGACCATAGCAGGTTCTATGGGCGGTAATGGAACAAAGACACAGTTTGTCAAAATCAAAATCAAAATCTAGAATCCATTGCATGGCACTAAAATATAAAAGTCATAAATGAGAAAAAGTAATTACAAAGGAGCCTAATCAGATTTTACGTGGATGAGCTTGGGTGTACCATCATGGGCAAAGCGTTCCACAAGCAGTGAGCTCACGACAAGTTCTTTATCTACCTTGAGCTAACTCCTCCCAAATAGTGCTAGCTTACTTTGGAGTGCGGGTAGGTTTAGATCTGATATCATACTCTTGGACTTCTTAAGACCGTTTCCTTCATTAGCTATACTATTCAAGTATGCGGATGCCCTCTCGAGTGCTTGAAGAGGCATGAGAAACAAATCCCTCTTGAATCCTTTAGCTAACATGCTTCGCTTGTACATAGCGGTGGATGCCTCAACAAGATCTAATTTCTCATGAAACCTACCGGTGAGAAGGTGGTGTGTTTTTCAACCGGTCTCAACTTCAAGTGAAGGGTGGGAGACCTAGGTCTTGAACAATCGATGAAGGAAAACTCCCATGATCAAAACCTAGAGTCTCGAGACTTTGACATGCTCAAAGGCGGTAGACATTAAGTGAGGAGGCTCCCCTCTTTCTCGATTAGGGGTAAGCTAATGTAGATAAGACTTCCTTGGGTAGATCCATAGCAATGTCCTTAATATCCTGCTACAAAATTTGAGGTACATTTGCAGTGATGGTAGCATCTCAATGGAAGAGATGATCCACTGTGTTCATTAAGCTATCCACCTACAAGCTGCTTTCGGCTATGTCAATGGGCAAAGGAAGACTTCATCCCTTCGATGTCCCTCAACTCCTCGATTGGAGGATCCTAACCTAACACCTGTATTGGAAAGAGTCTAGTCAACCTTAGACCGTCGCTAAGAAAGAAGAGCGAACTAGAAGGCGTTTGTCGAAAAAAGAACTTACCCTTCCGACATTTAGTGTCAAGAGGAAGACCCTTCACCATGTTGACACGACAAGGCAAAAGGTAGTAATGAATTCCATTTGACTCCTTTTAAGAATCACTAAATGGCGAATATAATGAACTTTGGTGCTGATCTCTGTAAATAACAATGTATCCTAGCAAGATCGAAGAATTAGTGTGATAGCGCCATGGGACAATCAATGACGCGAGAACTTTGCTGAAAAGAAAGGAGACAGCAGCATAAATTGGGACATTGTCTCTACCATGGCAAACGACAGGGAACTTTCACCATAAACCCGGGGTATGTCAATAATCATGAAGCATCGGAAAACCATCGAAAATGGATCAATTTGCTCTTGATGAACTTGCAAAGACAAATTTAGGCAAATATAAAAATAAGCAAATGGAGAACATCAAGACTATATAAACTTGTAATCGTAATTGATCCCAAGTCATCCCTTTCCTATCCACCTTGGGAAATAGCTAAAAAGATCACAAGGCATGCATTACAAATCAAAGGTCATAATTACTAACAACCAACTAGGTGGATCTAATCAAAGGACCCATAAACCCAGAACTATTAAAATATAGATCAAAGAACACAACCAAGAACCAAGCTTGTTAAGTCATAAGTCAAACTCAGATGGCAATAAAAATAAGGAATAAAATTTGTAACCAAGACAATAACAAATGGAAGGAGAAAGTAAAATTATTTATTTCTCAATGATGTTACGATGATAATCACAATTTAATTATAATTTTATACCCTCATTACCTATTTTATATGAATAAATATCCACTAATAACTATTTTTATCTTAATTTGAGGCTAATGGGTATTAATGAATAAGAGCCCATATAACTCAAATCCTCTGAATTTTCACCAATTTTTGAAGCCCAAATCGAGAGACAAATGAAGGCCCAAGACAATCAAGGAATCGAGAATTAGGTGCAAAATATCAAGAAAATAAAAGATTACAAACCAACGATTGGCAATCGTTGACCAATTGGTGAAAATAGATTATTGACCGATTGGCCGATCGGTTGGTTGTAACAATTTGAATTAAGGGTTGATTTCTCTTTCTTGGTGGCCAAGTTTGATCCAATGGTTCACATCAACTCTGTTGGGCCATAAATAGAGGGGGTAGGAGAGGAGTTTGAGTGTGAAATATTTTGTAAAACTCTATTTGGAGAGGAGGGTTACTCTTGAAGACCTTCCAAAATTATAACTTTTGTTACACAATAAATAAAATTTTTAACCCTTCAATTTCCTTTCTCTTCTTCTTATCCAAGGACCAAGGAGGATGAGATGAAGATCGGGGGTTGTAGGTTTTCATTTTATTTCTTTTGCATTTCTTTTCATTTCTTGTTCATTTATATGCTTTGTAGTTTTGATTTACTTTCATGCAATTTACTTTCATGTCTTGTCTTTAATTTGTAGTATAGATTTATTTCCTTGCAATTAGTTAGATTGTCTTTATTTCTTTTCTTCTCATTTTCTTTTCTTTTTCTTTATTTCTTTGCTCTTATTTTTCTTTTTGTACTTAGTTTTCTTTCCTCCTCCCTCTCTTGATTTCTTTTTATTTTCCAAAGATGTGGAACTAACCTCTTGTGGGGATCTAGTTTTGCATGAAACTAGTCTAATTCTCTCTTATATTTGTGAATCACTCTCTTATGCTTAAAAGATCATGTTTAGGCTAATCAACTAGAGAACTAATCAATAGAAAGAAATTTGATAGTCTATACTTTCCTTAAGTGGTTGGATAGGTTATACTTATGAATTCTAGGATTACTATCTTGTTGTTATTCTCCTCATGTGTATTGATTTCATTTAGGTGATAATTTGATAGGTTATGCTTTTCTTAAGTGGTTTGATAGTCTATGCTTAATAAATCTAAAATAAAATGTGATAAAAGAGAATGGTTCATATCTTATAAGTAAGATTAGCTAGTGGATTCAATTCTAGATTCCTTCATAATTCTAATTGAATCCTCCATCTTTTTCTTTATTGATTTTATTTTCTTGATCTTGATTTTCCTTTACTCTCTCCTCTCTCTCATCTTGTTTTCTTTTTATTTTGCACATACTTGGTTTTCATTTATCTATCTCTCCCTCATCTCAATCTTGTTTTATTTTCTTTGCATTTATTTTCTCTCCTCTCCATCTCTCATTCTCACTTCCATTTTGATTTATTTACACTTTGTCACATTCACAATCTCAATCTCTCCACAACACATTTTTCCTCGTTTCATTTTATTTTGCACATAATCCACAATCTACTCTCTACTCTTTTCATGACCACTTTCACCATGTACATAAACTCCTATCGGCATAATTTGAGAACCAAAACAGACAAACTACTTCCCGTTCCTCGTGGGATCGATAACTCTTTATACTATACTTGAAGGTTGTGCTAAACAAGTACTAACTTCGACATATCTATGCCCAAAGCTGAACAACTAAACAAAGCTGTAGCGGACCTATTATGCATATAACCCATATTTACAATTGGGCTAAGCGGACCACACTCGACTCTAAATTATTTCGGTCAACGGGTAACCACTTAACTTCGGTTAAAGTGTGGGACATTCGAACTCAATATTACAAGCTCATCCGGCCCATGGGCGACCTAAAAGCCTAGATAGAATGGATAAAGTCCATAATAAGCGAACTTATCTCGGCTTGGTTACTATACATAATCCTCAACAGACATGGTTTTATGGTGAGTGCAATTAATGATGATTGATCGAGATCGTGTCATATCCTCAATATACCATATTAGGATATATCAATCGGATACTCAATCTCTCTAATAGTCAATACCGTTCGTATCATCTCATGCTAATGAGCTCGGCCACATGGATTTATTTGTAGCCCAAGTAATTACCATACGACTTCAGTAGGGATGATGACACATGTACTATCTAATGCGCCTTAGGCAATTGGTACAAATATGCAACCCTACCTATAAGTAAAGGATTGACTCTTCATCATCTTAACCGGCTCCGTACCACTGACCTTGGTTTATGATAGTCACCCTCTAAAATCCTAACCTAGATTTACCCTCTTTGACTTCTTCATCATCAAGAGACTTACTTAGGCATCGGGCGTTGGTGGACAACCCACCATCGTAAATGGATATATTTTACGTGTAACACAAGCCATCGAATAATACTCACCACCGGGCTTCAAAGGAGATCATTGGGTCCTCATTCGCGTGTTCAATCTCACGGACTCAATCTTGTAAGTTTTCGTTGCATCGACAATTGTGTGCCATGGGGCCTAGCTTTTATCAACTTTGAGCGATGGCTAGTGGACAAGATGACATCAGACAATCCACCCAATCTTGATGACATCGGAGACAACTGTCCTGGCGCAATTATAACAAGTGGTGACCATTGTCTGCGAGCGTCGAGGAGGATTAAGAAAACCCTTGAAAAGATGAATGTGATTAGACTTTAGGAGAGCTGATAAACCTAATAACAAGATCGTGGCGGATATATATATATATATATATATATATATATATATATATATATATATATATATATATATATATATATATATATATATATATGAAAAAATGGAAAAACTTGTGCAAAGTTCATTAAAAACTTGGTAGTGATGTGGACAAATTTGGTGTGAGTGCTTTTAAAAATCTTTCTCTCTCATCATTCTCTCTCTCTCTATTTTTCCCGGGGTGTTTGGATTTGTGCATATCCAGTTCTAGACTTGAACAGAATTCTCCATATTATCTCTCTCTCTCTCTACTATATATATATATATATATATATATATATATATATATATATATATATATATATATATATATATATATATGTCGATTCGATTTTCGTGTTCCTTTGCTGCACATGAGCAACTAACGACATGTTGAACTAGCAGATCAAAGCAGGTAGGGTTCTCTCAAGGCGACCCGATCAATCAACAGGGCATGAGTAGCATGATACTCAAACTTGGCTCCAGGGTATACCTCTGCCTAAACATATGGCCAGAGAAACTCAGGTATTGTTCGAGGTGACTAGAGTCGAGCTATCAAAGGCTTGACCCAACTTTAGAAGCCATGGATGACACCCTCAATGGAAACACCCAACTGGCGATGATGTCATGAATGCACCTTACCAGATTAAGCTTCCTAAGTTTGATGTTTGCTAAGAGAGGGATGTACCCTCGAACACTCAGGAAACTACTTTACCTAGATGCAGATAGCTCGGGCGGATGATGCCCTGATGTGCTAATTTTTCTCAAACACGTTAAGCAGCGCGACTAAGATGCGTAACAACCAGCTTAAGCAAAGTTGATCTGCAACTTCTGTTAGCTATCCGTGTTCTTCGTCAACAGCTTCCTTGCTGAGATGAAGAAATACCTCTCCGGCCATGCTATTTTGAATGATCTCCAGATAACTAGGATCTCCAGACAACCTCAGAAGCCAATACAACTAAGCGATTCAACTTGAAAGAGGCGGCTTATGCTAGTCTAATATTCACAGCAAAACAGACATCAACATGAAAACAAAATAAAACACGTATCTAACTGTTGTTCATAGCATCAATAAACGCTTTACAAACTGACATCACAAATGCATGTATACATTGACAACCAATGATGAAGCAAACAGTACAGTTTTATGCTGAGACAAAGAAAGAAGGCTCTGGCGGAACTGCGTAATAGCGATAAGGCCTCGAATTGGATGATATCCTATGGGAAAACCACCACGATAAGCATAAGGCGGCCTAGGAATAGGATCATAGCCTGGAGGAAAAACATCACTATAAGCATATGGCCGAGGAACAGGATGAAAGCCTACAGGTGCACAACTCCGACTCAAAGCAATCCTAGCTGGAACTACATGGTTGCAGGGCATCACAACATTGTCCAGCTCCTTTTCAGCATGTTCTTCAAATCCATAGAGTATCCCCGCATGTTTCCCTTCAAAAATCCGAAAACTCCCTCTTCATTTTCCAGAAAGCCATTGCTGTGAGCAGACTGTCATGTCGGCCTGATGCGAGCTCCCCTCCACTCAATCTCCAGCATCCTCGAAAGCTTAGCAAGCCCACTTCAGAGAGAGAGCGTCATACTCTTTCACCATATATTTGAGGTCGTAAACCCTCGGTGCCAAATAGCTTTCTTACCAATCTCAAGAAACCGCCAATGTGTCCGGCAGAGGCATCTGATAGACAATCTTGATCAGGTGCGAGATCATACATGCCGTGAAAAGTGATCCACTTTAGCCCTTCAACTCCTCTTACTAGTTTCTCTACCAGCTCTTTGAGAGAATGTCGGCTCTGACACCGTCTCTGCGATTCTTGTCAAAGTCAATCCGCTCTTTTGAGAAACTCTATCGAGGCTTCCAAGCAATCATCAACCTGAGGATGAAATCTTTCATGTTAAACTGCCAGGAGTAGCTTTCTTCGTTAGTCAGCGTGATTCCCAACTGTGTCAGTTTCATCCTGTCGGCGTTGTGCTTGAGGCGCTGTAGATTTCCTCTTCAGAAGAGCGAGGTGCCGACTGGAGGAAGCCGGGAACTCAGCATCGAGGAAGGCGAACTTGCACGTCTTGCAGAGCTCTGATATGAAGCCGAGCTCTTGATCAGATTATGGCCCCAAACATCTCGGACTCGTTAGGAAACCATGGTTGCGAAGTTGCAGATAACACACACTCTCTCTCTCTCTTCTTGATCAATTGGTTTTGTCTCTCTGTTAGAATGTGCTTTAGAGCTTTGTACCAGTGTCACATATATATACATATATATAGAGGGGGCTTAATTTGGATATATGTCGCAGTTTCCGTTTATAGTACGAGTTGGAGACGGATTAGGAGAAGGTTTTCACTAGAAAGTGGCCGTTAAACTTAATCCTAATCAGATCAGGTTTAAAGTCTTCAACTATAGCGTTTCCTATTTGTTAATTGGCCAACTCAGTCCTTGAAGGATTAGGAAAGGAATTGATTTTTCTGACTAGAATTAGGGCCTATATTGGGTTTTGTCATATTAGACCCCATATCTTGTTAATCCTACACTAGGTCCCTAAATCCTTATTATTTATAAATTCCACCTGGCATTTTGGATTGACACCAACAAACTATTAAGTTGTTTTAAATAAGACCCTATTTCAAGCCGAGATGAAGATTTACATATGGGTCCAATTTGGAAATTGAAGATTAAGGGTTGAGTGTAAACCATCAAAGATTTGGGGTCAACTATGACCAAAAGGTTTTGTTTATTTTTGGCAGCAAGTTCATTTCAGATTGACTTTTGCCCAAATATCAGAAGACTCCCTTTCAAGCCTAAATATCAGAAGACTCCTTTCAACTTTGGATCATGATCAAATAACCCCTCAAACTTTCAAAATATCAAAGACCCCTTAAGTTTAGGGGTTTAGAAAGCCTAATAAATGTATGATTTTATCGGAAACTCCCAAAATAGTATTAATCGAATTTTCACATGGGTTATTAAGGTTATACCTAGAAGAATTTTTGCCGGTGAAAATTAGGATTCATGTTTTTTTGAGGTTTATGAAAAATATTAAAGTTAAAATGGTTTTCGATAACCTCTAAACTTAAAAGTTTAGTTTGTGGGGATTATTTGATAATTGTCCAAGTTGGCCGGCGTCGGCATCTACGCTAAGGATCTCGTCATCCGCGAGGGAGATAGAACTTCTCGATAGCTCGGATTGAGGTGGGAGACTCAAGACCGACCCTCTTATTGAGATGTCGCCTAGGTTCATATCGAGAACTCTTGGGTGGCTCCTTGTTGTGGTGGGGATTTTGGAAGACCCCATCAGCGGCATCCTCGATTCGTCCCACTTCTCCTTCTCGAGCTCATCGATGTGATGAGGATCGACCATCAGAACCCACGAGAGCCCCCCTGTGGCTGGTCTCTTTTCCCTTGATGGGTGGGCTTCGGCGGGTGTGTGACCCTCTCTCCCTATTGGGACCTGCCTCTTGGTGAGGCCAAGTGAATGTCTACGGTGGGGGGACACAGTCGATGATAATGACCTCGGTTTCTTGGGGGGGACGGCGGCGTCCTCCCTCACTTCTTGTAGAGGTGGAATCTCGCGGTGGTTGGTGGCGGCCTCCTTGAGCGACAAAGGATGTACTGCCTCCCCAGCGTCAAGCTGTCTTTTGGGGGCTTGGCGCCCATTTTCTTGACCTTCTCTTATTCTCGGACCTCTTGGCACGAGTTGTAGCGACCCTCGATCGGGCTAATCGAGGCAGCTATTCTGACCGCTGGGCTGTGCCCTCTCGAGTCGGATCGGTAGGAGGCTCTTCTTCGGCCTAGTCGGGGCCTTCCAGAGTTTGGCGGTGGAGTCGTCGGCGCCGCCTCTGTCTCATCAGAGCCCGATGTCGACCACGGCCAGCAGAGCTTCATCCTCCCGCGGTGAGTAGCGAGGAGATGCCAACAACTTCATAAGACCAAGTTGTCGAAGGGTCCTCGATCCGAGAGCCAATGTATGCCTTGATCATCTCCGGTTGCGCCTCTCGGCTCGACAGTGACCTACGCTATGACTGCAAAACCTTGATTATTACCTTCTTTGAACTTATGGGTTTGCATGTTTTCCTGCAGCCATTCTGAGATGATAGTGAGAATATTTGTAGCCAACTTCATTTTGGTTCAATAAGCTTGAAATATTTTTATATTATTTTGAGCCCTTTGGTTACTAGCCGGAACTAACTTTAAGGTCATTTGTAAGGAAACTTCTGAATTTTCTCTTCATTTGCTGTTAGGAAGAATGAGTGAGTACATGGATTCAACTTACACTGTTAGCAAGGCTCATTCAATTCTAAGTTGAAGTATGGAAGTTGATAAGGAAAAAGGGGGAAAAATGACGTTCAAAATTGTACTATCCTCAATGCTTCTTTCCTTCGTCTAGAGTTTCTAGTATCTCCCCCAATGAATCTGAGGCGTTGCACCTGTATTCTTACTCCCAAGTCCCAAGTGAATGTATAATAGTTGCTCATCGTCCATCGTTGCACCTGTATTCTTACTCCCAAGTCCCAAGTGAATGTATAATAGTTACTCATAGTCCATCGACATCAGATCTCTGGCCACTAGGTCCCTCACCTCTCATGTCAGTTTGTACTACTTGCTCTTACCACCCATCCAGTAGTTAACTGGAAACCTCGTGTTGCTTAGCCATGTCCTTGATCTAGGCTCCTCTGCATGTGGAAAGATGCGAAATAGGATGCCTGAATGTCCTAGACCAGAATGTATAAGTGAAACTTGTTCTTCATCCTTATTTGCTATGCTTCTTGATAATAAAGATTGATCTTGATTATAGCGCTCTTCAGTAAAATCCTCCGATCGCGAACGAAACTGGCGGTGGTAGTAGTTTTAAAGCTGCGGGTGATTCTTGCTCAGGCTCTGGGAAATGTGTACGCTAAACATTTTTATCTCTTCTAATATGCAGTTCTCGTCAAGAAAACAAATAAGACCTGCTATATCTCCGACTTAGATCTAGAAGAAGGTTGATTTCAGAAGAAAAGTTCAAAGCCCTTTACTACATATTCATTATGGAATATATGGGTGGGGAGTTTGAAATTAGAAATTTTATTTACAGCTACATATTTCTTCTAAGTGATCAAACAGACTCCGTGAAAGAGTCTGGCATGTCCTATACCCCAAAATCTGCAAGCCATCTCTTCACATCTGTATCAATATCATACACAAACCAATATATGAAGCCATGCAACAAAAATACAACAAAATAATGGAAAAAAATTGATATATTTTGTTATAAACCTCGAATATAAATGCCATTGTGATGGATCATGGATGTGATGAACACTAATGAGATGAGGCTGAAGTAAATAACACATCACTCTCCTCATTTCTCCTCCTTTGTATCCTTCCATATTGCGTCAAAACAGAAAAAACAACAACTAAGAGCAATTTTCTGTCTCTGAATAGACAAGTACATAGATGAAACAGTTTGGGCTTGCATCAAAGCGATGACAACAGGTGGCGAAGGAGAGGCAAGATGAAATTCAAAATCAAAAATAAAAAAATATTCAGATGTAAGTTAAGATTTTGAATAAGTAAAAATAGTATGAGGTGTCATTACATTTAGTAAAATGAGCTACCAAGAATAAGCTAATAGAGGTCCACGAACTAGTAACATCAAAAGGTGTGGATCTCACCACTCTATCTCTTGGTAGTTAGCTTGTCGATTACAAGCCGAATAATGGCCGAATTGGCGGTTGATTACATTTTAGAAAAACCTCAGTTCAATTTAGTTTTGGAATATTTAAAACCGAAATAACCAAACCAACCGATTTCAGCGTAATTGTCTAAAACTCACATTTTTCCTTGGTGAAAAGATAACTCATACTAATATTTTTATATATCTTAATTGATAAATATTTGGTTTTAGATTGTAAAGTAATTGATTTGATGAATATGCTAGTCATATGAGGCAGTGAGAGCTTTGAAGGAGAAAGAGTGATATCATTTAAGCTAAACAATTACTAACTTGACATATCTATGCCCAAACCGAACAACTAAACAAAGCGTAGCGGACTGTTATGCATATAACCCATATTTTACAATTGGGCTAAGCGGACCACACTCGACTCAAATTATTTCGGTTAACGGTAACCACTAACTTCGGTTAAAGTGTGGGACATTAGGACTCAACATTACAAGCTCATCACGGCCCGTGGGCGACCTAAAAGCCTAGATAGAGTGGATAAAGTCCATATAGCGAACTTATCTCGGCTTGGTTACTATACATAATCCTCAACCGGCATGGTTTTATGGTGAGTGCCCAATTAATGATGATTGATCGGATGGTATCATATCCTCAACATACCATGTTAGGAGATATCAATCGGATACTCAATCTCTCTAATTGTCAATACTTGTCGGTTGTATCATCTCATGCTAATGAGCTCTTGCTACATGGATTTATTTGTAGCCCAAGTAATTACCATAAACTAATAGGCGGGATGATGACGTGTACTATCTAATCGCCTAGGCAATCAATATAAATATGCAACCCTACACAAGTAAAGGGATTGACTCTTCATCATCTTAACCTGGTTAGTACCATGACCTTGGTTTATGATAGTCACCCTCTAAAATCCTCTACTAGATTTACTTTGCTTTGACTTCTTCATTATCAAGAGACTTACTTAGGCATGGGCGTTGGTGGACAACCCACCATCATAAATCGATATATTTTACGTGTAACACAAGCCATCTTAATAATACTCACCACCAGGCTTCAAAGGAGATCATTGGGTCCTCATTACTATGTTCAATCTCCATGACTAAATCTTGTAAGTTTTTCGTGCATTGGCAGTTAGTGCCACCATGGGGCCTAGCTTTTATCAACTTTGAGCGATGGCTAGTGGACAAAATGACATCAACGACAATCCACCCAATCTTGATGACATCTGGGAGGCAACTTCTGTCCTAGGCCTGTTATAACAAGTGGTGGCCATTGTCTAGCGGATCGAGGAGGATTAAGAAAACCCTTGAAAAGATGGCTGACTCCAGGCTTTGAGGAGGAGCCGATATACTAATAACAAGATCGAATGGGCGAACAACTAATATATATATGTCGTTCGATTTTACATTCCACTGTATCTGAGACAACTAGCGACATGTTGAACTAGCGGATCAAGAGGCGGTATGGGGCTCTCAAGATGACCCGAATCATTAAACATGGTATAGAGTAACCACATGATACTCAAACTTGGCTCAGGGTATACCTCTGCCTAAACATATGGCCCAAAAAGCTTCGGTATTGTTGGTGACTAGAGTCGAGCCATCAAAGGCTTGACCCAACTTTAGAAGCCATGGATGACACACTCAATGGAAACACCAATGATGATGTCATGAATGCACCTTTCCAGATTAAGCTTCTAAGTTTGATGTTTACTAAGAGAAGGGATGTACCCTCGAACACTCAAGAAACTACTTTACCTAGATGCGGATAGCTTCGGATGATGCCACGATGTGCTATTTCTCAAACCGTTAAGCGGCGCGGGTAAAATCGTAACAACCCATTGCAAAGTTAATGCAACTACATTAGCTATTAAGTGTTCTTCGTCAACCACTTCCTTCTGAGATGAAGAGAAATCCCTCTCGGCCATGCTACTCTAATTAAAGCAAGAGCTTAGAGGAGCCATAAGGGGTACTTCAAGTGGTATTAGGATAGATGACTTGATGTCCGATGCAGTATGATCTTGTTACTATCAGCTGGGATATTGTGGGGTCTCAACCAAAAGATCTTAGAAGATCTGTTCAAGTAGCACCGAGGTAATTTGTGAGCTAATCCACATAGGTGGAGATACATGGATGCAAAGGAGTCCCTCTTGGAGAAAGAGCCAATGGAGGAAGGCAGAAGTTGAGATCAAGTTAAACTTAAACAAGCGGCATATGAACATGAGGAAAAGGGGAAGAATCAGACAAGGAAGTTCACGATGTACACCTTAAACACATCTATTGCAAGTCCTAGTCCAAGGAGGAATACCTCAACAAAGCTCCTCCTAAGTTTCACGGGTGACCATAATAAGAGGTATAAAATAGATATTACGAATACACAAAGACATGGACATGACATCAATGAGTGCAAAGCTCTAAAGAAAGCATCTAAGGCCCTAGCTGAGAACCCATGGAGGTGTGGAATAATTAATGCCAAACTCTCTTCCTCGGGGATAGGAGGCACAGCAAGCCCTAAGGATCTCACAGAGAAGCCCAAACTCTGTGTTAAACCAAAAAAATGGAACTTTTCTACATTTTGAAGAAGCGAAATAAGGCTGACTCATCAAAGCGCATGTTGTTATGTCATGTATTAACTTATTCGATGAATAAAGCACCTTCTTCTCAAAAGCTAGTACTAAAGTAAAAAATTCTTATTTCATGCAAGGAAACCCTCATTAGGGTTAAAAAATCTATTCTAAAGGGCTAACTTCATGACCCTAGGTTGTGAGCCCATGGTTTAGTGAGCTAGCACTTTATTTGAGGTGAAAAGCCTGCGTCTAAAGGAATGACCCACTATTAAGACTTGGGATATCTCACTCGAGGGCCATAAAGCCCTCCTTATAGATCCATCCAGTAGAGGCATCAAGATCTAGGCAAACAAAAGACCTATATATCTTCAAAGGCATTCAAACAATCTCATAAAAGATCTAAATTAGCGAAGGCAAAAGATCTTTTGAGATAAATTCCCTCAACTTAAGGACCTCGGTACCCCTCAGGATTTTTATCCTTAGCTGCGACCACAAGACTTCCCTCAAGGACCTAAGTCCCGCTCCGAGGCTAAAGACCTCGGAAGGGGAATCTCACCTTAGAGGCAAACAATACCTCCTATAGAGACAACTAACTTTTTCTCTAATTTTCATTGACAAGACCATAGAGGATTCTATAAAGGTAATGGAACAAAAGACAGGTTTTCAAAATCAAAATCAAAATCTAGAATCCATTGCATGGCACTAAAATATAAAAGTCATAAATAAGAAAAAGAAATTACAAAGGAGCCTAATCCGATTTTTCGTTGGATGAACTTGGTGGTGTACCATCAACTTGGCGTTCCACAAGCCTTTGAGCTTTGACAAGTTCTTTCTCTACCTTCCTAACTCCTCCCAAATAGTGCTAGCTCACTCACGGGTTAGGAGTAGGTTTGATCTGATATCATACTCTTGGACTCCTTGCAAGATCGTTTCCTTCATTGCGCTATACCCTATTCAAGTATCACGGATGCCCTCTCGAGTGCTTGAAGAGAGGAGGAAACCTCAAATCCCTCTTGAATCCTTTAGCCCACTTATCTCGCTTGCCTCTCCGCCTCAAATATCGGATACGATTCCGCGAAGCTTGTACATAGCGGTGGATGCCTTAGAAAGATCTAATTTCTCCGAAACCTAGCGGTGAAGGTGGTGTGTTTTCCTTGAGGGTCTCAACTTCAAGTGAAGACCTAGGTCTTGAACAATCGATGAAGGAAAACTCCCATGATCAAAACCTAGAGTCTCAGAGACTTCCTAACATGCTCAAAGGCGGTAGACATTAAGTGAGGAGGCTCCCCTCTTTCTCGATTAGGGTAAGCTAATGTAGATAAGACTTCCTTGGGTAGATTCATAGCAATGTCCTTAATATCAGCTGCAAAACTTGAGGTACATTTGCGGCGTGAGTAGCATCTCAATGGAAGAGATGATCCTGTGTTCATTAAGCTATCCACCTACAAGCTGCTCGTATGTCAATGGGCAAAGGAAGAGACTTCATCCCTTTGATGCCCCTCAACTCCTCGGTGGAGGGATCCTTAACCTTTGTATTGGAAAGGAGTCTAGTCAACCTTAGACCAATCGCTAAGAAAGAAGGCGAACTAGAAGGCGTTTGTCAAAAAGAAGAACTTACCCTTCCGGCATTTAGTGTCAAGGGGAAGACCCTTCACCATCATTGACCGACAAGGCAAAAGGTTGTAATGAGTTCCATTTGACTCCTTTTAAGTTACTAAATGAGAATATAATGAACCGGTTGCTACAATCTACATGTAAATAACAATGTATCCTAGCAAGATCGAAAGGAATTAGGTGATAATTGCCATGGGACAATCAAGGACAATGAGAACTTTTGCTCTGAAAGGAGACGAGATAGCATAAATTGGGACATTGTCTCTACCATGGCAAAACTGACCTCTTTGTCTAAGGAACTTTCACCATGAAGCACCCGAGAATCTAGTATGTCCACGACCCGATCATGAAGCATATCTCGGAAAACCATGAGAAAATCCTCTTTAATGGATCAATTTGCTCTTGATGAACTTGCAAAGACAAATTTGGGCCGACCATGGCAAATGGAAAATAAACAAATGTCTTGGGGAACATCAAGAATATATAAATTGAGAAAACTTGTAATCCAAGTAATTGATCCCAAGTCATAAAAATAAGCCTTTCCTATCCACCTTGGGAAATAGCTAAAAAATCACAAGGCATGCATTACAAATCAAAGGTCATAATTACTAACAACCAACTAGCTGGATCTAATCAAAGGACCCACATAAACCCAAGAACTATTAAAAATATAGTTCAAAGAACACAACCAAGAACCAAGCTTGTTAAGTCATAAGTCAAACTCGGATGGCAATAAAAATAAGGAATAAAATTTGTAACCAAAGACAATAACAAATGGAAGGAGAAAGTAAAATTATTTATTTCTCAATGATGTTACACATGATAATCAAAATTTAATTATAATTTTATACCCTCATTACCTATTTTATATGAATAAATATCTGCTAATAGCTTTTTTATCTTAATTTGCGGCTAATAGAGTATTAATGAATAAGAGCCCATATGACTCAAATCCTCTGAATTTCCACCAATTTTTGAAGCCCAAATCGAAGACAAATGAAGGCCCAAGACACCCAAGGAATCCAATTAGTTGCAAAATATCGAAAAGATAAAATCGATTACAAAAACCGATTGGTGTCGATCGGTAACCGATTAATGATTGGTGTGATCGGTTGGTTCCCTAATTTGAATTAAGGTGATTTCTCTTCCTTGGTGACCAAGTTTGATCAATGGTTCACATCAACTCCGTTGGGCCATAAATAGAGGGGTAGAGAGGTTTGAGTGTGAAATATTTTATAAAAATTCTATTTGGAGAGGAGGGTTACTCTTAATTGAGAAGACCTTTCAAAATTATAACTTTTATTACACAATAAATAAAATTTTTCAACCCTTCAATTTCCTTTCTCTTCTTCTTATCCAAGGACCAAAGGAGGATGAGATGAAGATCGGGGTTATAGGTTTCCATTTTATTTCTTTTGCATTTCTTTTCATTTCTTGTTCATTTATATATACTTTGTAGCTTAGATTTACTTTCATGCAATTTACTTTCATGTCTTGTCTTTAATTTGTAGTATAGATTTATTTCCTTGCAATTAGTTAAATTGTCTTTATTTCTTTTCTTCTCATTTTCTTTTCTTTTCTTTATTTCTTTGCTCTTATTTTCCTTTTGTACTTAGTTTTCTTTCCTCCTCCCTCTCTTGATTTCTTTTATTTTCCAAAGATGTGGAACTAACCTCTTGTGGGGATCTAGTTTTGCATGAAACTAGTCTAATTCTCTCTTATATTTGTGAATCACTCTCTTATGCTTAAAAGATCATGTTTAGGCTAATCAACTAGAGAACTAATCAATAAAGAATTTGATAGTCTATGCTTTCCTTAAGTGGTTTAATAGGTTATGCTTATGAATTCTAGGATTACTATCTTGTTGTTATTCTCCTCAGGTGTATTGATTTCATTTAGGTGATAATTTAATAGGTTATGCTTTTCTTAAGTGATTTGATAGTCTATGCTTAATAAATCTAAAATAAAATGTGATAAAAGAGAATGGTTCATATCTTATAAGTAAGATTAGCTAGTGGATTCAATTCTAGATTCCTTCATAACTCTAATTGAATCCTCCATCTTTTTTTATTGATTTTATTTTCTTGATCATGATTTTCCTTTACTCTCTCCTCTCTCTCAATCTTGTTTTCTTTTATTTTGCACATACTTGGTTTTATTTATCTATCTCTCCCTCATCTCAATCTCGTTTATTTTCTTTGCATTTATTTTCTCTCACTCTCCATCTCTCCATTCTCACTTCCATTTTGATTTATTTACACTTTGTCACCTTCACAATCTCAATCTCTCCACAACACATTTTCTTTCTCGTTTCATTTATTTTGCACATAATCCACAATCTACTCTCTACTCATTTCATGACCACTTTCACCATGTACATAAACTCCTAATTATAGTGCATAATTTGAGAATCAAAACTTGACAAACTCTTCCTACTTTCCGTTCCTCGTGGGATCGATAACTCTTTATACTATAACTTGAAGGTTGTGTTAAACAAGTACTAACTTCGACATATCTATGCCCAAACTGAACAACTAAACAAAGCTGTAGCGGACCTATTATGCATATAACCCATATTTACAATTGGGCTAAGCCGAACCACTCTGACTCTAAATTGATTCGGTCAACCGGGTAACCACTTAACTTCGGTTAAAGTGTGGGACATTCGAACTCAATAGCTTCGTCCGGCCCATGGGCACGACTGAAAACCTAGATAGAATGGATAAAGTCCATAATAACTAAACTTATCTCGGCTTGTTTACTATACATAATCCTCACCCGACATGGTTTTATGGTGAATGCCCAATTAATGATGATTGATCCGAATGCGTGTCATATCCTCAATATACCATATTAGGAGATATCAATCGGATACTCAATCTCTCTAATAGTCAATACCGCGTCGGTATCATCTCATGCTAATGAGCTCTTGCCACATGGATTTATTTGTAGTAATTACCATAAAGCTTCAGCCGTGGGATGATGACACATGTACTATCTAATGCGCCTTAGGCAATTGGTATAAATATGCAACCCTACCTATAAGTAAAAGGATTGACTCTTTGTCATCTTAACCTCGGCTCCGTACCACCAACCTTGGTTTATGATAGTCACCCTCTAAAATCCTAACCTAGATTTACCTACTGCTTTGACTTCTTCATCATCAAGAGACTTACTTAGGCATCGGAAGGGCGTTGGTGGACAACCAACAAATGTAAATCTGATATATTTTCTGTGTAACACAAGCCATCGAATAATACTCACCACCGGGCTTCAAAGGAGATCATTGGGTCCTCATTACTATGTTCAATCTCAGACTCAATCTTGTAAGTTTTTAGTGCATCGACAATTAGTGCCCACCATGGGGCCTAGCTTTTATCAACTTTGAGCGATGGCTAGTGGACAAGATGACATCAACGACAATCCACCCAATCTTGATGACATCTGGAACAACTCTGTCTAGGCAGTTATAACAAGTGGTGACCATTGTCTGTGGCCGTCGAGGATTAAGAAAACCCTTGAAAGATGATGTGATTGATTAGCACGATAAATAGAGATTGGAGGGGATATATATATATATATATATATATATATATATATATATATATATATATATATATATATATATATATATATATATATATATATATATATATATATATATATATATATATATATATATATATATATATATATATATATATATATATATATATACATATATATATATATATATATATATATATATATATATATATATATATATATATATATATATATATATATATATATATATATATATATATATATATATATATATATATATATATATATATATATATATGTCGATTCATTTTACCTGTTCCTCTTGCATCTGAGACAACTAGCGACATGTTGAACTAGCGAGATCAAAGCGAGGTAGGGTTCTCAAAGCGACCCCAAATCAATCAGAGGCATAGAGTAACCACAAGATACTCAAACTTGGCTCCAGGGGTACCTCTGCCTAAACATATGGCCTAGAAACTTCAGGTATTGTTGAGGTGACTAGAGTCGAGCTATCAAAGGCTTGACTTTAGAAGCCATGGATGACACCCTCAATGGAAACCTGCTGGCGATGATGTCATGAATGCACCTTACCAACAGATTAAGCTTCCTAAGTTCGATGTTTGCTAAGAAGGGATGTACCCTCGAACACTCGGAAACTACTTTACCTAGATGCGAATGCTTCGGTGGATGATGCCCGATGTGCTAATTTTTCTCAAACCGTTAAGCGTACGACGAAGATGCGTAACAGCCAGCAAGCAAAGTTGATCTGCAACTACATTAGCTATCCGTGTTCTTAGTCAACAGCTTCCTTGCTTAGATGAAGAGAAATACCTCTCCGTACGCTATTTGAATGATCTCCAGATAACTAGGATCGCCTTGATCAAATCTCGCTCTCTTTTAATTAAACCTTTGGTAAGACAACCTCGAGAAGCCAATACAACTAAGCGATTCAACTTGAAAGGAAGCGGCTTATATACTAGTCTAATATTCACCGCAAAACGGACATCAACATGAAAACAAAATAAAACACGTATCTATCTATTGTTCATAGCATCAATAAACTCTTTACAAAGCGACATCACAAATGCATGTATACATTGACATCCAATGATGAAAAGCAGATGCTTTTTATCTTTGAGACAAAGAAAGACTCTCTGGCGGAGCTAGATAGCGATAAGGCCTCGAATTGGATGATAACCTACGGAAAACCACCACGATAAGCATAAAGCGGCCTAGGAATAGGATCATAGCCCGGAGGAAAAACATCACTATAAGCATATGGAGAGCGGGATGAAAGCCTACGGTGCACAACTCGACTCAAAGCAATCCTAGCTGGAACTACATGGTTGCGGGGCATCACAACATTGTCCAACTCCTTTGACATGTTCTTCAAATCCATAGAGTATCCCGCATGTTTCCCTTCATCAAAATCCGAAAACTCTCTCTTCATCTTCGAGAAAGCCATTTGTAGAACATGCACAAAACATGCACAAGGCAGTTTCGGGTTGTTAATGAGTCGACTACTAGGCATTGTAGTCGACTACTGCTATAGCGAGCAACAAGTTTTGGTGGGAGCGAGTAGTCGACTAATATGAGTTGTAGTCGACTACACGTAAACAACGAAAGGTGTATTTAGCGTTGGAGTGAGTAGTCGACTAATGCGTATTATAGTCGACTAATCTACGATTCATTAGTTAAATATGAGTTGTAGTCGACTAATCAGAAAGTCCAGAAAGCGGGTCTAATTAGGAATTGGTTTTAAACCCAATTCGTTTAGAGGCTATTAATAACCCCAACGATTGTTAGGGTAAGTTTTCAAGCACGTTTGGAGCGACCTTTGAGAGAGTTTGGTGCATCTTTGGAGAGGAGATCTTTTGAGAGATTGAGAGGTTTGTTTTAGGGTTTCTTTGTGAGAACTTGTAATCCTAATTTGTATTCTCTCTTTCTATTAGTGAAAATCCCCTCCTTACCCGTGGGCGTAGGCAACTTGCGAACCACGTAAATCTCGATGTCTTTACTCTTTTATTGTGTTATTTGCTTTACATTTGCGGTGGTTTCTCTCGGCGGTTCCATGATGTGGCCAACAATTGGTATCGAGCTATTGTTCAGATTGGAAGTGGTGTAATTTCTAATTTGAGGGGTGTTGGTGATTCTGAGAAGCGATTCACGAACAAGCAGAGGATGGCGTCAACCGATAAATCGATCAAAGTGGGAAAATTGAGATTGAAAAGTTCAATGGGAAGAACGATTTTTCTTATTGGAGGATCTGAGATGAAAAACTTTCTAATTTTAGCAAAAAATTGCACAAGACTTTGGATGGAAAGGAGAAGAAGAACAAGGATATGTCGATGAGGATTGGGAGGAGTTGGATGGAAACGCAGTCGATTATCCTATGCCTCGAGAGGGATGTAGCTTTCTTGGTAGATGGAGAGGAAGCGGTTTAGTGTGGGGAAGAAGTTAGAGGTACCTTCATGGCGAAGAGTCTAACTAACGGGATCTACTTAAAATCCAAATTGTATACTTGCAAGATGGAGGAGGGCTCATCAATCCAGGAACACATCAACAAGTTTGATAGGATCATATCAGATTTGAAAGACATAGATGTTAAAGTAGGAGGCGAGGATCGAGCTTCTACTACACTCTGCCGAAGTCTTATGAGAACCTGGTGCAAACACTGAGGCTTGTGGGAGAAAATCGAAGATGGATGAGACTAGAGCGGCACTTCGCGGACGATCTTGAAGAGGCGCAACTAGTGACATGGCCTTGGCGAGAGGAACAAGCGCAAGGATTGTTTGCAAAAGGAAGGAGCAATGGCGAGAAAAGGCAAGGGAGGAAAGTCTAGATCTAAATCAAGACCTCTTGCGGAAAAGGATGTTTCAAGTCGCGGTGAAATTTGGGCATTTCAAAGTCGGCCATCAAATAAGAGAGTAGGTGGAAAGAAGAACAACAACAAGGAGGGAGAGGGCAAGGAAAGCGAGCTACGTTTGAAGGAAGGGAGCGATAAGGAATGCTATGTCGTCCACGGGTGGCGAGAGATCTCGGGAAGTGGATATGGTTCTCTTACCATATGTGTCCAAATAGGAAGTGGTTTACTACAGAGGCATTGATGGGGAAGCGTTGATGGGGAATAACCATGCTTGTAAGCAGTGGGGCTAGGTAATATCAAAATCAAGATGCATGATGGAGTGGTTCGAACCTTGGATGTGAGGCATGTTCCGACTTGGAAGAATCTTATCTCTTGGTGCTTTGGACTCGGTGGTTGCGAGGATTGTGAGCGGAGTGAAGAAGGTTGTTCGTGGTTCCTTAGTAGTGATGAAGGGTGTTCGTCACGGTAATCTATATCTCTCGAGTCTGACGGTGGCAGAATCGTGGTTGGGCGGAAGGAAGTGGTGGAGACCCATGTGAGCACACACGGTTATGGCCTAGGCGGCTTGGGCATATGTCGAGAAGGGTCTAGTTACGCTTGGTAAAGAGGGTCTTGAAGAATCGAAGGAACCTAGCATGGATTTTTGAGGATTGTGTGTATGGAAAGTCACACGAGGTCAAGTTCGAGCAGCAAGTCTAAGAGCGAGGATACTAGATTATGTGCACGGATGTTTGGGGTCCGCTCGAGACAAGAGGTGGTTCCGGTATTATGTCGTTTATAGATGATTATTCTAGGTATGCTTGGATTTACTACGAAGCATAAGAATGAGGTGTTGAGACATTCAAGAAGTGGAGAACAATGGTTGAAACGAGACGGGGAAAATTGAAGGCGAGATCGATAGCGGTCTGAGTATCTGGATGGTGCTTTCAAGGAGTTCGTGATCGGAGGGAATTGTTCGACCGACCGATCGAGTCTACACCACTGGCGAGGAATGGAATTAGACAGGCTAACTGCGGAAAAAAGGGTGAGTATCGATCTTATCGCGAGTTAGACGAATGGTGGCTGCGGTGGCTCTGACTTGTTACATTGTGAACCGTTCACCACATTGACATTGGATGGTGATACACCCTATAGAGTTGTGGTGGAGAACATCTGATTATGATAGGCTCCGAAATTTTCGGATGTACGCCTACTATCCGTCAGCGAGGGAAAGCTTGAGGAGCCAAGAAAGCAATATTCTTGGGATATGCAAAGGCGTAAAGGCTATAGCCTTTGGTGTCTGGAAGATTCAAAGTTAAGTGGTCAGCGAGGATGTTACCTTTGATGAGAAATCCATGATTCGAGGCGTCCAAGGATGATGGTGTTATGGTGGTGAGACTTCTAAGTCTCGGGTTATTGAAATAGAACCTAAAGACCAACTAGGTTCTAATGTGCTCAAGTGGGAAGTCAGGTAGATGATGAGTTTGGCGGGGAGGAGGTTCGGCGAGGAAAATACGGGCACTACAACAACGGCGGCCGTGGATAATTTGGCTTCCACTAGGCCAAGCGAGCATACAAGCGAGTCTGAAAGCTGGGGCTGATCAACCCCTAAAGCACTATGGGCGGCTAATATGGTTGAATCACGCTCGGTGGAGGAGGGCGAGAGGTCTCCTTCAAGGAAGCTATTCGGGACAAGGATAGTGAGAGTTGGTTGGGCTGCGATGGAGGAAGAGATGGAATCTCTTGGAAGAACAAACATGGTGACCCATTGCCCGTGGGAAGAAAAAATTGGTTGTAAGTGGGTGTATAAAAGAAAGGTCTTTGAGGCTTCGGTGGTGTAAGATACAAAGCGAGGCTAGTGGCTAAGGGTTTTGCAGAGAAAGAGGGTGTGGATTACAATGAGATATTTTCTCAGGTGGTGAAACACTTCTATTCGGGTGCTATTGAGTATATTGTTGCTCATGGTGATTTTGAAATTTGGATCAACTTCGATGTTAAGAGCCTTCTTGCGGAGACTTGGATGAAGAGATCTACATGCATCAACTTTAGGGCTACAAGGTTGAGGATAAGGAGAATCATGTGTCGTTTGAGGAAGTCAGTATGGATTAAAGCAATCTCCCCACGATGGTACAAGCGATTTGACTCCTTCATCTTTGAAGCATGGGTTTTCGAAACAATCATGATTGTTGTGTTTACATTCGAGCCAGCGGAGGTAATTTTATCTATCTTCTTTTGTATGTGGATGACATGCTTATTGCTTCTAAGAGCGGGGTGGAGATAGATAGGTTGAAATCTCAACTTGGTGAAGAGTTCGAGATGAAGGACATGGGTCTGCTAGGAAAATCATGGGTATGGGGATTAGAAGATGGTGAATCGTGATTGTTCTTAGTCGAGAGAAGGGCTACAGCCGGGTGATGAGGTTAGGATGCAAAGTGCTAAGTCGGTGGTGACTCCATTGGCTCCACACTTTAGGCTTTGGTAATCAATCTCCCACTCATTGGAAGAGAAGGCACATGGGCGTGTTCCCTATGCTAGATGCGATTGGCGGTTTAATGTATGCATTGGTGTGTACGCCCGGATATTTCCTGAGGTTGGTGTGGTAGTGATGGATTCATGGCGAATCGGGAAAGGCGGCAGGAAGCGGTGAAGTGGGTCCTCGAGTACTTAAAGTGCGATTGTCGAATTGCGTGTTTTGGTGGAGAAACATGTCAGTTAGCGGGTTTGTGGACTCGATTATCGCGAGGCGATCTAGATGAGCGGCGATCTACTACTGGTTATGTATTTAAGATACATGGAGCTCGGTTAGTTGGCGTCGATGTTGCGGGCCTCTGATGGCACTTTCTACTCTGAGGCAGTACATGGCCATAGCGAGGAGTGAGAAGCATTGTGGTTGTGGGGTCTTCTAGGCGATTTGGGGATTGGCGAGCGTGAACTTGTGGTGTGTGGTCGAGTGCAATTCACTTGGCGAAGAATCAGGTTCATCATGCTCTCGTGCAAAGCATATTGATGTCGGTATCTTCCATACTCGGCCTATCAACAACTAGGTGTAGGAGAACTCAAACCTACCAAATGCACCATACAGCTTAGTCCGATAGATCAATCAAAGTCCCCATGGGTGAGATAATGTGATATTTTGATTAAGGTTGGAGAATTTATTTTCCCTATGGATTTCATCGCCCCGAAACGGTACTGCTTCCATCCAAAAAGACGA